>SJYA01001822.1:1600041-1827797 GCA_006410615.1 Neotragus moschatus | reverse complement strand
TTATTCATTTGGTTCTTCCAACCCCCCCCCCCCCCCCCCAAGTTTTACTTGTTTTTTTTTCTTTCCCTGAGTTTTTCTATAGAAAAAAAAAAAAAAAAAACGGTTTTGCGGGTGGTCCCTTCTAAAAGCTGAAAATGGTTGTTGATTCAAGTACAAAGGGAAACAACCAGTGGGCACTTAAACTTAACTACTGTATTTAAGCACCTATGGTACTTAAAACAAACATTGTACTCACATAGCAAGAAATTTCATAAGCCCAGGAGTCTGGTGGGGTTTAGCTTGACACTTGGAATTGTCACACTTGTCAATCAGGTCCAGCTACTGGCTGGAGAGCAAGTAGAAAAGCCAGTAGGAGACTGAGAAAGAAGAGAAAGGGAAGAGAGATGTCTGGAAGTCTCCAGTCCATTACCACAGAATTGCAATGACTTTTCAATATTTTCATTCTCACACCATCCTCAGACTATTTGGAGTTTAGTATACCCAGAGAGGAATTCTTCCTAGTGAAAATATTTGGTTACTTTGCTTTACCAGTTGGTACTATTAATAGTGTTTTCTAGAAAGTGGAAGCTGAGAATCATCAAAGATAAGGTCTAGGTTTTCAATTTAATGCAAGAGATGTGTGTATATACATTGAATTGTTATTAGCTAGTCTGTTATGTGTTTATGGCTTCTATATCCAGCTAGATTATAAGTATCTTTAGATCAGAAATCGTTTCCCTGACATTCCCTCAGCATTTGCAATGTTAGACTTTAATGATATTTACAGATTTAATTGTATTTCTAAACACTTATTCAAATTAATTTTGATGGTCTGTTGCCTTCCACAATGAAAAAAGACACCTTGACAGAGAAGATATGTAAGTAAAACAAGATAAGGTCATTCAGAAAGATAACACACAAATGCATTCTGTAAAGCCTTATATGATCAATAGATTAGATCTCTGATTGGCTCTGAGCTTTTTAGTGGTCAAAGAGAAAATGTGATCAGTTAAGAAATTCACATCACCCCTAAGATTAAACATACTAATTTATCAGGGGGAAAAAGCTACATATTAAAAGTATATACAATCATTAATTTGCAGTCCCTTATATCTTCATTTCATAAATGTTTACATTTTTGTTCATCCTGTTCATCTCCATTTTCAAGATAATCTAAATGAATATTGATTATTAAAAATAAAACCTAATGGAATACTTTTCTTCATATTAGTTTATGGGAAGGAAAGCTAAATTTAAGATTTAAATACACTAATTTAAATCACTTAACCAGTCTGTTTCTGGTTGCATCTGGTTATGAAAATTGAGTGTCAAACCATCTTCCTCAGTAAACACTGAATAAGCACAATTCACAGAAGAAACTGAACTTTTTAAAGAAAACTTTTCCAAAATAAGCATTGAAAACTTTCATTGTTACATAAATAGAACAGTGCTCCCTCCCCTCCCAGGGTACTACTCCTGGCCCAAACAGAAAGACAAAAAACCATAAGAAAGCAGTGGGTAGTTTTCATTACTTAGTATGAAGAAAATGAATGGCATTAAAGTCACCATTCAAATGCAACAAAGCAAAGGCATTGTGATTCTCTATTACCTCTACTGTTTGCCTTACCATATGTGAATTCAGTACATGAATTACCAAAACGTAAATTCTGTGCTACAAAGCTTGGACTTTTAAAGGTCAAGTAAGTATTCCTCAATGAATTTCAGTGAGGTGAAACCTGCCCTCTCTGTGTTAAGCTTAATTCCCACATTTTCAACAGCAAATTCCCTAACCAGACAATGCTGAAGATATTTACAGATAAACTTATGACACAGAAATATAACAAAAGATTCAGAACCAACAGGGTGTTGATTTAAAAGGCACTTAATTTTGAAGAAGAAAAGGGGATCAACAAGAACTCAGAAGGGGTCTGAATGATAGTAAGTATATAGCACAAATAATTCTCTATTTGGGGGTCCTGAGAAATTTCAGCAAGTGGTTGTGGGGTAATGAATGTTTGTAATTCATTAGCTACTATTTTAAAATGCAAAGCACACCATGACATCAATGATGTTCTTTTTAATCTCAACAAACAGGCTATTACAATTAAAGCACTTGCAAAAAGACAGTATATTTAAATATAGATTTTGATGAGATTTCAATGTTTTAATAACAATGACTTAAAAAGATTTCAAAATTCTATTGAAAGAAGAAAATGTCTTATGAGATTGGTTCAAAAATGCATGTGCTTGTATGCACCAATCTTTTATGAGTATTTAGTAACAGCCAGCATTTCCATCCTGAAAATTTCTTTTCCTCAGGATCCTTTAATAAGGTTTTAGTATATCTTTAAGAAAATAATCACTATTTACTTAAAATAACATTTTCCCAAGTAGAGAAAATAATAGCATTCTAAAGTGCTTGGTTTTCTTTTCTCACTTTCTATCTTCCTTCAGCTCCTAGACAATAAAACAATGGTTCTTTCTTCATGTGGAAGAGTAAACTCCATAAACACAAATGGCTAGAGGGCCTCACAGCAGTGAAATTATGGCTTCACAAGGACTTTTTTTTTTAATGAAGAAACAAGTTTAAAAGGACCTTTCTCAATTTCTCAACATACTTTAAAGTCATGCATATTTCAATGATATAATTAAACTGGCAACACTAAACATTGCTGACTGATAAATGAGACCAAAATAATTAAGTTCTGTTCTTTGTACAATCAAGATTTAGTGTAGCAATCAATCTGGGTAAGAATCTGGAGTCTGGAGACTTCAGAAGATGAACAAGCAAGTAGCTAAAACTGGTCATGTGGGAAGCTGGTTAAATGAGTATACATTTTATACATAGCTGTGGATACCTTTCATATTTTAATCTTCATTAGAACCTGGTTGATTCATCGTTCATGTGGTCCCATACTAAGCTGGACATGGTGTGCACAGAAACAAACAATAGAACTGTATAAAAGATAAATCTGTGTATTCAATGAACACTATGGATACTGAAAATCTAAAATAATGATAGACTGAAAATATATAAGCTTTTTTTCAAAGTCAATCCCTCACTAACAAGAGGCACAAAAACTGTGATGAAAAAGCATTAAGGATCTAAATACTAAGAGTGATAAAAGGAGAAAAAGAGAACACACTATACTTTCCACATATATATTTGTGGAACTATGAGTGTGATTGGAATGCCTACTCAGGCCTTCCATTTTTATTTTCTTCTGCCTAACTCTTGCTTCCCTCCTTAGAATAAATCACACAGCTTTCATTACCCTAAGTAACACTCTACTGCAAGGGTTTCCTCTCTGGAATCAGACTATGGTCAGAGAGAGATGTTCATATTATTTCTCCTGGGGTCTGGAATTTCACATTTCAGCAGACTGATGCACTTAGCAAGTCCATCAGGCAAGTCAAAGTAAATATAACTAGTGCAGTTAGGTGTGTTAGTAACTATTGAGATTTACAGAAATATATATATACACATATACATACATATATATACACACATACACACACATATATACATATACAGATATATAATTTTAAAAACTCTCTCTTGTTGGATCAGCTTAAGAAGAAACATCCTTCTCAGGAAAATACATCTTCCTTTGTAGTGGGCTAGGGAACAGAAATCACGATACCTGATGTCTATCAGGTATCACTGCAATTTAGGGAATTGGGGAAACAAGTGTCCTAGTATTCAACAAAATGAGCATACGCTAGTTATGTTTTGGCATCTCCCTTTAGGGATACCTGGTTCCCTTTGACTCTGGGTGCACATGTCTGCCTCCATGAATGTTAGCATGCGGCTAGAGTGGGGGAGCAATGTCTACACCAGCGCTTGGCCCTTTGTAAAGTGGAAATTGCACTTTCCCTAAAAACGGTTTCTTTTCCCGAAACCATGCAACTCGACCAGCTGAAGGCACAGACAGAATGATAAACACACATTCCCCCAAAAGAGGGGGAAAGGGGAAAGGGTGGGAAAGAACAAAACAAAACACCCAAAAACCTTTGAAGATAAACAGGTGCGAGCAACAGAAAGCAGCCAGTTGCCAATAACACTTAAAACTCCATCTTCCTTACTCTGTAAACAAATTCAGTGGGGAAATATCGCGCCGTGTTTCTGAAGGTTTAATTCGCTAGGCTGTCTCCGTGAATTAGAGTCAGATCTAAGTTTCACACTCAACAGCGGTTTTCACTGACGACTACTGTTGCCCTCCCAGCTCCTAGAAGTCTGCTTCCAAACTGGTAAGCCCTTTCCTCCAGGCACCCTTGACCTCACTCCTCCAAGTCGTCACTTGTATGTATGGCCCCTTGAGCGGCGTCTGTCGCTCAGCCCGGCCCCAAGAACAGTAACCGCGAACAATGAGCCAGACAAGGGACCCACCCAGCGAACGCCTGCTCGCCGGCCGCGCGCGAGCCCGCCAGCGCGGGACGCTGGAGCTTTGGGGCTTTCAGCGGCCCGTCCTTTCCCTTCCAGAACCCGAAAAAAGCAAGAAGGTAGGTGGATCTCACACCCGGACTCCGGTGAGCACCCAGTCAGCCTCCCTCTCAACACCCGCTGTTAAAGACGCTGTATCTAAAAAGAAAACCAAAAGAGGGGGCGGCATGGTGGTCCGGCCGCTGACCACCAGAATCCAACTGGCCCAGCAAGGGCGCGTAGGCACTCACTTGCGCCCGAGTCCGCGGCAGGGTGGGGGCAAGAGGTGGGGCCAGGAGCCATAAAGTGGCTTCCGCTCCTTCCCCACCCCCGCGCCCTCCCCGGCCTGGCCCGGCTCTGGGATCGGGCAGGACACAAAAGACGGGTCGCATCCATGCCAACAACTCTGCCACCGCCTCGGTCTGCGCTGCGCAGGGCCACCCGGCGGCGGGGCTTCGCGGCCGGGTCCCGGTGCCGGCCGGGGCGCACTCGGAGGCTGGAGCATCCCTGGACGCCGGCGGAGCCCTCTGGTCCGCCTTTCGCGCGGCAGCCCGCAACGGGAGCTCCGAGCTCCACAGATAAAAGAGGCTGAGGCGGCCGAGGAGAATTGAGAGAAAAGGCGAGACTTACTCGGGGGCGGACTCCCGCTTCGGACTCGGCAGGTGTCAGGCACCGCGGGCCCAGGGCTGAAGGCGCTGCGCAGCTCCGAGCCGGGCTCCACTTGGCGAGCACGGGAAACTCCCCTCGCCCCTCGGCCCCGCGCGCGCTCCGCGCTGTCCCCTCACCGAGCGACGCAGGCACGCTGCCCACTGCCTCCTCAGCCCCGGTGGGTCTCGCTGCCCTCCTCCCCCGGTCCGCCTGCTCCCCCACAGACCACACCCTGTCACCTCAGCGGCCCTCCACTCCTTCCTCTTTGACACTTCCACCCGTTACTCCTCCGTCTGCGTCCTCCCACCCCCTTAAACCCACGTGCTTCTGCCGCTCCGGCGGCTCCGAACTTCCCCTGCCCGAGCCCCCACCTCGACTCGGAGAACCCCACCGTCTCCAAGGGGAGACCAGGTCCAGCTCGGGGACCATGGCGGCTGGCTGACCTTTAGGTCCTCGCCTGTGTTCCCCCAGCCCCTGGTGGACACAGGGCCCGTCATTCTGATGCTGTTAATGCGATGGGTTAGGCATTGAGTACTATATATAAGGATGTAATTTTTGATGTGCCATTTGTCACTTAATATCGGAGGCGTCTGTTCCCGTGTGTCACCTAGTACTTACCTAGCAGCTATTCACTGGGCGTTGGGGATGGACTGTCAGCCCAGTTTTCTCCAAATGCAAAAAGCCCAGCAAAATGCCTGAACACATTTTTTTTTTACCCAATCCAAACCCAAAATACCATTTTCCACTGACCCTTCCCCTTCCTTTTAGCTGTTGTTATAAAAAAAATTTTATATTCACTTTTCCCTATTCTGCAGAGTTAGAGATTTCTTTCCAAGGCTCCCTCAGCACTATTCATAGTTCCATGATAGTGCTTACCACCCATTTGGTGTTCTCTCTTCACCTGCCTCTGTAACTGGTCCATAACTTTGTGCAGAACTTTGTCATGCTGGTAACTTTCTCAGCAGCTTCTTGTATAGTCTCCACTATATACTATATGCTCAGTATCTAAAGGAATGAAGTGTGGAATCGCATACTTGCCAGTATCCCAACTAATAGGTCATGTAGAAAACAAAGCTTTTTGCATTTTATTTGAGTGATTTTTCATGTATACCTTAATGTAATACTTAAAACCTAATTTGTAGGTATTTCCTACTTTTTCTACCTTAGTGATGGTCATTAAGCTTGAATTGCNTTGTATAGTCTCCACTATATACTATATGCTCAGTATCTAAAGGAATGAAGTGTGGAATCGCATACTTGCCAGTATCCCAACTAATAGGTCATGTAGAAAACAAAGCTTTTTGCATTTTATTTGAGTGATTTTTCATGTATACCTTAATGTAATACTTAAAACCTAATTTGTAGGTATTTCCTACTTTTTCTACCTTGGTGATGATCATTAAGCTTGAATTGCTAAGTGTTTGAACTAAGGCTCAGTGTCTCTGTAGACTAGCATAAAGCTGCCTGGGCTGGTGTTCTTATCGTATTACCATCCTGCCCTGACTATCCAGCCTGTCCTGACTGTCCAGTGCTACCTCCTAAAGCTACCTACCAGATCTACAACCTGCCCAACCAGCTCTCCTCCAAAAGAAAAATTTACCCTTTTCATACCCTCTTCTGTAACTCTTAACCCCCTTAAGTTCAAAGCAAAAAGCAAAAAAAAAAAAAAAAAAAAAAAAAATTAAGCTCAGACTGCTTATAGTACTTATTATTTTAACTCTTACACTTAAAATTCTTTTGGCGTGTATTTTGGCTCAGCTATCCTTGTGTCTTACACAAGGATTCTTATTTCTTTGGTTTCTCCATTGAAATAAATATTAACTAACATTTATTAGAGATAGCATGTAACAACTAGTTATTGTTCTGAGTACTTGACATATATATGTGTGTATATATATATATATAATCTCATTTAATGCTCAACAACCCAACAACCATATGGAGACTATTTTATAAATGAAAAAAAGAGGGAGAGAAGAAGTGGGGTCACATAGCCAGTAATGAGTGAAGCAAGGATTAGATTCCTGACAATCTGTTTTAGAAGCTGCTGTCTAATCACACTGCTATGTGACTTTCCACAGTCCCTTGCTCCTAAGAAATGTTAGCAAATATTTTAAAATAATGAGTATTTATTCATTTACACTTAGTTTCATAGCAGGAAAAAAAGACCGTGATGAAATGAGAGGAAATTTACATTATCGGGGCATATGATTGGCCCTGACAGTGCAAGAACTGTTTTCTTTAGGGTATCATGGGCAACCCCCTGTAACCTATATTTGAAACATGTGAGGGACACAATTCAGGCTCATGATTTCAGGTGTGTGAGACAGCAAAGGCTACAAGGTTGGATTGCCAATCTTTCTAGTCGAAAAAGACAACCCCACCTAAACTGACTCCTGGCTAAGCCTACCAACAAGCTGATTTCTGTTCTTCAGGGGCCCTGATCTGTGCAAGGCATCCCCTCAGTCCCTGTGGCAGACTGAAGACTCCCAAAGACATCCATATCCTAATCCCTGAAATTTGTGANTGAGATTTAGTTTCTTCTGCTGTAGAAATAGAACACAAATCCTTTAGATATACTTTATAAATATCTAAGCTCTTACTTGTACCATATTTTACAACCTTTCCAGATGTATAATATTTTCCATTTTGAATTAAAATTAATTGGAGACTTGAGAGAGTCAGATAGTTCATGATTTGAATTTCCGTGATTTGGATTTCAGTTCCTCTGCTTATTAGTTGAGTTAACTTGGTAAGTTTATAATTTCTCTAAACTAATTCTCACCCTAGAACAGAGGGATAACACTAATCACCCCATAAAGCTGTCTTGAAATTACATGAGAAAATATCTGTGAAATGTTTCACACAGTATCTCATACAGAATAATCAATAAATGGTAACTATTAATATTTTTTTTGTCTCACTTCATACAATGATCCATTCCATGCTTTATCCCCCATTCTTGTCTACTACAATGATTTGCACCTATTAAGAGCTCAAAAATATTAAATGCATGAAAAATATTAAATGCATGGATATAAGGTAATTTATATGAAAGTACTATGAAATTGACAAAGTGTTGTCAAGTTTTAAAGAGATTAGTACTGATAGTAATAATTAATAAGTAATAACAGGTAATACCATTGAATCTTTGATTCTGGCTCAGCTTTGAAGAACTGCTGTGTAATAAATGTTTGACGCTTAACCTTTTTCATCTAAAAATTCAACTGGGAGAGACACTGTCTACATAACAGCAGCATCTCCTGATCAATGGAAAATGGTTTATTCATTTTGCTTTGCTCAATAAAAATTACCATTCTTCCTTCAAAGACTTTTTACTCTATTTCTTTCACTGTACCTATATGAATTAGTCTTGGGTGAATTGGACACACACATCTGCTTCCCCTCGAAAGTGGTTTTCATTTGTCTCTCCTCTATCAGAATGCAGAGTTCAGCAGGCCACAGCCAGTGTGTTGGCCCCACAGTTATCAGGAATGCAAGCTCCAACATCTNTCTTCCTTCAAAGACTTTTTACTCTATTTCTTTCACTGTACCTATATGAATTAGTCTTGGGTGAATAGGACACACACATCTGCTTCCCCTCGAAAGTGGTTTTCATTTGTCTCTCCTCTATCAGAATGCAGAGTTCAGCAGGCCACAGCCAGTGTGTTGGCCCCACAGTTATCAGGAATGCAAGCTCCAACATCTCTGCACTGCCTCTTAGCTGATGATGTCTGTCGGGACTCCAGTAATCCCTTCTCCTTTATGTACTTGGGGCAGAGGGAAAGGATAAAGGGTAAAATGTAAGCCAGGTGAATGTCTTCTTTAAAGAATCTTTCCCGAGCTCTACTAGATGAATTTCACTTACTTTGTCTGACAAGAGAAGCCGAGAAATGTCACTTTCAGCAGGACGCATTGCTGCCTGAATACTATTAAGTTCTGTTACTCAAGAAAAAGATGGATATTAGGCAAATACCAAGTATGTTTACCATTGACATCTTCACTTTTCCCTTTCATCTTCGTCCTGAAGGTCCTGGTTTGCTATCCAGTTGGCAACTCCTTGAATGTTCTGTATCTGAATCATTTTCTCCTCTTTCTGTATGTCTTTTTCATTATTTCACAAATCCATTGCCTGTTCTTGTATTAGTTACTTAAGCCCCCTAATGTGTGAGCTCAGTCACTTAATCACGTCCGACTCTTTTTGACCCGGTAGACTATAGCCCACCAGGCTTCTCTGTCCATGGAATTTTCCAGGTAAGAATACTGGAGTGAGTTGCCGTTTCCTACTTTAGAAGATCTTCCTGACCCAGGGATCAAACCTGCATCTTAGGTGTCTCCTGCATTGGCAGGGAGATTCTTTGCCACTGCACCAGTTGGGAGGCTTAATCACCCTAAAGTTCCTTATATATATCATTTTTATTCAGTTCTAAATTACTCTTATTAGCCACTATTTTTTCTCAGTGCTGGCCAACTCTGCCCTTTAACTACAATCATTGACTTTACATTTTCCCACATTTAATCCAGATGCTTTCAGAGTTTTTGATCCTTTGTGATTGAGAAAACATTAACCTCTGATATGATATCTGTTATTTGCTTCAAAATAATCCAGTGTTGGGAGGGGGGAAAAGTCAGTGATATGTAAATGAGACAAGATTGGGCATGTCTTGAAATGATTGCAATTGCTGATGGATTTGTAGGGGGTTCATTATATCATTTGGAGAAGGAAATGGCAACCCACTCCAGTATCCTTGCCTGGAAAGTCCCATGGACAGAAGAGCCTAGTGGGCTGCAGTCCATGGGGTCACAAAGAGTCGGGCATGACTGAAGAACTAACATTTGTATTATATTATTAATTCTAATCTTGTGCATGTTTTAAAAACTTATACAATAAAAAGTAAAAAAAGAAATGATTGCTTGAATCTCTGTTTGCAAATTGTTGAGGTATAAAGTCCTTCTTAAAATTTATTCACAAAACTCCAGGAGGCTTACATTGTGTTGGTCACCTACACTTCTAGGATCTTCTCTCATATTGGTGTCACTCTGGCATCCACATCTTCCCATATATGACTCTAAGTCTTTTCACCAAATACACACACATAGCGATAAGATACATACAAAGTAATTTGAATAAGATAGTCTTTAAGAAGGGCTATTGGCCATATGAAGTCTTTAGGTAACATACTGCGTAACAATGTAAAAGACTACATTTCTCTTCATTCTTTGTGGCTATCTGTATACTTTTTCTTTTTCTTCCTCCTCACCCTGACACTAACTGAAATACAGACCTGAACTGTAGGAGCTGAGCAGCTACCATGGACAATGAGTCAATACAGTCAGATGGCAGAGCGTCAGGATACAAGAGTCTAATTTCCAGAAAAAAACAGGATACCGTTATCAGCTCTAGACTATCTTGGTTTGGTTTATGAAGTCAAGAGAAAAAAACATTTATCTTTTTAAGGCACCATTATTACGTTGTATGTGTTTTTCTATTACATGCTGCCAAACATAATCCTACTTGACATACTTACCAAAGGATTTTCTTTTTTTAAACAAGTGCAATTCTGAGCCTAAGAGAAATTCTATTGTCAGATAGAAATAATTTGTTTTTCTCTTCACTTCATTACATCAGATTCTTGTATCATTCCCAGGACCAGTTACAGTTTCTCTTATCTCCTTGACTTGCTATTGTCTGAACCAGTATAATAAATAAAGTATATTGCAAAGGTCAAATCTAAAGTAAAAATGTAAATATCACGTTAAAAGAAGAATACATTAATTATTTCAATCATCTCTTGTTGCTAACAAATCACTCCAAAATTTATTAGCTGAAAATAGCAGCATTTTATTATTTCTCATGGTTTTGTGAACTTACTGAGATCAATTGCATGGTTTTTCTGTTCCACATGGCATAGCTGAGGTCATTCAGGTGGGTATACTCAGCTGGTAGATATGCTGTGTCTGGAACATCCACTGTGACCTTTCGGCCTCTAGTGCCTTCCTTCTTCTGGCCTTTCATAATTTTGTTGTCTAGCCTGGGCATCCTTACAGCGTGATGGCTGGCTTCTAAGCAAGGCTGTTCCAAGATGACAAGCCCTAATATGCAAGCACTTATTAAGACTCTCCTTGCATCAGGCTTGCTAGTTTCTAGTTGGACCAAACCTACAGATAAGGAGATTGAGCACAAGGAGTTTCAGTAAATTATCCAGAGTCTTAGATTTAGAAAGTAGTAGAATCAGGATCTAAAACTACCTAGGCTGACTCCATCTGATAAGAGTGATTATAGTGGGGGCTACAAAGTTTGGAACTTGATAACTGTCTGTTTAATATATGCAAACTTTGGCTCTCCAGTTATCTCCAATTAAAAAAAAAAGGCAGCATATTGTGTAACTTTTCTGGGTAAAGCCATGAATATGTTTTGAAATTTATAAGCTCTAATACAAAAGCTAAAAATATGAGAGCTGCCTTATCTTAGTGTATCCTCCACAGTGCTGGGCAGCCACCGTGCCACACAGTAGCTGTCCATGATTTGGTTGGACGCTGTGTGCCCTGGAACATGGCTGAAACACAGCTGTTACTAGAAGGATGGGGATTGGGAAGAAGGCTGTGTCTTCTTTCCAGGCATAATGCTGCCTCCCTGAGAGCTGAGACTCACTCTTCTTGCAATGAATGCAGATGTACAGAGACACTTAGGTTGCTGGCTGAGTTTGCATGAAATCATTACCTCATTTCAACACCACTAGAGAAGCCTGAAGGGTATGCATGAGGCACTTTAGCATTTTTAATGACATCCATTTCAGTTCACATAATTATGCCAAGGATGCAGTGGACTCAAATCAATTGTTTTAGGTAGTAAATGGAGCCCAAAACGCACTGTAATATAATTTATTTTGCAGAAATATCGCAAGATACTTCACAGGTAATTATGTTTGATGTCAAAAAACACAAACCCTGGATATGAAAATGTGTTATGTAGGTTGCATTTAGAAAAGTGTTGCATAAGGTTAACGTAGTTTGCAAAGATTAGGGAAAAGGAAATTTCACAAGTAGAACTCATTTAATTAAAGCAGTGATGAGGATAAAATTTTAAGGGCTTAAGAGTGAGAGGGGATTCCTGTAGGACATCAATTCCTATTGTCCTTTGGTTTAAAACCTACTAAATACACTTAATGCATATACTAACTACAGTGACATATTTAATATCTGTTTTTGAGTGTATACCATTTTGGTTGTCTGTGCAAACGCACCCTAAATTATCTGTCCCTCCCCTCCTTTACTGCCTCTTCCATCTTTTGCTATTGCTCTCTTTCTTGTTCCCTCTGTTCTAGGCACATTGGCATCCTTGCTGTTCCTCAAACACCACTGTTATTTATTTCTGGAACATCTTTCCCTTAGCTGTATAGATGCGAAGTCTCTTACTTCTTTCAAATATTTGCTTAAATTTTACCTTCTCCATAATGTCCTATTTAAAACTGTACCCCACCACCATCCTCAGTATTCCCAACCTCCCTCTTCTACTCTACTGTTTTTTAGAGCAAAAACCACTTTCTAAAATACAACATAATTTACTGCTCTTTTTATTATCTGTCTCTGTCTCTGCTATGTCCAACTAGAAAGCTCAACAGTAATCTGAATCCTTTTCAGTTTCTGTTTAACGATGTACCTCAAGAGCCTAGCACATTGCCTAGCACATGGAAGATAATTAATATTTACTGAATAAATAATAAAAGTCTCCATAGTGCAATGTGTATTCTTAAATAAGCCTTCATTGGCTGCATGAGTTTTTGCATTGTCAGGTATATATACCAGAGTGTAATCCTTAATAGTATGAGAAATGAAGGGTGAATTGTACAGAGAAAAAATCAGAGAAAAGATGTGCACTCCCCAGAAGTAGAGTGTTGTTCTGAGATAATGTAGGTAGGGTACAGTGTTCTAATGCCACAGTTCTAGTTCAAGATCTCCAGTAACAGTTCCAAAAATTGTCTGGAAGAGGCATAGGGCTAAGAATGAGCAGCATGACATTTTAACTTACCTCACTTTAAATAAGCCCCTATTTAAAAACTCCATCTTACAAAATCATTATTCAAGGGCATTCTTATGGATTTACTACTAATTTTTCTTTTTAATTTTAGTTAACAAGTTTATTTACTTTGAGGTAAGAATTTTTCAAACAAGTCTCATTAAAAAGCTTTAAGTGGTTAATACAAACTAGAATGGTATGATGAAAGAGATTTTTGTAAATAAAAAAATATCCAGTCGTAAATTAAAAAAATAATAAGCATGCATTAAGACTGATTGCCAGTGTCTCGTGAACAAAGGAGATATGAGTGTGCCTATGTTTAACATCCTGGGCCTAAAAGATTTCTAAGGTCCCTTTCAGATGTATCATTCTCTGTGAAAGAAAAAGTATTGTTAGCAGAAATTCTGATAGGGGAAATTTCAAGTGAATATATTAAGGATCATAATTCATTGAAAGGCAAAGCAATGAAAATAAAGCATCACTGAAGAAAAAACATCCATGTTAATATATGGGCTTACTGATATATATTACTTAGTATATGAGGTCTCTTCTCACCTCATTAAAATATACCTGAAAAACAAAAGACAGGAAGGGTGTGTGTGTGTGTGTGTCTGTGTGTATTCCTTTTTTACTTATTTATTATCTGTTTCTCCAATGAGGCTGTATGTTTCATAATGGCAGGAACCATATCTGATTAGTTCTCTAGTCCCTAAGCATAACAGAAATTATTAAATATATTTTAAATGCATGAGTTGTAAAGACTGGTGCTTTTGCAACATGATCTAAAGAAGGAGGTCATAATATTTTGGTGGGAAAATAGTGGCAAGAAAATAATCATTTTGATTCAAATTTTTTTCTTTCTCTGACAGCTGCAAGTATAACAAGTATTTCTATTAACAAGTCATAGACCAATAGTAAATAGTTATTTTTTCAATTTTTTACTGAGAATACCATTCATTCATTATGCTGTGCCCTACTCCAATTATGTGTAGCATCATTTGGGTTTTAGTTTAAATACATTTATTTTAAATGCATATTTCTAAGCAATTAAATTCAGAAAATAAGTCATTAAAATATGTGAAAAACTTGACAACTTCCAAGAAATTAAAAATAAGATTTCTACCTAGCAAACTAAAAAGAAAACCAAATTAAGCAAAGTTTACAAAATGCAGAAGAGTAGGTAGTAAGCAAAAAAAAATAGAGAAGTTATAAAATAAAAGTGAGATTAAATATATTATGACATTTATATGTGAGTTAAACTCCTCTGTTAATAGCAAATGCAAAAAAGAAAGAAAGAGATGGAGGCAGAAGTCACAATAATAATATCGAAATGGAACTCAAGGGAAAAAAGATATCGAACAAGACAGTGGAAAAATCTCCCGATAAAATCCATTATAAAAGGATACCAGTAGTAAATCTCCATGAAGATAAAATATAGCAAAAATATTAGAAGTAATTTGACATAAAAACAATTATAGTAAAGTGCCTTGCTTAGTACTATCACACTATGACTAATCAAGATACAAAGCGATTATGCACAGACACTTATGAGCAATAGCACTGTATACTCACAGATAGAAAATATATATTTTGTCAAATGCCTGAGGAATGGTTATAAAATTATTCATATCTAAAGCCATGCAAAAACCTCAACTGTCTGAACAATGGAAACTGGATGGGCAAGATCACATCTTTTGTCCAAGAATAAACAAAACTAAAAATTAATTAAGATTCCATTAGATAGCAATTTACTTAAAGAGGGAATAGAAATGCAATTAAAAAATATTTATAACATAATTGAATTGAGAATAGTATGTATCAAAATTTCTGGGGTAGTTAAAAATACACACTCCAAGGTAAAAATATTCTTCAGGGCTGTCATTTAAGAAAGATAAAATAAATGAAATAAGCATTTTTATGAAGTTAGAAAGTTTTAAAGAAGGCAGCCCCCAGGAAAGCAGGAAAAACCAAAGTTAGAAATTACTAAATAGGAAAAAGTGTGGATAGATAAAAATATGAAGATTTTTCTTAAAAGGATATTTTTTTGAAATATAATTATTAAAAAGAAAATTATTTAAAAAATTAAGTATAAGAAACAAAGGGGACAGATTTTAACTTTACACAACAATTTAATGCATAGTTGTATTACAAGTATACCAGGAAGTCCTAATTTGATGCAAAAAATAAAAAAATAGAGTAGAGAAAACTTGAAATTCTTATTATATATGTAGCTATAAAAAGCCGTTGGTTCAGAAATTTTTACAAGCAAGTTTTTCTGAGTTTGCAATAAACAGGTAATTACAGTGTTATGTGAAAAATTCCAGAGCCTTAAAAATACATAGAAAACAAATCAAATAATTTGTTATCTTCATATTGAAAGGAAAAAAGTATATACTTTTGTATACCCCATTTTTTCTTATGAGTATATATTATTTTTATAATCAGAAAAAAATATAGGGCCAAATTTAAACTACTGAAGGAATAAAGTTGATTCAATTGTAATACTTTGGTTTATAAACTTTGGTTTTTAAACTACTGAAGGAAATAAAGTTGATTCAATTGTAATACTTTAGTTTATAATACTTTGGTTTATATTTTGCATAGTATGAGGTGGCCTATTTATAGCCTTTTTCTGCTAAGAAAAATAATAAGAACTTATTTCTTAGGATTGTATAATCATGAATAAAGACTTAAGAGGCTTGCTTAAATAGACATCACTTACTTGTATAACAAAACAGTAATTAAATAATTATATTCTGATTATATTTAATGTTTATACTAATATACTAAAATCAATTCAATAACAGTTCTATACATCTTTCTTTCTTAATCCAATAAAGAGATTGTATTTTTGTCAATCTATTCAGTTAAGTCAACATAAAATTCTCTCACAATTCTGTTGGGTTTTTTAGATCAGACTGCTTTTTAATGGATACCCTTAGGAAAATTCCAGGGTACAAAAAGAGTATGAAATGCTACAGTTAGCATTTATATGATTGTGATGCCATAAAGCTAAATGATAAATCTGTAATGGGTTGGGTATGTTCAAGGGTAGTAGAACCCATTAAAACCTTATTGCCTATATTCATGGGGCTTCTCTGCCTCCACTTCAGAGCATCCTGATTGGGTGGTGTCATTGGGTTGTTATCACCAAAAATAATTATGATAAAAAACTGGAGCTCAGATTGTCTTGATAATGGTTAAAAGAAACAGAGGTTTTTGTTGTTGTTGGGAATATTTTCTTATGTAGGGGTCCAAGAAAATGCACATGTTTTATTGGGTTGGTTAAATTTTTATTAGTGCATTATAGTGATTCTTTATATTATTTGGATATGAGTCCTTTGTCAGATAAATGTATCATAAATATTTTTTCTCAGTGGATCATCCTTTCATTTTCTTGATAATGTTATTTGAAGATAAGAAGTTATTAATGTTGGTAAAGAATGTTATCTGTCTTTTTATGTCATGGACAATGCTTTTTATATCTTATCTCATAAATTTTTGCTTACCCCAAGGATATAAAGTTTTACTCTTGAATTTTCTTTTAGAAGGTTTAGAGTTTTAGCTTTTTCATGTAGGTCTGTTGTTCATTCTGCATTAAATTTTGTGTATATTGTGATATTGGATTGAAGTTAATTAATTTCTAAAAAGATATTCAATTGTTTTAGCACATTTGTTGGAAAGACTTTTTAATTCATGGAACTAAACTGATATTTCTGTAAAAAATTATTTGACTTAAATTGGACTTAAATGTATGGTGAAGTGAAGTGAAGTGAAGTGAAAGTCGCTATCAGTCATGACTTTTTGCGACCTCATGAAGTATACAATCCATGGCATTCTCCAGGCCAGAATATTGGAGTGGGCAGCCATTTCCTTCTTCAGGAGATCTTCCCAACCCAGGGATCAAACCCAGGTCTCCAGCATTGTGGGCAGATTCTTTACCAGCTGAGCCATGAGGGAAGCCCTCATTGTATGCATGGTATGTTATTTATATATGTATATATTATGTATATGTATATTATGTATATATGTGTGGTATATTAATGGAATCTATATTCTGTTTCCATTGCTCTGTAAGCTTACCTTTATATCAATAAAATGCTATCATGATTACTGTAGCTATATTCTAAGTCTTGAAATCAGGTAGTGTACATCCTCCAACTTTGTTCTTTTTCAAGATTGTTTTGACTATTCTAAATCCTTTGCCTTTCTATATGAATTTTATAATCAGGTCATCAACAATAACAAAAAAAAATGCTGCTGTAAATTTGATTGAGATTTTATTAACTACATTGATCAGTTTGTGGAAAATGAACATTTTATCTATCAGGTTTGAGCCTTCCAATTCTTGAAAATGGTTTATTTCTGTTTATTTAAATATTCTCTCAGTGTCTCTTGATGCTTCTCAGTTTTAAGTATAGAGTTCTTACATGACCAGACCATCATGGTTATCCAGGTCATTAAGAAAATTCTTGTATAGTTTTTTGTGTGTATTCTTGCCACCCCTCCTTAATCTCTTTTGCTTCTGTTAGGTCTTTATCTTTCCTGTCTTTATTGTGCCCATCCTTGCATAAAATGTTCCCTTGATATGTCCAATTTTCTTGAAGATATCTCTTCTTTCCCATTCTATTGCTTTCCTCTATTTCTTTACATTTTTCATTTAAGAATCACACACATATTTTAACATATGATAAAACAAATGATCTGGTTGGTTAGTGAAGTAAATGGCTTACATATTTGAACCCTTATTAATTACCTTATTAATGTTACCCTTTAAATGTTACTTTTAAAGTATTAATATCTATCAACTCAAACATTACATTTTTTAGCCTTTAACAAATTAAGGAATTTAATACTAGTATTTTGAAGAGATGTGGTCATAATGGTACATGTAAGAGGTCATTCCCAAAACTTTTGTGTTATTTTTAAATTTAACAAAGTACTATAGTTCTCTAAAAGTTCAAACAGAAAAGAATAACAACAGACAAAGACTGACTAACAACATTATGTTTTCATGAAACATCACTATATTAAGGAATTTGGGAAGTTTATCTTCCAGATACATATGCCCATTATAAGATTGTGAGTCTTCCATTTGTACCAACCAGGAAAGTCAAGACAATCGTATTATTATCCTTGCTTTCCCTGTATCCCAAATTCCCTTCATTACTAGGAATCTTTGGTGCCAATTGTTACACTGTGCCAGTGGCCCCATTTGTATTCCCTATAAACTTGTGAACCCTCATCTCTACCATGAGCTTTGTTTCTCAGTTCTCCAGGCCTGTCTCTGGGGTGTTCTGATCTGACCTCATGGGGTTATGTGAATGACTCCTTTCCCTTTTTGCCTTTAGTTTGTTTACGGATAAGAGAAGGGAAGCTAAACTCACAATATCTACTAGACGCACATTGGAAATACACATTTGTGTCATCTATAGAATTGGTCTTAAGCTTTGTAGATGTAGGACTTTAACTTTAGAAACAAAGCAGGAATAAAAATAGTTCTATTGAAGAATCAGAGCTTGCAAGAAGTTACCCCATCAATTATGGGAGACTCCTGACATCCGGAGAGTTGGCAAGCTCAGGCAGTACTTTTGTATTTGAGAACAAAGAGTATAAATCCTTTTATAAAGTTAGGCATCCCTTTATTCACAAAATAATCACATCCTATTTTATCTGTTTGTAGGTTTGGATTTTTGTATTCTAAGTTAAAGCCAAGCACACCCACGGTAAAAACAAAAGTATACTGTCCATAGTACTTTAAAGCCTCTATTTCCAATGATCAAACTACAGGGCAGCATACAAATGCATTCAGTATATGTAGAAACTCTTAATATGTGTTGGGAAGATAGATTCCTTTCCAGGTGCATCTCAGGCAAAGCGACTCCCACTTTCTATACCAGACCCCACCACACATTCCCTAGTTTGCTTTCCGTTGTAATTATAAACAGCAAACTTTTTACCTCTGAATTGTTATCCTCTTTCAAATCTCCATTATGTTTTGTAAGCTATTTCTGCCATTTGGATTATCCTTTCTTTCTTTTTTAGTGATTAATTCTCACCCAGTTCTTAAGATTTCCCGTAAAATTTTCTCATCTCTGAATCCTTCCCTGAATTGCTAGTTGCTATTGGAATCCCAGTAGCAGTCTAAACCCATTTTTATTGGGTATTTATAAAACAAGAGTTTGGCTCTTCTTTTTGTTCACCTATGTTAACTAGATTAAGCAGGGCAGTGTCTACTGAGACTCTATATTCCAAATGCTAAGGACAACACTCATGTGAAGAGTTGACTCATTGGAAAAGACTCTGATGCTGGGAGGGATTGGGGGCAGGAGGAGAAGGGGACGACAGAGGATAAGATGGCTGGATGGCATCACTGACTCAGTGGGCGTGAGTCTGAGTGAACTCCAGGAGTTGGTGATGGACAGGGAGGCCTGGCATGCTGTGATTCATGGGGTCACAAAGAGTCGGACACGACTGAGTGACTGAACTGAACTGAACTGAAGGACAACACTGATGCTTGGGAAGTGCTGGCTGAGTGACTAAATGAATAAATGAATTAATGAATGAATTTAAAATTTTTCTTTCTTTTGCTTTCTTGAACTCTCATTTTGCTCTAAATAGTTTTCCATGGCACTTAACACATTCTAAAATATTATGTACTTTTGTTATTTATTATATTTGTTGTCAATGTCTTCCCATTAAAGCAGAGTATCTCTCTTTAGTATGTGTTAAAATTTATTTAAGGAAAGATTAAAATAAATCCTACCGAAGCCCATGTACTCTGGAGCCCTAGAGCCACAGCTAAAGAATCTGTGTGCTGCCACTAAAAATCTCCACATAATGCAACAAAGATCTCACATGCTGCAACTAAGACCGAGCACAGCCTAAATAAAGATTTTTTAAGAGTATGCTGAATTTCAGTATAATTCTTATTCCTAGTTGCCCTTTAGGTCTAGTATGTGCATGTCTGCTCAGTCATGTCTGACTGTGACCCATGGACTGTAGCCCACCAGGCTCCTCTGCCCATGGAATTTTCCAGATGAGAATACTGCAGTGGGTTGCCATTTCCTTCTCTAGGAAATCTTCCCAGACCAGGTATGGAACCAGGGTCTCCTGTAGATTCTTTAGTACTGCATCACCTGGGAAGCCCTTAGGCCTGCTAACTTGATCTAAAGTTCCTTAGCATTTCCACAGGAAACTCTGTAAAAAAACGTTTTGAGTCTCTGTTAAATATTTAACTATCAGCTGAATGTGGCTTCCCTGATGGCTCAGTGGTAAAGAATCTACCTGCAATGCAGGAGCTGCAAGGAGAAGCAGGTTCGATCCATGGGTCAGAAAGATCCCCTGGAAAAGGGCATGGCAACGTACTCCAGTATTCTTGCCTGGAGAATCCTATGGACAGAGGAGTCTTGCAGGCTACAGTCCATGGTGTCGCAAAGAGTCAGACACGACTTAGCACGCAGGTATGCATTAGCGGAACATGATCACCTTTTTATTGGCCTGAACAAGTTAACCCAAATAAGTTTATCAGATTGGCCCTAGTAGAAAACAAACCAGGGTAAAGCACTTTTTCATTCACCTGATATTTCTCTAGCATTGCCTATGTGTCTTTGTTCAGCAAATTGGGCGTGGGGTACTCTCAGAGACCGCTTCCCTGGTGGCTCAGTGGTAAGGAATCCGCCTGCAGTGCAGGAGACATGAGTTCAATGCCTGGGTCAGAAATATCCCCTGGAGAAGGGAAAGGCAACCCACTCCAGTATTCTTGCTTGGAGAATCCCACAGACAGAGGAGCCTTGTGGGCCAAGGTCGATAGGATCACAAAGAGTTGGACATGACGGAAGCATCTTAACCCACATGCACGCACTCTGTATCAAAGAATGAGCACTACTGTATACATCGGCATGGGCTAATTTCAGAAATATATTTTCTGGTGAAAGATAAAAATCACCAAGAATACACAGGTAGGATTTAATTTATGTATAAAATGATCACTATTGATTAAGAATCTGAGAATATTGATTATACTGGAAAAATGGAGATAATTAACTCCATATAATCAAATTTGTATTATTTATGAGTGGGGTGGGTAAAGTGAAGATTGTTAGATAAGTGAGGGGAACACAAGGTCTTCAAAGTGTTGGTCATAGTCTGTTTCTAGAATGGGGTATGGGAATACATGGATCCTCAGTTATTACTCTTTTTACTTCATTATAATTTCAGAAATATTTAATAATTAATAAAACCATTAAAAATCAAAACAGAATAACACCACAAGGAAAAGAAAGAAAAAAAATATTAAATTTTACTCCAATTTAGCAAATGGCTAGACTAAAATTTCATATATAAACAAATTCTTCTCAAAAAGCTAACAGATCTTGGCAATTTTCTTGAGGGGTATCAAACCTGTAAGTAATCACAAATTTTCTGAAAATTGCCATGCAACTTTCTTGCCTCATGTTCTATTAATAACATACTAATTAAATATTAATAAAAGATTCATAAATGGTTGAACACATTTAATGGTGCAATTTGCTCAGGAACTTTTACTGCAATGTATACACACAACATACTTTCAGAGGCATGTTATCTTTGGTGTGTTGTGTGTGTATTTGCATGGGTACCTGTGTCTAATTTCTCTATAAGACTCACAAAGAGATGTAGAAATTCAGAAACCAACCAAACTTACATCTCTAAATTGTTTTCACTCTGCTTCCTAAAAAACATTTAAATTCATACTCTCCTCCACATTCAGACTGTCTTTATCTTGGTTTAGCAGTCATTTCTGGTTTTTACTATTTACTATTTGCTTCCTAGCTATATAGCTATGTAGCTTTCCCTGCTTCATAGCTATATAGCTCCCTGCTCCATCTCTTTCTCTGCCAATTCAGCTTTCACAGAATGTCTAGGCAGATTGATCTTCTAAAACACAAATCCTGCCTTAAATTCCTAATTTTCTACAAAATAGAACCTAACCTCCTGAGAATAACATAGAAGTCTTTTAGAAATCGAGGTACAGCCTATCTTCCGAGTCTTTGTGCTTCAGCTTTACCGAACTCTTTACCAAATCGCTCTGCGTCCCCTGATGTGCCTGCGGTTTCGTGCAAGATCGCCCCTCTTGGCAGCTAATCGTCATTAGTGCACTCTTAATGTTGGTGGCTCAGAAAGCCAAGAATCTGCCCATAATGAGGGAGATAAGGGTTCAATCCCTAGGTCAGGAAGATCCCCTGGAGAAGGCAATGGCTACCCATCCCAGTATTCTTGCCTGGGAAATCCCACGGACAGAGGAGCCTGGAGAGTTACAGTCCATGGAGTCCCAAAGAATCAGACATGACTGAACGACTGACAGTTTCATTGTCTGTCTGTTTATGAGCCCGTATCTAAATTTCTAAAACTTGGCTGCATTTTTACCTCCCTTATTCTTACCTCTTCTAACCTTAACCCATCCTCTAGCACATTTAGGCATTTTTGTCTCCTGTTCTTCCCTAATATGTAGGACATATTTCTGTGACAGAGTTTTTAACAAAACAGTGGAATCATCACTCCTTTGTCTCTTCCTCCAGGCTGTGTGCACTCTGGCAGAAGAGATTGAAGCCTATTAGTATTTCTGGGTCTAAACATTATTTGGAAAATAATTTTGCTGAATAAATAAGACAATCAAGATGATGAGACCAATGAAGAGGGGAAATATGGATGTGGAAGTCGGCCTAAACATGGGAAGAAAGAGACATGTCATCAATTTCAAGCTAAGGAGTAAGGAAATTAAACAGAGGACATAGCTTAAAAAGGTTTCATTCATTCAGGGTGAAATATTCCTTATCATGTACCTTTTATTGACTAGAACACTGAGAAAAAAACCACTAAACAGTGACAATGAGTCCGGACAATTGATGGTTAAAAACAAGAAACAGAAAAGAAATAAAAAGATTTTATTTTTGGCACCTTCAATGTGTGTCTAGAAAATGCCAAGCCAATATTTTGGGAAGAAGAAAACCTTCTGCACATAGGTGCAGAAGCTTCTTTTTGGGCAAACAGAATCTATGTGATGAAATGTTTGGTCAAAATGTTTATTTGAAATGGTGGTGTTCTACGAGGCAGAGGAAAGGTTTCCATCCCAAACATTTGCTTTTGGTCATTGTAAAAGAGAGTTCAGTGAATCCAATTAACTGAGCAGAAAAGAGTACCTAAGGCCAGATGTACTCCTTTATTCCTTCCCAGAGGGTTAATACATTGTTAAGCTTATTTGGGCACTCTAGCATTTGTCTGGGCTTCTGAGAAGTCAGCTGGACTGTATGTACTTTCTGGGAGGAAAAAATAAATAAATAAAGGGAGCACCTTTTGCCTGCTGTGATCTGTGTAAACGGTTCGGAAGCCTCACTCTGTGGTTTCTGTCTGCAGCCCCCCAGCTACCGTTTAATACAAGCCCATCCATGCCAGGCACTGTGAAAAGCACTTTACATATAATCATGGGCTCATTAAACGGGCACAGCAGGACTGTAAGGAACAATGGTTACCTCCATTTTACAGAAATAGTTTCAAGTTAAATGAGTTGCTTAAGGTCACATTACACAACTCGTTAAGCAGTTGAGGTAAGAATCAAGCATAGGACTTTCTGAGTTAGTTGCAAGGTTTAGCAAACAGGAGACTCAAGCATTGCTTACACTACAAAATTAGTCATTGTTTACTTTAAATTCAAGTTCAATTGGGTGTCCTGTATTTTTCATAGCGGGCTTCCCAGGTGGCTCAGTGGTAAACAATCCACCTGCCAATATGATGCCCTGGAGGAGGAAATGGCAACCCACTCCAGTATTCTTGCCTAGAAAATGCATGAACAAAGGAGCCTGGCAGGCTATAGTCCATGAGGTTGCAAAAGAGTAGGACATGACTGAGTGAGTGAGCATGTACAAGTTTGCCTAACAACCCTGTCTGGAGTGAGTCAAACACCCCTGCCATATGGTCACTCTGTCGACTGCTTTGGCAGATAATTCCAGGGATAGTTCTGGGTGAACATATTGTCAAAAGGTAGTCAAAGAGCAGGCAGATCTGGAACTAACAATGAGCTGCATGTCTTCATGTGACAGATGCAGTCACTTACCCAGAGTTTTACTACCTGTGAGTCTTGAATTAGGACCATGGGTTGAAGAAATTGAAATTCAAGATCAAACCCAGTTACAAAGGTAGATGCCTATGATGTTGATGAAGATTCAGGGCTCCTCACTTCCATGACCCATAGTTCTCATTTTGTTTTCATATAGAAGATCCCATAAATTATACAAATCTCAGTTTGTCCTATACAATATGTTTATGTCAGAATCAGAAGGCAAAGCCAAAAAAAAGCGTACTCTTCTCCAAATTGTTTGCTTTTCAATTATTTCTTAAAACTGTCTCGAGCTCATCCCCATACCAAAAAAGTATTCAATGCATGTTTGGTAAATGGATGAATAAGCAAATGGATGGATAGAATATTTGATAAAACTTCAGAAAATTCACGCTTTTAAACACACTATTGAGAATTTGGTTATTCACGTTGTTATACAAGTCATGATCACCTGACTTTTTTCTTCATATTGTGCCACGTTTTCTCTCTGGAGGTAAGTGCAGTTATTTAACAGTGTAACATCTGTTATCAAGAGCATGATTAAAAATGGGACCTTCCTTCATCCCATAGGCCTACTGGATGGTGGTTACAAGGTGGTCCCAGAGTTGATCTCTTCTGTAGCCATACTTTCTATTATTTAAGCTGGGATGTCCCAACATGATTCTATTGCAATTGCATTTGAGTTACAAGGGGGTTTCCCAGTTGTTTTTACCGTGTTAGACTGTTTAGAATTTCTCTTCTTCCTAGTTACTCTTAACATATAGAATGTTTGGATAAAGCTTCATCTAATATGCACTCTAGTCATATTTTTTACTCAGTTAATTACTTTCCTGCACATTGGGATAATTGCATGTTTTGCCTTCCCTAGAGCAAGGACATTCAAATCAGTATTAGGAAGGCTGGAGAGACAGAGGGACAGGTTAGGTATGGTAAGCTTGATCTTATATGTACTCAATAACCATGCAACTGGTGCAGACTTTAAACTCGGTAATGAAGATCCTGAAGCCACCTCCCTTATAGTTTGTTCTCCCAATACTGCAATCTGGCACCATAATAAAGCAAGATCCTGTAAAGATATATAGCCTTAAACGGTAAAGTTGAAACTAAGCTATATTTAACTTTAAACCTCTTTCTTTCACCAATAACCAACCAAACAAAACCCCCAAAACCTGTCAGAATCCTGTCAATTTTAGAAATATCTAATTATATTCTTATATATTACAATATATTTATTCATTACACAGTAGATCTGTAAAATACAGAAGAGCACAGAGAATAAAATAAAAATCAGCTGTATTCTCTAATTGTTTTCCAATATTTTCACACTTACATATGTACATGTGAACTTTTTTAGAGTGGAGATCATATATTATGTTGAGGTTACTATAATTTTTATTCCATTCTCTTGTACCATATGTCTAGTAGACCTTAAGAAATAAGTAGGACATTAGTTTGCAAATGGGTGTGAGCCAACTTAATAATTAACATCATGTGTATACTTAGATTGTTCATTGCAATCCTCTGTTTAAATTCAGGTCTCTAATGGTTTATCATCCAATTATATCTATCAGTAAAAGAGAATGTGCATAAATCTTATAAGTATGTCTGTATTTAATGACTTTAATTTCATTAAATTAACCTAAATTTCAAATATTTTCCCCTCTTAAACCTGTATTCAAAGAATGGGGTGTTACTCAATCTATAAACAACTCTTTTGCATTAAAGGTACAACTAGAACCACAATAAATGTGATAATTATTGTTGCTTTTCAGTGAAGAGTATTAGTATTCATTCAGAACTCTGTTAATCGACTAAAAATATATAATGTGTTACTTAATTTAAAAGGATCTCAAAGCCAGTTAACACTTGTGCTTTGTGAATTAACTTCTAATCTGATATATCCAGCCATTTTTTTTTTTTTTTTCCAAATGAGTCACAACCTAGATCCTGAAATCTGAGAATTCTTTGATTAGTTTCTCACAATGGGGTCAAGGCTCTACCTTGGGCTTCTTAGTCTTCTCACATAATTGTTAAGCAATAAATTATGATGTCATTGATGAAAGAAATGCCAAAAACTGTTTCTTCATATTTTGACACCCATATGGATTAGATAGGTTGCAGAACTTTTTCTTTCAAAATTGGTGGAAAGTAGAGCAAGGCAATGAGGTCTCTTTGCCATTGCTGTTTCTAGCTATGGTTGCTTTTGTGGTCATGAGTCCTCTCAGAAGTTCTGGTAGCAGCTCTAATCAGAGACCGATAGAAACTTATGCGCATTTGCTACCATGCACAGTAATGCTATCAGGTTACAGACCAATAGCAACTCTATAAATAATTATGTAGAGTATTCTACTGCTAATCTGGAAAACACTTCAGAGTATACCATATTTATACCAGTTTCCTAACAGATGGTAGTTGTCATAAGAACAAATTTTAGCTTCCTCAGCTACATAGCCAGATTGTAAATATTTTAATTATTTCTATTTCAATTCCTCCATTCTTTAACTTATACCTTAAATCTTCAAAAAAAAAAAAGGACTTATGGCTTAAATGAATTGCATATATATAATAAGACTATTGAAAAAATATAAAATCATAAGAAAAGGGAAGAAGCATATTTTATAGTTAAGAAATATTGACAGTGATTTAACTCTAAATTGGGGTCTTAGTATCCTAGCAGTTAAGACAAAAGTAGAAGCACAAAATGTTCTATAACCTTTTTTCCATAATAAAATAAAATCTATTAATTATTCAAGACTGACAAAAATTTCCTAGTACAAATTAGTGGAAAGAATTTATTGCAAGAGACTTTAATGAAAGGAATGTAATTGAATTATTTTCAATAAGCATTTTATAGAAAATGCTAACATTAGCATTTTAATGTTAACCTCTAAAAGTTACCTTTTTTTTTCCAATTGGCCCTAAGTTTCAGTCTTGAGTTTATCATACTCCTAGTAATGGTATATGATTTTTTTAGTGTTTGGCCTTCAAAATCAGGAATATATATATATATATATATATATATATATCAATGAGGAATGGTCTAGGAAGCATGTAGCTTTCATATGATACAAATTAATATCGGTCTAAAGAGCAGCATAGAAAAAAATCTTTTATGAATAAAATTAGTCTTACATTTGTTACTCCAGTGGTCTTCATGCTGGAATATATACTTTCTGCTGGGAGTCCATGTTCCACCAGGTACTTAAGAAAGAATAGCTTTAAAGAAATCTATTTCCAAATATTCAACATGCCACATGTATAGTTTCCTAGAATGGATAAGCCTGAAAATTTGCTGGTGGCCAGTGCATCATGCTGAAAGTTTCTTGTCTGTTATAATTTCTTAATTTCTCTTTTCTAATTGTTTTTCTCCCACTTTGCCATAGAAAGTCATAAATTTTATACAAAAGGAATCTTCATATGGTACATTACCTCTGTGAGAGGGCCCAATCAAAGGGATAATTTAAATGATACTAATGACTGAGAAATGATTTCTTTTGCCAGTCAGGTGGCTTCTAATTCTTTGCTTTTGATAAAACTGAATGAAGAAACAAATCTAGTAATTAGATCATTACAGACATATTTTTAATGAGAGATCAATATGTGATTTTGCCTTATAACTTGAAAGGAGTTCAATGAATTGTTTCATTGCCATAATGAAATTCTTTGGATTCTCATCTCTTTAGAGGAGAGCAAGTTATCTCACTGAATATGTTAAGTAAAAAATAGAAACAGAAATGAGTCTGAATTTTTAAAAGAGAGTGCATGAACTAATTGAAACAAAACAAGAGCATCCATCATGTATTTCATTAAGAAATGCATTCTTAATTATATTTTACTTACTATCCTTAGTCATTATTGAAATTGATGATAAATTTATTTTGCTTCTGTCAACATAGATGATCATAAAAAATTATAAACAAATATATTTGTTCATATGTGCAAGCTGAAATTAAGTGTTATAGGATTATCTAGAGAAGACTTTCATACATTAAATTATTTTATAAAGAATAAATTGTATATGGAAGTAGAATGGAACTATATGAACAAAATCCAAAAGTAATGATGGTAGATTTTCAAAAACTACCTGATTAATTTTTCTTCTTTAATAGAGGATGGTGGGCATTAAAATCACAATGATAATTAGATTTCTTTGAAAATATCTGAAATATGTTTCAATTGTTTGAAATCTAATAATTTCGTTTTTAAAAGTTAGTATTTTAAAAAACACCAGATCTTACACATTTTAAATACTATTTTAAACTTAAAATAATGACAGGAAATTTTGGATGTCAACTTAAAATGTGCAAGACGATTCATAGGTTTTCAAAATTATTTTAGAGAATATAAATAAAATGTTAGAAAGTCACTATTTTCATCTATGGTGTGTAGATATCATTTCTTTCACCTAGACATTTGATGAAGGATAGAAGTTCAAGGCCCTTTCATCTCAAAAGAACCAGCAGTGTGGAATTCTGTAATCCTGACTGACCTACTATAAACACTTAAAAAGCCCAATCAGGATACAAGGTCATCATAGCTTGGCATGAAATGAGTCAATGTTTTGCCCAACAATGAAGCATCAGATCCTCCTAAAAACAAGACTTTGATCCAAAACCCATATGATTTTTGTTTTGTGTCTATTGTATATGGAGTCTTTCTCTTTTTCCATACAACGTCTTTTTCTAAGGTACACCCACTTTATCCCCAAATTTCATTGTTTAATGTATGTATTATTTTTCTTTAAATATGTTGCTCTTGGCAAACACTATTGACATTTCTGAACTTCAATAATAAAGCAAAATTTGCAGGTTCTTCTAGACTGAAACAGCAAGAAATCTCTCCAGTGCTCACATTCCAAATGAGGGCATTATTTGCTGTTCACTGGTTCTGTGTCCAATGGTCCTGGTCCTATGTGTTGTTGCATTTCTGTGGTTACCTCTGTAGGGTGCTGAGCCTTCCTTACAGGGGGGCTCCCTGGAGGCAGTGTGGTACAGCAGAAGAGACCAAAATCCAGAGGAAGGAGATTTGAGAGAGTGAACAGATTTGACACTACTGAGGTAAGTAAGCATGCATAATTTTCCACACCGCACAGGACCTTGGCTTCCTTATTTATAACATAAAGACATTGGATAGATGCCACAAAATTTTCTTCAAGTCTTAAAAGTTTGTGACTTTATGTGGGAACATTTTAGGATGATGAAATGTTCTATTTTATGGTGATTGTCATGGTTATGTTTCTGTATACATTGTAAAAATTCACTGGTGAAATACGTTCTAAAGCTGACAAAAAAATTGTAACTTTCAGAAATAACACTAATAGTAACATTTAATGACTGTTGTGTGTCAGCTACCAATTTCTTTACATGTATCGTTTCATCAATGTATCCTATATTCTCTAAAAATTTGATACAATTGTTATCCCCATCCTAGTGAGCGGTAACACTAAGATCTAAAGCTGTTAGTGACCTGACCGAAATCTCACACATGGTGAGTGGCAAAGCCAGAACTCAAGTATATGTCTGCCTATTCCAAAGTCTGTGCTTAATTTCTCTACTATTAGAAGAAAAGCTGGAGAATGAGGCATATTGACTGACTTCCTCCCAGATCCACGTATTAGGAGCAAGACAACATTTTTGTTTGTTTATTTTGTTTTGTTTTTAATCCTTACCAAGGATTAGTGAGCATTTCTAGGATCATCCTAGTTTTCTCAGCAGGCCTAGGAATCCATTCCTTTATTTGTGGACTCAAAAACATCACTACTTACATGGAAAAACGCAGAAAAGGGGGCATGCAAATTGAAAAGAAATCATAACAGAAATTTATGTTTTTGTTGTTGATGTATATACATGTTTTAATTTAAGATGTATTGAACTGATTGTAAATCAGCATGTACACATAGAGCCTTCAGGGAATGCTAAACTTTGCCACCTACCTAACCTGAATATTGTCATATTCCCCTATAAATCAACTCTGCAATGTGTGCTTTTGTCGGAATATGTGCTGTGTCAGGTGGTTTTTAGAAGTGAACTTCTATAATCAGCAAGGTTATGTGTGACCTTATTTTAAGTAGCAGCAAACAAACATGTCTAACATAACCTATAGATGAAGGCTTAGTTAACAAAACCAAGTTCCAAAAAGTGGCCATTGATTTTTTTTTTCCACTAGAATTCCTTATAGCAGCCCATATTGTTTTGGGTATAGTTAAATGCCTTTTTGAAGAAAAATGTAATTATAATATATGTATTTTAGTGATATATGGCACAAAGCAATGACTAAAATACCCTTTTTACAAATCAACATGAAAGATGCCTGGATTGGGAGAACTGATTTGTAGTGTTCAGGGGGACTGAAATGTGTCTACACATTAAAGATTCATACTGGGACTCTTTCCCAAGAGAACATTAACTGTATTTGAGTTCTAAAGGTTCCACCCTCAATAATTTTGTCTGAGAAAGTATCATTGGATTCCTTTGGGTCATTGATTTTCCTAAAGTACAAGTGCTATCTGTTTCAATCTTTGAGATCTAATTATACTCATTCTTACAAATTAAGAGTAAGTTTTTATATAATGCCCAGAAATTCTTAAGTATAATTTCATATTGGTGTTCTAGAAGATTTAATTGGTAATGTTAAAATACATTTAGAAATATTACAGGTTATCTTTTCTTGGGGTGGGGGAGAGGAAGCTAAGATTATGTTAAGGTTAATTTAAAAAATGTGCTAGAAGGAAAAAAAAATGGTCTCATTCAATTTCTCAAAATTTAGTGTCATCTATGTTAAAACCACCCAGTGAGATTCGCACAGTACATGTCCTACCCTTGGCTTGCTTTTAAATCAAGCCTTATTTTTGTGTGCAGAAGTAGAATGAATTATAAATGATTATAACATTTAAATTCTAGGTTTATTTTCAAGTGTAGTTGATTTGACTTAAATGGGAATTCTGTAGCTATTTAGTAATTAGGAATGATAATTCTCTGCTATTCATAATTGGACCCAAAACAGGTGTTTTCTTTCTTTTTTTAAAATTAGAAATATTTTCAGCATTGGCAGAAGAATATATTTTCAAGCAGCTATGAGGTAACAGAATTTTAACTGAATGTAAAAGACAGAAGGTTCTACTCTTGCTATATTTTTAGAAAGTATTTCTATTGAACAAATCAAAGGAATCTACATTCCTAATTAATCAGTTTTAATAGCAGTTAATCAGCTAGAGCTGGTGGTTTAAATAGGCATTAAAGAATAGTGATAAAAGAATTAAAAGTAAATAAACTGATACAACTATGTGAACTGGTTATTCCAGAATATATAAATATATATACTGAACTATTCATGTTATGAACTAAGCATTAATTAGAATAAAAGTTACATATTATTTCACCATCAGAGTCAAAATCATGATGGATTGTAATTTATTTGAGACAATTAATGACCAAATGAGTCTAAGAATTATGTAATCCTAATAAGTTATTGCCATGATCTTCATTTTCTGAATGTTGAGATTTAAGCCAACTTTTTCACTCTCCACTTTCACTTTCATCAAGAGGCTTTTTAGTTCTTCTTCACTTTCTGCCATAAGAGTGGTGTCATCTGCATATCTGAGGTTATTGATATTTCTCCCGGCAATCTTGATTCCAGCTTGTGCTTCTTCCAGCCCAGCGTTTCTCATGATGTANAATGTTGAGCTTTAAGCCAACCTTTTCACTCTTTTCTTTCACTTTCATCAAGAGGCTTTTTAGATCCTCTTCACTTTCTGCCATAAGAGTGGTGTCATCTGCATATCTGAGGTTATTGATATTTCTCCCGGCAATCTTGATTCCAGCTTGTGCTTCTTCCAGCCCAGCGTTTCTCATGATGTACGCTGCATATAAGTTAAATGCAAGGAGATCCAACCAGTCCATTCTGAAGGAGATCAGCCCGGGGATTTCTTTGGAAGGAATGATGCTAAAGCTGAAGCTCCAGTATTTTGGCCACCTCATGCGAAGAGTTGACTCATTGGAAAAGACTCTGATGCTGGGAGGAATTCGGGGCAGGAGGAGAAGGGGACGACAGAGGATGAGATGGCTGGATGGCATCACTGACTCGATGGACGTGAGTCTGAGTGAACTCCAGGAGTTGGTGATGGACAGGGAGGCGTGGTGTTCTGTGATTCATGGGGTTGCAAAGAGTTGGAAACGACTGAGCCACTGAAGTGAACTGAACTGAATAAATTATTAATAAATGGCCCACAGCAATTTCCCAACTTAAATTCTCAATTTAAAAACAGTTTAGATGGAGTATTTCCAATTACATTCCCAAAGTATGATATACTTAAATGGTTTACAGAACACAAAATAGAATTAAGAGAAAGATTATCACAAACTAGACCTATGAAGAGTATTCTGCCTCTCATTCGAATGCACCCTCTTTTACTAATAATACCAGTTGGTTCATGAGACGGTTCCCAGGACTGACCACAGAAATAAAAGATAGTCTGCAATGAACAATGTTACCAACTGAGATAAAGATTTCCTTCTTCTTTTAAAGTAATGTAAAGTAAAAACTGTCTGATTTACATGAAGTGATGAATTAGGAACCAATGACCTAAACCAAAGATGTTTACTGGAAGGTTGAAGTGATTTGTCAGATGGTAGGTCATTCTTCTTCCTGTTTTGCTTCATTATGTATCCAAATGGTCATATGTATGCTGCTGCTGCTTCTGCTGCTAAATTGCTTCAGTCGTGTCTGACTCTGTGAGATCCCACAGACGGCAGCCCACCAGGCTCCCCCGTCCCTGGGATTCTCCAGACAAGAACACTGGAGTGGGTCCCCATTTCTTTCTCTAATGTATGAGAATGAAAAGTGAAAGCGAAGCCTCTCAGTCATGTCTGACTTGCAGTGACCCCATGGACTAGAGCCCACCAGGCTCCTCTGTCCATGAGCGTTTCCATTCAAGAGTACTAGAGTGGGGTGCCATTGCCTTCTCATTATGTATAATGTCCATTTAAAGTTTCCCTGTAATTAGCTACCATTCTGTGTTTAGAATTTGCCATGTTTTAAAGTTAAAGTTGTCTTTGGCTTTTCCTCTTTGAAAAATTAGAGCAGACTCATTTGAAATATTATAAATATAGAGTACAAAAGAGATCTTCATGACCCAGATAATCACGATGGCGTGATCACTCACCTAGAGCCAGGCATCCTGGAATTGAAGTCAAGTGGGCCTTAGAAAGCATCACTACNATTGGTACCATAGGGAGATGTACATAAAAATGACTATGGGGAGTATTGAACTAGTTCCTTCTGTTCCTCCTTGTGTGAGAGGTGTGGCTTGTGGTATATGTGGATGAGGTGGGGCAGGACCTCAAGGGGCAGAATAGAAAGAGCCTGCCATTTACACCAAAGCATCTTTGAAACCAAGACACCAGTTCTTTCATGTTGATGTATGGCAAAGCCAATACAATATTGTAAAGTAATTAACCCCCAATTAAAATAAATAAATTTATATGTAAAATATAAAGATTAAAAAAAAATTGTCCCATGGAGAAATCGCCCCTGCCCTCTGCCCTGGGGGTTGAAGAATGATCCAGGAGGGTCTGGAAGGATAGATTTCCAACAGAGGAGATGTGGAGCTCGGAACACAGGCAGGCAAGCTGCCCAGAGGGGTGAGGCTCTGAGCACAGATCCCAGGAGATAAATCCAGCCAAATATGCTGTGACTGCCCCCTCCCCCCACACAAGAGCTCAAGAGAGGCTTAGAGCTTCAGGCAAAGCCATGAGCAATCCTTTCCCCAAAGCAGAAATGTTAAGTCAAGCAGAATGAAGAGCGGCAGCCGTGTCTCCCAGCTGAGTGGGCGCCCAAGATCCTTTCTCCCCGAACCTCATCTCCTTCCTCTCTGAGCAGAAGGGGTGCTGCTGTCATTTGGTAAGACATGTTCTGAAATGACTACTGCTCAGATTTTCCCACAACATTTTATTGTGAAAAATTTCAAAAATATTGACAGTTGAGGACTTCCCTCATGGATCAGATGGTAAAGAATCTGCCTGCAATGAAGAAGAAGACCTAGTTTTGGTCCCTGGGTCAGGGAGATAACCTGGAGAAGGGAAGGCAACCAACTCCAGTATTCTTGCCTGGAGAAATCCATGGATGCGGAACAAGGTAGGTTCCAGTCCATGGGGTCCCAAAAAGTCAGACTTGAAAGAGTGACTAATGCTATTGACAGCTGAAATAATTTTATAGTGAAGACCCATTTCCCTGCACCCTAAAACAACATTTTGCTATACAGTGTGTGCTTTATTCTTTATCAGTTCCAACTATCCATTCATCAGTGTGTCTTATTTATTGCTAAATTTCAGAGTAAGTTGCAGACATGTTAGCTTGTTTTCAGTCATGGCATTTGATTAATTTTAAAACTCCAAAAATAATTTTTAAAAGAGGTGATATTTTATAATTATTAAAGGGGGAAAATACAAGCTAAAAATACCTTCTTCTCCCGAAGGCTGAGATAGGCAGTCCTTCCAGAAGATGAGATTGGTATTGACCAGGGTTCTTGATCTTCTCCAATCAATAGAAATTGACTAGAAGCCAGAAAAGAAGTTCAGTCAAGGCTTTATTGGGGTCCTCTCTGCAGCAGGGGGGAGCAGAAACAAACATAGGTTCCCTTGCTCACTCACTCTCTAAAAGGGGGCAAGCTTGTTCCTCATATGGGGTGAGGTAGGGGTGTGTCCAGGAGTGGGGCTGGAGGTGAGGCTTTTCCCACCCTTAGGTGGTGGTGTGCAGGGGCATATGCAGTACCCTGTTTCTGCTTCAGGCTCCTCAAAAATGGCATTTTTTTCTCTTTGTATCTTTTGTCAAGAATTTTCCCCAATTGTTCATGCATATGGCTATTTTTAGTTTCCTATAGTTTCTTTGTATTTTCTTGCTAGAGGAGAGGTTCTTCCACGTGCAAGCATGCAGCACTGCAGCAAAAGGTCCTAGGTCCCAGTTCTGTCTCAAGATGATTCAAAGAAAAATATTTGGTGGCCTGGCCAGTATCAATAACCAATATTTACAGGCTCCCATCAAGTTCAGAGAGATGTGAGCCACAGGCTGGAAGTCTGGGGTGAAGTCAGCAGGGTGGGATAGTAGGATTCAAGGCAAAGGGCTGAGGGCAATCCAGGAAGTGGCACCAAGGATAAAAATGCANGGTATTCCCATCTCTCTCAGAATTTTCCACAGTTTATTGTGATCCACAGAGTCAAAGGCTTTGGCATAGTCAATAAAGCAGAAATAGATGTTTTTCTGGAACTCTCTTGCTTTTTCCATGATCCAGTGGATGTTGGCAGTTTGATCTCTGGTTCCTCTGCCTTTTCTAAGTTTGGACTAGGTGTCCATTAAACTGAAAGGGATCACTCTGTAAGTCACCGCATCTACTGCCAGTATCCTTAATTAAGAGAAAAAGTCAGGGGCATGAGGGAATAACTTTGAACCATTCTTGGGCTGTCTTAAGTCCAACCATATTGCTTTTGAAGGCAACAGTGCTTTCTTAGCATACTCACTGGTGGTTTTATTCTAATTCCCTTTTCACATGTTTTGCATTCAGATTCTAGCTAAGTGACTCTAGCTAACCCTTGGGCTATACACAGAATTGTGACCTCGTCCTGGTTAGCGATGCTAATCACAGAAGACATATGAATGAATTTTCAAGTAGGTGAAAGAATGATCTGAGAATTAACCAAATGGTATCACAGCCCTGACATAAGTTTATTAAAATCCTATTATGATAACCTATTGGGCAAAACTTTCTTCTCCTTTCAGTTGCTGCCTTATAAAATACCTATTCTGTTTTGAGCTTAAGAAATGTAGTAGCCTCAGAGAAATTCTGAATAATTCTGCTAATACTGAACATAATGGCTAAGACAAGGTTCATTCCAGAACTCCAAAAAGCTCATCTTGCCAGACAAACAGCAGATGTATATAGTTTTGTATTTAACAGAATTCCTCCTGCTAGCAGGGCTTCTTAGGTGGCACTGGTGGTAAAGAACCTGACCGCCAATGCAGCAGACTAGCAAGAGGGGTCAGGAAGATCCTGTGGAGAAAGCAATGGCAACCTGCTCCAGTATTTTTGTCTGGGAAATCCCATGGACAGAGGAGCCTGGTGGGCTACAGTCCTTGGGGCTACAAAGAGTTGGACAGGACTGAACACACACACACTAGCCTTCTAGCATACTGGTTATTAAAAACTGAAATACACTGTGCACTAATCTGTTTATAATGGATCTTTATCAGAGTATACACCACAAGAGTTTGAACAGATTCCTAGTGACATTTTCCATGTCAAGATTTAAAAAAGAAGAGAACAAAGGTCACTTTGAAAACTTACTTGGTTGAATTACTTGGCTGAACCCACAGTATATGAACATATTGATGAATATTTTTCCATGATAGACAAAAATGATAATCCTCAGGTTTGTTTTGAAAAATGAGTTTCCATCTTATTTCAGCTCCTTACCAAAGAATCAGGCTATTTCTCAAGGAAATTTGTCTCTTGACATTTCTGCCTTCAATGCATTAAGCTTCTACTCATATATATTTGTGTCTGGCCTTTTAACAGCTATGCCATCTAGCAATCAAGTATCTGATTTGATTTTCTCCAAATATCTAATCTCAGGTAGCGTATCCTCACAGCAGGCAATTTTTATGTAAAATACTGGTAGCAAATCTAATGGATCTGATGACAGTTTTAAAACCTTTCTACATTAATGACCTTTCTATTGTATTTGTGTCATGTCTTCTATATGCTGTGATGAATGGAACACTGCCATTATAATGTCCTAAGTAACCACTCTGAATGGGATACCATCTATTCTTCAAAATTGTGATTATCTAATGCAATATATTGTTACAATTTATGACTTCCAGGGAGAAAAATATTCCTTTAACTTAGATGAGTATTTAGTTATAAATGTGTGATTATGTGGTTACTTTGTGATCTGAATATATTTAGAAAATGTAGACCTGTGAGAACTGGCCCTGTTTTATTAGAGCTCCATGTATTGATTATGTCATGAAGTCTTCAAATTCCTCTTTTGTAATGGCTATTAGTGTGTTGTCAAATATACAGAACCAAATTTAGCAATACAAATTAAAACAAGCAAGCTTCATTGAGTTATATGTGTCATACAATACATTGTAAGCACTTAAATTGTATAATTTGATCAGTACTGAGCTATGTGTACACCCATGAAACCATTACCACAAAAGAAGGAACATATCCCTTACCCCCAAAAGTTTACCTGTGTCTCTTTGCAAATCCTCAGTTCTACTCTCTTCTATAAACCTCCAATCCATACCCAGGCGACTACTGATGTTCTTTCTGTCAATGTTGATTAGCTTTACATTTATAGAGCTTTAAATACATAAAATCATATAGAATGCAGTATTTTTTGACTGACTTCTTTCATGGAGCATAATTACTTTTAAAATCCAGATATGTTCTTGTATGTTTCTATCAATAATTTCTTCTTTTTACTGCTGAGTAGTATTCCACAGTACAGAGACCAAAATCTGTTTTCCTATTCATGTATTGATGAGCATTAGTTTGTTTCCATATCGATTTATACAAATAAAGCCTCCTAATCCTACAAAACACTGATAAAAGAAATACAGTTTCTGCTATGTATGCCTTGATATGAGAGAGATATAGTCTGTGTTCTGGAATTGAAGATGAAAATTAAGATGTCACTTCTCTCCAGTTTGATCTATATATTTATCTCAATGAAAATTTCAGCAAGCATTTTTATAGATATTGACAAGAAGATTCTGAAATTTATATGGAAAGGCAAAGCAACTAGAATAAATAAAATGATTCTGCATAAAAGTATGAGGTTATAGCATTCAAACTACCTAATTTCAAGATTGTTCATAAAGTGTAGTAACTAAAACAGTATGGGGTTGTTGAAAGAATGTAATGCATAGAAAATGGAACAGATTACAGAGGCCAGAAATTGGCCCACACATATATGATCAGTTTATTTTTGATAAAATTGCATAGGCCAGTGAATGGACAAATGGTTGTCTTTGAAAAAATATGTCTTTGTCCAGGTGTTAGAACAACTGGATATCTCCATACTTTAAAAAAAAAAAAAAGATGGGAAAAAGGATCCTCAACACATATTGACCCCTGTTTCACACTTTAAATGAAAACTGACTTGAAATGACTGCCAGTCTTCTTGCCTGGAGAATCCTATGGACAGAGAAGTCTGGTGGGCTATAGTCCATGGGGTCACAAAGAGTGGGATCTCCCCCTCCCCTCCCCTTCCAGTGTTGCTCCTCCCTTGGATGATAGCTTCTCCAGGTGCAACCTGCACCTGTGGAGCTCCCTGGTGAGTGAGTGAGCACACTAACTGTAGGTTAGTAAAGCTCTGTGGTTTAAGAAATGCCTGCAATGAAGGAGATGTGGTTTTGATCCCTGGGTTGGGAAGATCCCCTGGAGGAAGGCATGGCAACCCACTCCAGTATTCTTGCTGGGAGAATCCCACGGACAGAGGAGCCTGGCAGGCTACCATGCATAGGGCTGCAAAGAATCAGATGTTACTAAAGTGTCCTAGAATGAGCAATTAGGTGTATATTTCGCTCATGCATCTATTTCATTTCCTTAGTGAAGACACACTTCGAATTTATTGTTGGAATTTTCAGTAGTTTATTCTGTCTTTCATGTCATTAGAAAGGCTTCTTTGCAGTGTACCAAAAGGCATTCTTAAGTGAAATGCACGTTTATCTTAACCAGTTTTTGAATATGAGTTATCTTAGAAAATGGTGGTGAGATATTTCTGATTAAGTTGGCCTGATCCATGTCACTTTTCTAAGTCTCTTTCTAAAGAAATTTGTTGCTTTCCTTTTTAATATATTAGAATTTTGCAAACAAAGAATGATTTTAAGTAATCTCTCTTTGAAGAGCAATTTAGAATACCTCCTAAAGTTTAAGATGAGCGTGCTCTATGATATATTGTATGTGTTTAGTCACTAAGTCCTGTCAGACTCTTTTGTGACCCCATGGACTGTAGCCTGCCAGGATCCACTGTCCATGAAATTTTCCAGGCAGGAATACTGAAGTGGACTGCCATTTCCTTCGCCAGGGAATCTTCCCAATCCAGAGATCCCCAGGGATGGAACCCGTGGCTCTTGCCTCTTCTCCTGCATTGCAGGCAGATTCTTTACCACTAAGCCACTGGGGAAGCCCCTTTGATATAATAATTTCTCTTATTTTCTATCCTAGAAAAAAATGTGCACACATATAGTAGGATTTCTTTATACAGCAACATTTTAACAGGAAAAATTGCAAACAACTTGACTTTTTAATAACGAGATATATTTAATCAACCAAATATTACACTGAAATCAAAGTGATTTAACTAGCTCTACTGGGTTTTTCTCTGGGTAAGCCTAGACTGCAGAGCCTGTCTTGGTGTGGGACCTCTTGGAGGCCGTGTTCTGGGCAGAGCTCAGGGACAAACCACGCCCACCCAAGACCTCCACTGCGCTTCCTCTCTTCCTGTTGCTCCTCACCTGGCTGATAGGTCACCAGGTGCAACCGGCACTTGTGCTCTCTGGACTCAGCGATGACCGCTTCCCTGTGAAGGCCTGCCGTGTGAGCGTCCCGCCGCCACGTGACTTGGTCTTGGCACCCGAAGTCCTGTGGTCCTTGGTTGGTGTCTACAGGTGTGACTCCCTATCTTCTGAGTTCTGGGTCAGGTATGTGGGGCACGCAGGAGGGGGAAGGGGAGGAGACGAGGTTTTCCACGACGCGCATTTGCCCTGGCAACTTCTTCTGGAGCTTTCCCACTATTCCTAGTCTGGATCCGTGAGTTCTGAACTCTCAGATGTCTTCTCAAGTTGTCTCCTCAGGTTGTCTGACTGCTCAGGTTGGCTCGGTAACCTAGCCAGACTCAGACGAGGTTTCTTGGCTTTTTATTTTTTCCAAATCTATGCAAATAAAACTCAAAAACCTGATACAGAGTGAAAAAAAGTTTTTAAAAAGGAGAAATGCCCTTTATGTAAATAGCCGCCCCACATGTATTGTTTCAAGATGCCTATATATTTAATAGAATTATATAAACATTAATTAAAATCATATTTCCTAGCTTTAGGATAGTAGTTCCCTTTAAGAAGAGAAGAGAAAGATCTGGAGTGGGTTTAGCTGTATCTGTACATTTTTTTTTCCTATAAATGAGTAAAATCTGAAACAAATACAGTAAATTAAAAGTGTGGCTTAAATATGAATAGTACATACAAGGATTTTGTTACATAATTTGTTATATGATAAATAGTACTCTGTGCTTTAAAATGAAAGGTATGTTAAATAAATAACCTGTAATTTACATATCAATTTATTTGCAAGTCCAGTTGGAAGTTTCCAGATACCTTTGTATTCCACTTATTTGGAGAGCACAACCCTTAGTGGTTTTACAGTACATTAATTCAGTTTTTAAAATTCATTCATTCATTTTTGGCCATCCTGGGGCTTCACTGCTGTGTGCAGGCTTTCTCTAGTTGTGCCAAATGGGGGCTACCCTTCCTAGGGGTGAGTGGGCTTCTCCTTGCAGTGAGAAGCACTTCTCTTGTTGCAGAACATAAGATATGTGACTTTCAGTAGTTGTGGGGCAGGAGCTTAGCTGCTCTGAGGCATGTGGGGTCTTCCCAGACCAGGGATATAACCCATGTCCCCACATTGGTAGGTGGATTCTTAACCACTGGACCACGAGGGAAGTCCACAATTTTTTTATTGTCGTAAAATACGTGTAAATTTTATCTTAAGCATCTTTTTAAGTGTGCAATTTAGTGGCATTAGTTAGGTAAAATTTACATTTTTGTGCAATCTTTATCACTATCCTTTCCAGAACTCTTTTCTACTTTTCCTCTTACAATACTGAAACTGTGCCATTAAACAATAACTCCCAATCCCATTTCCCTGAGCAGCTATTAATACTATTTCATTTTATATCTGTATGATTTTGACCTCATATAAATGGAATACATAGTATTTGTCTTTTTATAACTGGCATATTTCACTTAGTATATGCCCTCAGTGTTTGTTCATATTGTAGCATATTGCAGTATTTCTTTCCATTTCCTTCCTTCTTTCACTGCATTTGCTTATCTGTTCATCCACCAATGGAGACTTCAATTGCTTCCACTTTTTAGCTATTGTGAGCAATGTTGCTATGACCATGGATGTACAAATATCTCTCTGAGATTCTGCTTCAAATACTTTCCAGTATACATCCAGAAGTGAAATTGTTTGGATTATTTTTATGATTTTTTTTTTTTGAGGAAGCATCATACTGTTTTCCTTAATGGTTATATCTTTTTACATTCTCCTTAATCGTGCACAAGTATTTACAGTTTCGCCACGTCCTCACCAATGTTTATTATTTTCTGGTTTTCTTTTGATAGCAAAACAAAGGTGTGTTTTGCTACTAGGTGTGTGATAGTATTTCATTGTATTGAATAGTTTTGCTTTGCATATTCCTAATGATTGATGATGTTGAGCATTTTTTGTGTGTTTATTGGCAATTTGTATATCTTCTTTGGAGAAATGACTGTTCAAGTTCTTTCCCTATGTTTGAATTGGGTTGTTTTGTGTTTGTTTTTGAGTGTTAGGAGTTATCTATATATTTAAAATATTAAATCCTTATAAGAAGTGTGATTTGCAAATATTTTCTCCCATTCTATAGATTGTCTTTGTACTCTGTGGATAGTGTCTTTGGATATACAATTTTTTAAAAAAACATCATGAATATGTTTATTTTTCCTCTTGTTATCTGTGCTTTTGATGTCATACCCAATAAATTGTTGCTAATCTGACATTGTAAAGCTTGGATCATGGATCTGTTTTGAAGTAGTTTTTGTATATGGTCTTAGGTTAAAATGCAACTTTTTTTTTGCATGTGAATATCCAGTATTCCTGCAACCATTTGTTGGAAAAACTGTCTTTTTTCTTAATGGTTTTAGCATCCTTATTGAAAATCATTTGAATATATTGACCAGTACTATACTCTTCGGATTACTGTAGTTTTGTTTTGCATTTAGCTTTAAAATCAGGAAATGTGAATCCTCTAGCTTTCTTGATCTGTTTTAGGATTCTTTTAGCTATTCAGTGTCCCTTGAGATTTCACATGAATTTTAGCATGGGTTTTCCATTTCTGCAAAATCTTACTGGGACTTTGATAGGTTTTGTATTAAATCTGTAAATCGTTTCAGGTAATATTATCCTTTTAAGAATGTTAAATAATATTAAGTCTTTTAATCCACTAACATGAGCTTTATTTCTATTTTTAAAAATATCTTTAATTTCTTTCACCTGTTTAATAGTTTTCTTAATATGTTTTTCAATTCCTTGGTTAAATTGATTCCTAAGTACTTTAATCTTTTTGATACCATTGAGTGGAATCATTTTCCTAATTTCTTTTTAGTTGTGTTTATTACTGTATAAAAATGGAACTGAGTTTTGGGTGTCCACTTTCTATCCAGTTACTTTGCTGAATTTATTAGTTCTAACAGGGTTTTTTGTTAACCTTTCTTTTTAATATTTGAAGCTTTATATATATAAGATCATATCATCTGTTAACAGGGATCATTGAACTTCTTCCTTCCTATCTGGATGCTTTTAATTTGTTTTTCTTGCCTTGTTCTGACCGTGTCTCAGTACTATGTTGAATAGAAGTGGGAAAATCAGGTTAACTGCTCTGCTCATGACTTTGTAGGAAAAGCTTTCAGTTTTTTATAATGAGTATGATATTCTCTGTGAGTTTTTCATATATTGGTTTTGTTATGTTGAAGTAGTTTTCCTCTATTCGTAATTTTTTGAGTGTTTGTGAAAATGTGTTGAGTTTTGTCAGATTATTTTTATTTTTGGCATATATTTAGTTGATTGTGTTGATTTAGTCCTCTATTCTGTTAATATGGTCTATTTCATCAACTGGTTTTTATATGTTAACTATCTTTGCATTCCAGAAATAAATCACACTTGGTCATAGTGTATAATCTTTTATTATGTGATCAAATTCCATAGTACTTTATGAAGGTTTTTTCTTCACAGTATTCTTAGGGGATATTGATCTGTAGTTTTTTTTCCCAGTGTCTTTGTCTGACTTTGCTGTCAAGGTAATGCTGTCCTCGCAGAACTAGTTGGAAAGTTTTCTCTTCAATTTTTGGATAAGTTTGAGAAAGAATTTTAGTTCTTTGAATGTTTGGTACATATCTCCTTTCTAATTATACATCTATTCAGATATTCTATATCTGGTTAGTCTCAGATTTTCTGGTTTAGTCTTGATAGGTTTTGTGTTTCTAGTATTTTCATCTAGATTATACAACTTATACTTGTATAATTGCTCTTAATACTTTTGTATAGTCCTTTTTATTTCTATAGAATTGTTAGTAATTATTTTGTTTTTCTGGATTCAATCCCAATGTTCGTGTGGGGATTTCCCACATAAGATCAAGAAATTCTCAGGTATCAGCAGGTTATCACTGGTGTTTCTGCTCCATTTGCTATAGATTGGAGGTTCCAAAAACAGCTTTCTTGAACTTAAGATACCAGTGACAAGTCCAGGTTGTTGCCTGTAATTCTGAATGACTAAGTATAATTCAGAAGTTCCCATGACTTCCTCTGTAGGTTTGACTAATTTGCTAGTACATGTGTGTGTGTTCAGTTACTCAGTTGTGTCCCACTTTTTGTGACACTGTGGACTGTGTCCCACCAGGCTCCTCTGTACATGGGATTTTTTAGGCAAGAATACTGGTGCAGGTAGCAGGTTGCCATTTCCTCCTCCAGGGGATCTTCCTCGTCCAGGGATCGAACCCATGTCTCCTGCATTTCCTGCATTGGCAGGTGATTCTTTACCACTGAGCCACCTGAGAAGCCCTCAATTTGCTAGAGTAGCTCACGGAACTCAGAAAAACCTTTTACTTAATAGATCACTGGTTTATTATTAAAGGATATAACTTGAGAGTAGCCAGATAGAAGAGATGTATGGTGCAAGGTATGGGGGTAGTGTGTGGCACTTTCATGCCCTCTCTAGCTGCAACACTGTCCCTTAAATTGCCAGATGTTTGCCAACCTGGAATCTCTCCAATCCTCATTATTTTGGGTTTTTATGGAGGCTTCATTACATAGGCAGGATTGATTACATTGTTGCCCATTGGTGATTGATTAATCTCCAGTCCCTCTCCTCTCCTCTTCCTAGAAGTTGGTAATGGGACTGACTAAAAGTTGGGAGTGGGAAGTTGGCTCCACTGACAACCAACCAATCTTGTTCCCAAAGCAACCTCATTAACATAACAAAAGACACATTTATTGCAAGAAATCTCAAGGATTTTAGGAGTTTTGTGTTAGAAACTGGGCCAAAGATCAAATATATATTTCTTATAGATCTCAATACCACAGTAATGTCCTCCCTTTCATTTCTGGTTTTAATATTTTGAGTCTTTTTTCCTCTTTTCTTAGTTCATCTAACTAAAGGTTTGCTAATTTTGTTAATCTTTTCTGAGAACCAACTTTTGGTTTTGTTGATTTTTCTGTTCTCCATTTTGTTTATCTCTGTACTAACCCTAAACCTTTATTATATCTTTTCTTCTGATAGCTTTGGGTTTAGTTTGTTATTCTTTTTCTAGTTCTTTAAGTTATAAGGTTAGGTTGCTGATTTGAGATCTTGTTTCTTTTTATAGCATTTATACCTATAAATTTCCCCCTTAGCACTCCTTTCGGAGAAGGCAATGGCAAACCACTCCAGTGTTCTTGCCTGGAGAATCCCAGGGATGGGGGAGCCTGGTGGGCTGCCCTCTGTGGGGTTGCACAGAGTTGGACACGACTGAAGTGACTTAGCAGCAGCAGCAGCACTCCTTTCACTGTGTCCCATCAATTTGATATATTGTATTTTTGTTTTCATTGGTCTATAAGTATTTTCTAATTTCTCTTTTGAATTCTTTGATTAATTGATTTTTAAAAAAATTTCTACTGACTTGTGAATTCTGCAGTTTTCTCTGTTATTGGTTTCTAACTTCCTGTCATTGTTTTGGAGACTTTATTTGTGTCCTAACATTGTCCTGTATGGAAAAATGACCATGTGCACTTGAGAAGAATATATATTTGGTTGTTGTTTGGTAAAGAATTCTGCATATACCTGTTATACCTGGCTGGTTTATTGTGCTGTTCAAGTCTTCTATTATCTTTTGTCTGTTTATTTTATCTATTATTGCAATAGGGGTATTGAAATCTCCAATTCCTCTTGTAGAACTGTTTCTCTGTTCAGTTCTGCTAGAACTTCTTCCTTACTTCCAAAACCTCACAGTTGTGAAATACTACTGGAAATTTGTGTAAAAAGTTGCCAATTTTTAATACTTTTTTAAAGCTGTATTTTCATAGTTTGGTTAAATTTGATGGCTTCTGTATTAATTCATTAGTGTTAAATTATATATAAAGCTTCACTTTTTTGTGTATATATAGTAATAATTATTTTGGTAATTATCAAAATTTTTTAATCAATTAATCTAGATTGATTTAATTCTATTTAAATATGTATAACAATCATTTTTATTTTTTAACAAATCAATAAAATAAGTTTAAAAAATAAAACTAGAAGAAATAGAAAATACCTCATTTTAAAGTTCATGTTTTCAATCTTTACTTTACAATTTGTTAGCTTCCAGACAATAGACATTCTTGTTGAGAAAAGAAGTAATAACAATTTCATTTATGTATATATATATATATTTTTCATCAATGTTAAAAAATTTTGTCATCTTTCCATGACCCCTGACAGCTCTGCCAGTTACTGTATAGAAGCTTGCAAAAAGAAAATACAGCAATCTCTAGTGTCAGTCATGAAAATTAGGATTCAACTCCATGAGCAGCTCATGTAAGAACCTATAGACCAGGAGACACAGCAGTGAGACAGGAGACAGAAATTATTATTCCATTTTAATTATCCTAAGGAGACTAGATGGGGAAACAGTGGAAACAGTGTCAGACTTTATTTTTTTGGGCTCCAAAATCACTGCAGATGGTGATTGCAGCCATGAAATTAAAAGACACTTACTCCTTGGAAGGAAAGTTATGACCAACCTAGATAGCATATTCAAAAGCAGAGACATTATTTTGCCGACTAAGGTCCGTCTAGTCAAGGCTGTGGTTTTTCCTGTGGTCATGTATGGATGTGAGAGTTGGACTATGAAGAAGGCTGGGTGCTGAAGAATTGATGCTTTTGAACTGCGGTGTTGAAGAAGACTCTTGAGAGTCCCTTGGACTGCAAGGAGATCCAACTAGTCCCTTCTGAAGGAGATCGGCCCTGGGATTTCTTTGGAAGGAATGATGCTGAAGCTGAAACTCCAGTACTTTGGCCACCTCATGCGAAGAGTTGACTCATTGGAAAAGACTCTGATGCTGGGAGGAATTGGGGGCAGGAGGAGAAGGGGACGACCGAGGATGAGATGGCTGGATGGCATCACTGACTCGATGGACGTGAGTCTGAGTGAACTCCGGGAGTTGGTGATGGACAGGGAGGCCTGGCGTGCTGTGATTCGTGGGGTCGCAAAGAGTTGGAAACGACTGAGCAACTGAACTGAACTGAACTGAAGGAGACTAGAGGTATAAGAGAATAGTCCACTTGACTAATGCAGAGATAGGATGGGGAGAACCTAGTATAGTCTTCCTATAGCTGAGCAGAAATCTCCAACATGCTCTGGAAGGCCCTAGGTAACTCTGTTTAAAAGTAAAGCATTGTTCAATCTATCAGCAAATTTTAAAGTATGATCTAAGTTACCCCACTGAAGATCAAATTGTGGATTTGAGGACTTTATCCTCCTATATCTCCTGAATTAGTATCCATGATATTGAGTTTTAATAATTTGCATTTCTAAGTAGATAGCCAGTAGATTATTTTTTAAATAGTACTTTATGGAGACATAACTGTATGTAGTAAATTATGTGTGGTGACCACCCAGAACAAGATGTAGAACAATTTTATTGTTACTCCAGAAAGTTCATCTTGCTCTTTTTCAGCCAGTTCTCAGTACTCCAACTGTGTTAAGCACAATTCTGACTTTTCTCAACATACATTGGTTATATCTGTTCTTGAGTCTTAGCAACATGGAACCTACCATAGATAATTGTTTCTGTCTTCCTTCTCTCAGCATACTATTTTTGAAGCAAAGTAATTTTTAGGTACACTAGAAGTTGAAAACCAAAGTCCTCTGGAACAGAAATTATCATAAGGAAGCCTGTTTTTGGAGTTCCTCTTTGATGGGATGGACTCTTTTCAAGCTATTCCATTTTAAGTCTGTATTGTATCTGAGACAAAATCCATTACATGGTTGCCAAATAGTCTGTTGTGTTCCTCCTGCATTCATGATTTCACACACAGAGGCCAAATCAGCTTAAGAAATCAACCACTGATTTTTGTCATCCTGCTTTTCACATTTCTAAAGTTATGCTTGTCTCCATCTTGAGATTCTTCAAAAAGTTTAATAATAGTACAATGACAGCTTGTCAAAATTTTAGTAATATTTGGCTTTAAATAAAATAATCACAAGTGGCTGAATAACTCAGCATTCATCATTTCTTCTCAGAGTCCTCTCAGCTTGATTTCTACAAGATTTCACTCAAGAATTCTAAGTAGTTTCTGAAAATGGGAAGTACAACATAGCAGGAAAGCAAAGTTACAATTATCAGAGAAGCGTGAAAATTATGATGGAAAACACCTGTTACACCATCTAGGCTTCAGCCCTGCTGAGGAGATTTTGGTTATTGTGGTAGGTTGCCAGGGGTTTTGCTGAATTTAGTGATTTGAGCAATTTGGTTTTGGCTACTCTTTTGGCTAAGTTTTCTGTAATTGATTAATTGTTGCAGGATCAAAGTTTTACCTAGTATGTACCTTAATTTTTTCTTCTAAGTTGTAAACATATTCTGTTTCTCCTCTATTCTCACACTGCCACCTACTTCACTACTGACATCACGTATGTGGGGTTTCCACACATCAAGCAGTTCTCCAACCCCAGGTGGATGTCCCATAATTCAATTCAGTTCTGACACTATCTGCCTCGATATATCAGTAGCTTCATTTCTCACAAGTAAAGGGCTCTGTCCCACAAGACTTCCCCTACTTCAGATGTCAATCATAAATTCAGGTTGTCACTGTACTTCTGTCAGGCTGTATACACCAAGATTCCTATAATCCCTTCCTTGAGTTTTATTATTTGTTATAATGGCTCCCAGAACTCAAGGGAAACTTACTTATGTTAACTGGTTTATTATAAAAGATATAATTAGAGATACAGATAAATAGCCAGATGTAGAGCAAGGTACAGGAGAGCTCTGAGCACACTAGCATCTGTCTCCCTATAGTTGGAGTGTGACACCCTCCCAGCACCTGGATGTATTCATCAACCCAGAAGCTCTCCCAGCTCTGTATTTTGGGTTTTTTTATGGAGGCTTCATCACACAGACTTCCCTTGTGGCTCAGCTGGTAAAGAATACCCCTGCAATGCAGAAGACCTGGGTTCATTCCCTGGTTTGGGAAGATCCCCTGGAGAAGGGAAAGGCTACTCACTCCAATATTCTTGTCTAGAGAATTCCATGGACTGTATAGTCCATGGGATCTCAAAGAGCTGGACATGACTGAGGGACTTTCACTTCACTTCACTTCATCACATAGACATGATCAATGATTAACTCGGTCTCCAGTCCCTTTCCCTTTCCCAGAGAATAAAAGGTGAGGCCATGAGTTTCCAGCTTCTAATCATGGCTTGGTCTCTAGTGGTTAGCCCCCAACATGAAGTTATTGATGGGCCTGCCAAGAGCTGTCTCATTGGAACTAAAGACACTATTGTCATCCAATGAATTCCAAGGAATTTGGGAGCTTCAGAAACCAAGGTCAAAGAGACAAAATATTAGAAAAAGAAAGATATTTCTACTTCTCTTAGCTGTGGTTTTTCCAGTAGTCATGAATGGATCTGAGAGTTGTACCATAAAGAAGACTGCATACTTAAGAATCGATGCTTTTGAATTGTGGTGCTGGAGAAGACTCTTGAGAGTCATTTGTACTGCAAGGAGATCAAACCAGTGAATCCTAAAGGAAATCAGCCCTGAATGTTCATTGGAAGGACTGATGCTAAAACTGAAGCTCTAAAACTTTGGCCACCTGCTGCGAAGAACTGACTTATTGGAAAAGACCCTGATGCTGGGAAAGATTGAAGGCAAAAGGAGAAGGGGGCAGCAGAGGATGAGATGATTAGATAGCATCACTGATTCAGTGGACATGGATTTGAGCAAATTCTGTGAGATAGTGGAAGACAGGGGTGCCTGGTGTGCTGCAGTCCTTGAGGTCACAAATAGTTGGACACTAGTGACTGAACAGCAACAATGAAACTTGTCTTAGGCCATCATAAAGGATTTAGGCCCAACATGCCAGATACAGGAGGCAGAGACCAGATTATATATTTTTCATTATTTCACACCTTCTCATATATTTCCTGCTACATACTCAAATACTAAATACTACATACTAAAATAATGTCAACTTCCTTTTCATTAAATAATCATCTCTTGGCCTCTGATGTCCGAAGGCTTGATGATGGAAGTTGGAAGTGATCTTTCTCACTTCCCTACTGCTGTTTTACTAGCACACTTCTTTGAGTGGGTGGGGGAAAGCATGTAAGATTCAATTAGAAGAAGAAAAATCTAGACAATGGGTGATCTCTGCATAGCTAATGGGCAGCAAGGGAATACGCATTACAAGGACTAGTGAGAGAGGGCCGTTAAAGATAGTATTAGCTAAAATTGACCCTATCAGGAAAATATGCTGGGGTGATTTGGAACCTTAAATATTCCCCTTTTCACTTGCATCATTAGCACAAAAAGCCTTTTTAAAAAGATAATCTTACCATAAATTTATATTTCATTCTATTTAGTTTCTTTCTTAAATTAGCTATCAGTGTTTTCAGAAGAAAGATATATAAACTATCATTCAATTTATAGATTTGTAAATTGTCCTTAACCTAAAGCAAATATTTATCCACACTGAATCCTTAACACTATCATGTTCTAAACATATTTCACCAAGAGATATATAAACTTGTATATCTGGGACTTTTAAAATGGTCAGTAAGAGGCTCACAGATTACCATCACAGTTCTACAGGGTGCAATGGTTTCTGCTCTCATTTATTGTAGGAATGAAAGCCACTATAACTCTGGGTCACTTGAGTGTCCTAGTAGCCCCATTACCTTCTGCTTCAAAGAAGAATACCTCATTGAAATTGTTACTAATTCTAAGATGAGGTCTTTTTATCTCTTTGACCTTTGATGCTTTCCCATTGATTCAGCATGAATTCTATTTCATGGAGATGGAGATAAAATGCACATTTTCACTCTATGTTCCATTTTTTACATTTCAGAGAAATGGACATTTTATAACTTTGAAGTTTGTGCTAAAAGATTAGGTATCAAAAAAAAAGGAGAAATATTTGATTTCCAGAAATCTTAAAATGGGTAAACCCTCCAAAGTGATCTATAAAAACAGAACATTTGAATTAGGAACAAAAAATATATGGGTCAGAATTGTGGCTTTGCTCTCTGAACCTCATTTTCTTCTTCTGCGAACTGGAAATAGTAATACTTGTTCTACCTATTGCAGAGGTTTTGGCTCATTTGTGTGTTTGTGTCTGTGTGTGTATAAGAAGATCAAATGAGGTAATCGATGTGAATGCACCTTGTGTACTAAGAAGTATTGTGGAAATGCTACCTGTTGCTTTTACTGTCTCTGGTGCTGGTGCTGATGGTGATAGCAAGCATTCTGCCAAACTGAAAGTCAGATTGGAATTCAAATCCAAGTCGCTTTTGTACTTACTGCATGTCATATTTTTATATCATAGTTTCCTAATCTATGAAATAGCATTAAAAATTAGTATCTATAACCAACTCACAGAAGTGTAACTATTTAAATAATATATAAAGCATATAGTTCTTAATAAATGCTAAAGAGATAAGAGATAAATGTTACTTTTCTAATTCCTTCCTCCACATCATGTATACATATGCACACACACTAAAAAATAAACTTGAAACTAGGGCAAGAGTTGGTCACTTATAGTCTGTGGCTAAATCTGGCCCACCATCTATCTTAGTAAACAAAGTTCTATTTGAATAATACCACACTCATTTGCTTACATAGTATCTATAGATGCTTCAGCAATATGATGACAGATTTGACTAGTTGCAATAGAAATTATATGGCTTACAAAGCCTAAAGTATATTTACAGGCCCCTCTGGCCAACAGGGCTTTCCCAGGTGGAGCTAGTGGTAAAGAATCTGTCTGCCGATGCAGGAGATGCAAGAGATGCTTGTTCCATCTCTGAGTTCAGAAGATTCCCTGGAGGAGGAAATGGTAACCCACTCTGGTATTCTCACCTGGAAAATCCCATGGGCAGAGGAGCCTGGCTGGCTAGAGTCCATGGGGCCACAAAGAGTAGAACACAAGTGAGTGACTGATCATGTCCAAGAGAAGAAATTTGCTTATCTCTGGCCTAGAATAAGGTCTAGATCTAATATTAAACACATAAGAAGTAAATAGTCCTGTCACCAAGTGGTTACTTAAACTTGGCGGTATAAGTGTACTCAAACTTTTTGGTGTTAAGACAACTTTACAATTAAGAAAACTTTTATTCGTGTTGGTTCTGTATTTATCATATTTGAAATTAAAAGCAATTTTAAAATTACTTATATATTAATTCATTTGAAATAGACAATAAACTTATTATACACTAAAACAAATGACTTCTTTGAACAATAACTATTTTTCCAATGGAAAAAAAAAGATCAGGAAAAAGATTAACACTGCTTTATGTTTCTGCAAATTTCTTCAAAACTTGGCTTAATGGAAGATTCTGGGAATCTTATATTGTGTCTGGATTCAGTCTGTTCTAATATCACGTGTATATAGCCTCTGTGAAATCCCACTGCACACTTACAGCAGAATGAGAGTGCAAAAAGAAAAGAATTTCCTAGCATTATTAAACTGTGTTGTTGGCGAAGACTCTTAAGAGTCCCTTGAACTTCAAGGAGTCCAACCAGTCCAACCAGTCCATCCTAAAGGAAATCAGTCCTGAATGTTCATTGGAACGACTGATGCTGAAGCTGAAACTCCAATACTTCGGCCACCTGGTGCGAAGAACAGACTCACTGGAAAAGACCCTGATGCTGGGAAGGATTGAAGGCAGGAGGAGAAGGAGACAACAGAGGATGAGATGGTTGGATGACCTCACCGATGTGATGCACAGGAGTTTGAGTGGGCTCCGGGAGTTGGCGATGGACAGGGAAGCCTGTTGTGCTGCAGTCCATGAGGTTGCAAAGAGTCGGACATGACTGAGTGACTGAAATGAACTGAGCATTATTATGAAAATAGTTTTGAATTTGGGGGCCCTCAGTTGTCCCAGATTGCACTTTGAGAACCATTTTTATGTGGTTGCCTGTATGGGATTTCCCAGGTGATTCAGTGATAAAGAATCTGCCTGCTGATGCAGGACATGCAAGATATGTGGGTTCAATCCCTGGGTCAGGAAGATTCCCCTGGAGAAGGAAATGGCAACACACTCCAGTATTCTTGCCTGCAGAATTCCGTGGACAGAGGAGCCTTGCGGGCTACATTCTGTGGGGTTGCAAAGAGTTGGATGTGACTGAGCATGCACATACATGAACTTATAGTGGTGTAAAATCCAGACGGGGACAATAATCTATAACTCCTCCAAAAATAAATTTAACTTATGCTTTGGATACTTGATCAATTTTACTCTGCTTCACAGCAGATAATTTTTTTCTGAATACAGATATATTTTGTTAAGCCAAAGAATGTCTAAAATGTAGTCCTTAACTTGAAATCCAACATATAAAACCATGTATTTTCTATTGATCTGCATTAAAAAAATGACAGATACACATATGCTGCACTTAAGACAATTTTGCAGCTATAATCCTGTGCTTTCATTACTGAGGAGGCACACTATATTAGCCCAGAATTGAGGTTTTATGAGGATCCATTTTTAAATATAGTTGCTTCTACTATTACAAAGTCTCTGGTGTAAAATGAAAGAAACATATAAAGTTTGATGTAAATAAAATTATCTTTAAAAATTAAATCATAATACATGCCCATTGCAGATGACTTTGAAATATATGTGAGCAAAACCCCAAATAAAAATATATCCTAATCCATTAGAAACAGCTACCTTTTGAATTTTTCTGGTATTATTACTATTGTTTTAAATAGATAACTGTGGTTCTATGTATCCAAAACTTAAAAACTGGTACTGCATTATTTTATCTTTCCTAAGATATTCACTTGGTTAAAAACCTCCAATACTCTCTTAACAAAATATCATAATAAATATTCATTTGAAAAAATTAAAATATTATATTTTAAAATATTTCCTTAAAAATTATTTTGTTTAGGATCTAGAAAAATTACTTAGGAAAACATTATATTTGCATTTAAAGTAAAAGTATTCTGTTCTTTTTTATTAGAGGATAGAAAAATTAATGAAATTCTCCTTAAGATTTAAATAAGATATAATAAACTTGTGTAAAATGCATGACTGCAATAAGTTTGACATTATTTCAGTCAGAAAAGATTGGGTAATGAAATGAACAATGTTGGGATCCTGATCAGCTGAACAGTGAAAATTTAATTTTTTAAGAATAGATTGAATAATGCTAAAAAAATAGAAAAGAGATTTTGACTTATAGCCATTAAAATCCCCCAGTCATATTTAGGATAAACTTAAAAATGACAGTGAACTTAAGAATTGTATTAATAATAAGCTGCTATGATGTATGATATGTATCACTGTACATTATATGTACATTTTCAGTTTTGAAAGTCTACAGCTTCAAACTACCTCTCACTTCATCTGTATAGTCAACACATAGCAAAGTAATTGTAATAATAGCATATATTAATGAAAGCATATGTTTACTGAATATGTTTCATGAAAAATATAGTCATTTCAAGAAAGCATATAATTTATCTTATGAGATATTTTCTTTTCTGCCAGCCATGTATATCTTTTACAAAACAGATACAATAGCAGTAGTGGATTAATAGTCCACCCTCATTAATATCAATAAAATTAATTATCAAAGGAATATGAATTAATATAAGTTTCTCAGTGAAATGCAGAAGACTGTTTTGGCCTCAGAGACCATCCATTTTGTAACTGAACTAGGTTTTGTGCTTCTACTGTGTACTGCAGCTATAAACATGAAAAAGAGATTCACGTTTCAGAAGGAACCTTAAAGAATCAAGTGCACAGTGCAGGGAGCGCTAACTCTGCATAGATGGAGTAGGATAGTCTAACAAGTTGTGGCGTGTGGAAGAGAATCTTTTCACACATGGGGGATCTACTGGTGTAAGCAAACTTCCATCAAGAAGTGGCTTCCTTCTAGGTATTCCATATGACATACATATTAGCATTTTTTTCCCATTCACAAATCATCTTTTCTTCCAGAGTTTTCTCCTTCTGGAGGAGGAAAGTCCAGGGTAGGAAATGTTTGATTGTTACAATCATAAAGTGTATGTTCATTTGCTAAGTCTGCATCAGAGTAAGAGAGACAAAGTCCTACCTTTAGCAATATGTCCATCAAATTCTCCTTTACAATGAAGAAATGATATAGGAGTGAAAGTAAGTGATGCTTTCTGAGGGTAAACTTGAAAATCCTCTTTAATTCATAAAAACTAAATTATTCATAATTATGAGACTTTATTAACAGCAGTACATCCTTGTGACGCTTTGTGTGCCTCAATACTAAAGGTTGAGACTTTCTGTTAAAAATGATGCTATATGATTCCCATTCACTTTGGTTCATAATCCTCATATTCTGGGCCCAGGAAATACAATGTGGGAAAGAACGGTGGCCTGGGAATGCATGACATGTCTATGAATGACATCTGCATCCTGCAAAGATTACTCTTATGGCACGAAAGCACTTAATTGTTCTATGTCTTCCCCGGCTTGCTAGAATGCACATTCTTCAACAGCAAACGTACTCATTTTTCATCATTATCCTCTGGCACTCTGTACTGGATGAAGAGTAAAAAGATAGGTTCATGGCAGTTTGTGAAGTTTGAAAGGTGAGAGCTGGAGAGAGCTGAACTTCTTTCTGCAGGTATGGGGGCCATTAAAGGTTTTGCAATTCACAAGAAAACTGCAAGGATGACAGCCGTGAGCTTAGACTCTTTTGCTTGCTGATTCTTCCATGCCTCGTATAACTGTTTGTTAAGTCTAGCCAGTTCTTATTCCTTTGAAATGTATTATCTATCCTTTCATTATCATTTTCATTGCCACATCTTAATACAAATTTTTGTTATTTGTTATCTGGAAAATCACAAAGTTTTCAAGCTGTGACACATTGGGAAATGAGAATATCTGTGTGGATATTTTGCAGTTTTAATGCAGTTGAATATCAGTGTATTGACAGCACACAGTGCATGCATGAGGTCACTTTTATTCTGTTACATAAAAGTGATGTTTCAATGGGGACATTGTGTTAAAATAAAGTAATGTAAAAATTGGAATAAATATTATAAAGTTTTTGAGCAAAACTCAAGATTGATTTCTGATTAAAAATGAAACAAAAAATTTCTTGAAAAGTAGAAATACCAGTATCCTTAAAGATGTATCAAGCATGCTAATAAAATTTCTAAACAGCATCATTTTGTTAAATTCATTACTATTGAATGAGCAGGAATCTTAGAGTTATTAGCATTTGATATTTCTGAGAATTCAGATCAATGTAATCAAATATAAAACAAAAATAAGTAATTACAAAGAAGTGATAGCTTTTATTAATTATAAATAATACAGATACCAGTTCAGTTCAGTAACTCATTTATGTCCGACTCTTTGTGACCCCATGGGCTGCATCACACCAGACTTCCACGTCCATCACCAACTACCAGAGCTTGCTCAAACTCATGTCCATTGAATTGGTGATGCTATCCAGCCATCTCATCCNTTTCTTTGCATTGATCACTGAGGAAGGTTCTCTTATCTCCCCTTGCTGTTCTTTGGAATTCTGTGTTCAGATGGGTGTATCTTTCCTTTTCTATTTTGCCTTTAGCTTCTCTTTTCTCAGCTATTTGTAAGGCCCCCTCAGACAACCATTTTGCCTTTTCGCATTTCTTTTTCTTGAGGATGGTCTTGATCACTGCCTCCTATACAATGTCACAAACCTCTGTCCATAGTTTTTCAGGCATTCTGTCTATCAAACCTAATCCCTTGAATCTATTTGTCACTTCCACTGTATAATCATAAGGGATTTGTTTTAGATCATACCTGAATGATCTAGTGGTTTTCCCTACTTTCTTCAATTTAATTCTGAATTTTGCAATAAGGAGTTCATGATCTGAGCTACAGTCAGCTCCTGGTCTTGTTTTTGCTGACTGTGTAGAGATATATGGAACCTTTTTAAATGATCATTATATCTGATCATGAAGTCTACCTTAAAAAATAATACTAGGGTAAAAAGATATCAATAATGATGATTTTTAAAGTTATTTGTCTTTAACAAAAATTTTGAAAAATCTAAATGTTCAGTTGTAGGCAAATGATTTATGAATATGACACATTTTGAATGGCATTAAACTTGATTTTAATGAGGCATTTGAATCATTCAATGTCTGTACCTTAAGACCCTGCTGAAACATGAAGAATGCTATAATACTAAATATATAATATTATGGTAGCTATGTAAAAAGAAAAAGAACAAAATGTAAGGAAAATAATGGAATCTGAAAAGTGATTATCTTTGGACAATAGATTCTTAATTTCTTTTATTTTACAAATTTTAAATTTGCAGACTTACTACCATGAGAATATATTATTTTTATAATTAGAAAACATTAATTGAGTGCTAAATAAATAAATATAATTCAGCTTAGAATTCAGTTCCTCCAAGGAGCCTTTCTTGATTAATCTCACTGGCATTGATCATTGCTTTATACTGTGCCCCCATACTGATGCATTCAGTTCATATTATATTAATTTGCATGTTTTAAAAATCAATTATGAGCATAATTACGTTATTTCCACACATGTATAGTGTAGTCTTCACACAAACTTGTAAACTTGAGAATACAGTGAGCCACATGTGTATTTCCTCTCATATTTCTACAATAATTCATGTGATAGTTTTCACAGATTGAATGTTGGCTTACTGAACACCTGATGAAATGTGGTACTATCTGACAAGAGGAATAGACATGAAATAGACATAAAATCCAATCTAACATTCTGTAAATTCTCTATTGCCATAAACCCTAGTTATTGAATCTTAAAAAATACATATTTAAAAGTTGAATATTATACTTTGTTAGCTGTATATTATCATTTCAAATCAAAAAGTTTATCCAATATTACTGTCCTTGTAAAAAATTTTAAGCTCTCATTTTCTTCCACTGCTACATTTCTTTTGTATTCATGTATTTCTTAGTTCTTCCTGACTTTTCATCAGAATTCATCTAAAGTATTTTAATGTAAAGTTAGATATTAAAGAAAAAATGGATAACTGTTTCTAGTTTAGGTAGAAGTCATTACCACTGCATTGCCTAGTAACATATATGCACTGTTTCTTTGTGTCCCAGATGTTCAAGCATATGGAAATGAAAGAAATCAATGAATTGGAACCTCTTGATTCAGTTATTCTGGTGACAAACAATCTGTATTGCTCATTGATGATTGTTTTACCCTTGATAAAGTGGCTGCAACAGTTGCCTGCAGATGTAGATACACTTAATTTCTTTTCTCCACTTCTCACCCCGTTGTATTTGTTATTCTGGATCAGAGAAGAATTTAAGAAACATGGCATTAACTGCATGTACTCCCACGTATTGTTTAGCTGAGGAATGCTATTAGTATTTCCTGTTGAATCCAGATGAGAAAACATGACACATTAAATGAAATAATTTAGTGAGGATTTTTACTCATTTCAGGGAGCAGGACTTTGAACAATAATTGTGCATCACTCTTGAAAAAGGATAAGAAAACAGGCTCCAATGAAAATATATTTTCCCAGAAGCAAAGGAAAATTGTAGATGTATAAATTCAAATAATATTTTAAAGTTAGGTAATATAAGATATGAAATTATTGTGTCATATACAATTGATGTGAAGGTGAACAGAAATGATGCAGAAGTTCAGAAAGTAAGAAGGAAAATGAGATAGATGAATAATGGTTGCAATGCTAATTCTTATGCGATTATCAGCTGTTTAGTTGCTAAGTCATGTCCGACTCTTTGAAACCCCATGGCCTGCAGCACGCCAGGCTTCCCTGTCCTTCACTATCTCCTGGAGTTTGCTCAAACTCATGTCCATTGAGTTAGTGATGCCATCCAACCACCTCATTCTCTGTCATTCCCTTCTCCTGCATTCAATCTTTCCCAGCATCAGAGTCTTTTCCAATAAGGTGGCTTTTTGCATCAGGTGGCCAAGTATTAGAGCTTCAGCCATCAGTCCTTCCAAAGAATATTCAGGGTTGATTTCCTTTAGAATTAACTGGTTTGATCTCCTTGCTGTCCAAGGGACTGTCAAGGGTCTTCTCCAACACCACAGTTCTAAAGCATCATATCTTCACTGCTCGGCCTTCTTTGTGGTCCAACTCTCACATCTGTACATGACTACTAAAAAAACATAGCTTTGACTAGACTGACCTTTGTCAGCAAAGTAATGTCTTTGCTTTTTACTATGCTGTCTAGGTTGGTCATAGCTTTTCTTTCAAGGAGCAAGCATCTTTTAATTTCATGGCTGCAGTCTCTGTCCACAGTGGTTTTGTAAAATCTGTCACATTTTCCATTGCTTCCCCATCTATTTGCCATGAAGTGACAGAAATAGATGTCATCATCCTAGTTTTTTGAATGTTGAGTTTTAAGCCAGATTTTTTCACTCTCCTATTTTACATCCATAAAGAAACTCTTTGATTCCTCTTCATTTTCTGCCATTAAGTTGGTATGATCTGAATATCTGATGTTGTTATTCCTCCTGGAAATCTTGATTCCAGCCCAGAATTTCACGTGATATACTCTGCATATAAGTTAAATAAGCAGAGTGACAGTATATAGCCTTAATGTACTCCTTTCCCAATTTTGAACCAGCCCATTGTTCCATTTAAGGTTCTAATTGTTGCTTCTTGATCTGCATACAGGTTTCTCAGGAGGCCACTAAGGTGGCCTGGTATTCCCATCTCTTGAAGAGTTTTCCACAGTTTGTTGTGATCTGCACAGTCAAAAGCTATAGCATAGTCAACGAAGCAGAAGTAAATGTTTTCTGGAATTTTCTTGCTTTTTCTATGATCCAGTTGATATTGGCAATTTGAGATCTGGTTCCTCTGCCTTTTCTAAATTCAGCTTTTGCATATGGAAGTTTTTATTCACATACTGTTGAAGGCTAGCTTGAAGGATTTTGAGCGGTATCTTCCTAGCATTTGAAAATGAGCACAGTTGTGTGGTAGTTTGGACATTCTTTGGCATTGCCCTTCTTTGGGATTGGAATAAAACTGACCTTTTCCAGTCCTGTGGCCACTGCTTTGAGCTTTCCAAACTTTGCTGGCATATTAAATGCAGCACTTTAACAGCATCTTCTTTTAGGATTTGAAATAGCTCAGCTGGAGTTCCATAATTTTCACTAGCTTTGTTCGTAGTGATGCTCCCTAAGGCCCATTTGACTTCACAATCCAGGGTGTCTGGCTTTAGGTGAGTGACCATACCATTTTGGTTATCTAGGTCATTAAGACCTTTTTTTATACATAGCTCAATCCAAATTTGAAAGAAATAGAGTATTGATAATACTATATTTAATGTATATGTGATATTATAAAGGTAAATATTGCAACATAGTTTTAAAAAAGTGAAAGCGGAGACTGAAGACAATTGAACTTGTCCCACTTGTTTTTATGAAAATTTTCCTATACCCAGCATATATGCTCGGAAATGAAATATTGAGAATAGAGAGCATACTTGGCCATCGTAAATGTCAGTCAGCTATTAGCTGTTTTGGTTGAGGCTATATTTCTACAGGCAAATTTTTGCTAAAATATGTGATTCACTACAAATATTATTTGTTTTTCAAAACTGTTTCTAGCCCAAAGGTTGAAACTTTGAGATTCTTATCAAAAATACACATTCAAAAAGAGCAGACGGCTTAGAATGTTAAATGGATCATAGTAGCAGAGGCAAATTCCAACAACAAAATGGAAAAGAATACAAACAATCACATGGAAGAACATATAATTTTAACATTGAGGAAAAACTTTAAACATGAGTTCTATTCAGTTACACTTTAGTTCAATAAGCACAGCACAACACATTGTATTTCAAGTGAGATAAAATCTTTCTCATTTGTATGCAATGTCAGGAGAAGGATTGATATTTTGGAGGCAATTGCAATAAACTAAAGCATTTATTGGGTTCTGTTTGCACTTGCTACACATTGTTTTTAATGTGTGTATTTTGGCAAGTTTTGATGTCTAATGTGGAGCTTGGGTATGATGTTTGAGCAATTGTTAGCAATATATAACTGCGATTCATGGGGTCGCAAAGAGTCGGACATGACTGAGCGACTGAACTGAACTGAACTGACATAAAAAGTTATCTTCTGCTGTTGTAGGTGAGTGTAGACATGTGGTGTTTATGTAGGTTAAGGAACTTGGAACAATTATATGTTTAGTTCAGTTTAGTGAACGTTTATTGACAATGTGCTAGTCTTGGGGAGGAGTGGAGATAACGGTAGAGGATAGGGATAGATTTAAGTTTGGTAAGCCACACTGCTAACCTCGAGGCCTGACCATACATACAAGTCAGAAACACAAAGAACTTATTGAAATGCAATGAAAATTTCTTAGAAAATTTGCATCAGTTTTGATTGGTGCTTAGGGATTGCAAGTTACGTTAGAAGAAAGTCATAGCAAGACATAGAATAATTTCCTTCTTGCACAATATCAGATTTCCTAGTTTTAGCAACAGGAAGCTGCTTTTAGTTTCCTTGAACCCTTGAGATTGTCTGGGAGGGTGATGTTAAGTAAGATTGCTACTGAATGAAGACTTTGGCAGAGAAAGGAATTATCCATCAGTTATTGGATAATAGCTTCTTATAATTATGCTACTTTCCCATTTGAAATGAGACTGATATTAACTCCAGGTCAGGTTTTCCAAGCAGTAAATAGTGCTTCTCCTGGCCTCTTACAGCTCCAGGGAGACACCTGCACACTCAACTACCTTCAGTATTGAGTGAGTCCCTGCCCAAACTGAAAGCATTTGAGAATATTGAACCAGAATTCAGGCAGATCTGGAAATAGGATTGCTGCTCTAAGTCCAGTATCAAGGTTCACAATGAATCATCAGTTTCTTATTAACCAAGTCTAATGGATTTTCCCATTAGTTATAATTCATTTTGCCTTGATTACATATCAATACAGTTCCCCTCCTGGATCTGCATTACTCTTCCGCATGTTTTGATTGATATGCTGACAAGTCGCCTATGGCCTTTTGGTTACATGTTCCAGTAACTAGTGTGTCCATGTGTGCTTAGTCACTGCAGTCGTGTCTCACTCTTTGTGATCGCATGGACTGTGGCCCATCAGGCTCCTCTGTCCATGGGATCCTCCAGGCAAGAATACTGGAGTGGGTTGCCATGCCCTCCTCCAGGGGTCTTCCCGACCCAGGGATCAAACTCACACTGCAGGCAGGTTATTTATTGCTGAGTCACTGGGGAAGCCCTCCAGTAGCTGAAGTCTCCTTTAAAATAAAATCACTCACATGGCCATGCTTGTCTGATATTATCTCTATGTATCAAATAGATGTTTCAGTATCAATAGCAGCTTCATTCAAGCTTGAATTTGTTTTACTTTGGGTGACAGATCTGTAACTAAGTTGAATTCACCTTTCCCGTCTGGCTCAATGTTATTTTCTTTCTCTTACAGTTACCAAGATGCCGTATTTCCTTGAGGCTAGGAGAAGGCAATGGCACCCCACTCCAGTACTCTTGCCTGGAAAATCCCATGGGCGGAGGAGGCTGGTAGGTTGCAGTCCATGGGGCTGCGAAGAGAAAAGTTGAACACGACTGAGCGACTTCACTTTCACTTTTCACTTTCATGGATTGGAGAAGGAAACGGCAACCCAGTCCAGTGTTCTTGCTTGGAGAATCCCAGGAACGGGGGAGCCTGGTGGGCTGCCGTCTATGGGGTCGCACAGAGTCGGACACAACTGAAGCAACTTAGCAGCAGCAGCAGCAGCAAGCCTGTTAGAATCTGTTACTGCTGCTGCTGCTAAGTCACTTCAGTTGTGTCCGACTGTGCAACCCCATAGACGGCAGCCCACCAGGCTCCTCTGTCCCTGGGATTCTCCAGGCAAGGACACTGGAGTGGGTTGCCATTTCCTTCTCTAAAGCATGCATGCATGCTAANTCTTCCGCATGTTTTGATTGATATGCTGACAAGTCGCCTATGGCCTTTTGGTTACATGTTCCAGTAACTAGTGTGTCCATGTGTGCTTAGTCACTGCAGTCGTGTCTCACTCTTTGTGATCGCATGGACTGTGGCCCATCAGGCTCCTCTGTCCATGGGATCCTCCAGGCAAGAATACTGGAGTGGGTTGCCATGCCCTCCTCCAGGGGTCTTCCCGACCCAGGGATCAAACTCACACTGCAGGCAGGTTATTTATTGCTGAGTCACTGGGGAAGCCCTCCAGTAGCTGAAGTCTCCTTTAAAATAAAATCACTCACATGGCCATGCTTGTCTGATATTATCTCTATGTATCAAATAGATGTTTCAGTATCAATAGCAGCTTCATTCAAGCTTGAATTTGTTTTACTTTGGGTGACAGATCTGTAACTAAGTTGAATTCACCTTTCCCGTCTGGCTCAATGTTATTTTCTTTCTCTTACAGTTACCAAGATGCCGTATTTCCTTGAGGCTAGGAGAAGGCAATGGCACCCCACTCCAGTACTCTTGCCTGGAAAATCCCATGGGCGGAGGAGGCTGGTAGGTTGCAGTCCATGGGGCTGCGAAGAGAAAAGTTGAACACGACTGAGCGACTTCACTTTCACTTTTCACTTTCATGGATTGGAGAAGGAAACGGCAACCCAGTCCAGTGTTCTTGCTTGGAGAATCCCAGGAACGGGGGAGCCTGGTGGGCTGCCGTCTATGGGGTCGCACAGAGTCGGACACAACTGAAGCAACTTAGCAGCAGCAGCAGCAGCAAGCCTGTTAGAATCTGTTACTGCTGCTGCTGCTAAGTCACTTCAGTTGTGTCCGACTGTGCAACCCCATAGACGGCAGCCCACCAGGCTCCTCTGTCCCTGGGATTCTCCAGGCAAGGACACTGGAGTGGGTTGCCATTTCCTTCTCTAAAGCATGCATGCATGCTAAGTCGCTTCAATTGTATCCGACTATGTGGGACCCCATGGACAGCAGCCTACCAGGCTCCTCTGTCCACGGGATTCTCTAGGCAAAAATACTGGAGTAGGTTGCCATTTCCTTCTCCAAGTATCTGTACTGAGAACCTCTAAACTATGTCTTAGTTGACTCTTTCATAATATTCTTCATTATGAAAAAAATACATTCTAAACATTATTCCCATTCTAAGAACCTCAGCTGTTTCTTTGCAACAAAAATGAAGTGGAAATGTGCCAAGTGCTGTGGTAGTAAAAGAAGGTAAAATCATTGTTCTGAATTATTCATAAAATCACAAAATTTGGGGGCAAACACTAAACAAGAAAGCGTTACTCAATGACCTGAAACAGAGATTTTCTCTAGTTTCTCATGTAATTTGAAATGTACTGCAATTCACATTCTTGCTATTATAAATGTATGGATGATTCTTGTAGTGAAAAGCACCGAATAGAATTATTAGACAAACAAGATGAGCTTTTCTCCTCTTCCCTTCTCTGAAAGCAATTTTCACACTGACATGTCTACAAACCTGTGTTTTAATAGACCCAGTCTCTCCATGATGTCATTTTCCCCCTGAATATCAGAATATATATTTATTTCTGTAGAATTATTTAGCTCTCAGCTGCTGAGTTACTATTTCCCTGGAGTTGCATTGCCCAAAGTAATATGGACATTTTTCTCATTTTAACTCTCACCTCATATGGTCCCTTGGTTTGTAGCATTTTGCAGCTGTTTTGATTTCTTTTCCTCTCCTTGGAAATTCTTTGCAAATTCAAGAGAAAAGGTGTTGATGTTTTTTCCTTATTCAGAAATTATGGTGGATAAAAAAAATCAGATTAGGTGACTTCATTGCTGCTGCTACTGACTCCATTGCAGCTGGTTCCAACTTTTTACTAAAATAATTGTGAGGGAACTGAGAAGGTGAGAACTCAGGCCATGAAAAATTTAGAATATAGGACCACAGTATGCCACAATTTGAGGAAGAGCATCAATAACTTAGTGAGAGATGGTGGTGAATTTGTAAAAAGCAATAAATAGAAGGAAAATGCCTTGACTCCTTTTTTTGTGACAAAGAAAAGAAATCCTGAAAATAAGTAAGAAGATTCTTTTATTTCATTTATAGTCAATAATTGTTTCCTAACAGAATATGAGGACCTATGCCAATAGGAAAACCGTATAGATATATCTCTTTATTCTTCTGGCGCTGGTGTTGACTTAGGAGAGCAACTTTCCCTCTTCACTATTCCTCTAACCTCCAATTTACTGTACTCTATATTATTATGTCAAATAATATCAAAACATTTAAACTGAAATAGACTGCTGATTCTCTAAACAGGATCTTGATCTAAGATGTAGCAGAAGTAAAAGGATTATGTTTGCACATGAGAAATGAAAGTAAGAACTGTGAAGAAACTCTGGAGAGTCCAAAAGTCTTTGAGCCTAATGTCTGGAAGAAATGGCAGCCAGAGGCTGATGACCTCTCATCACCTTTACTGTTTCTCAGATAACAATATTGCAGTAAGCACCTAACTGATTGTGCGTCTAGCTTTGCAGTATAGTATCTGCTCCTTAAAATAGAATAATCCTTTTGAAATATAAGGCAGATTATCTCACCTTTCTGCTTAAAAACATTATTCTGCTTTCTATGGCTTCACATTTTATCCAGCATAAAATTCAAAGTTCTTACCGAGCCTATAAATGCCTTTAGGGTACTGTCCCTCAGCTATGTCTCTGGAAAACTCACCAGCCTCCCCACTGATCATTCTTGTCAGTCACACCGGTGTCCTTGGTGTTGTTTTGAAGTAAGCCAAGCATGATTTCCCTTCACGGTCTTTATCCTCAGTGTTTTCTCTGTATGTCTTACTGGATGCCTTGGGCATTCCACATGGTTTACCTCCTCACTCCCCAGTTCTTTGCTCATATACTATTTTAATATAGAAATATTTATGAACTAAAATTGTACTCACACATTCTTGATTCCTCTTTTTTGATATGCTTACAGCATTTAAGACTACTATTTACTAGTTTATTTGTCCTTTCCCATAAAATGTCAGTTCAGTAGAACTATTTTTTTATAGTGATAATAAACATATAACATGAAATCTACCCTCTTAACAATTTTTAAGTGTACAGAACTGTATTGTCAACTATATTGTCAAATATTTTCATCTTCTTATCTAAAACTCATCAAAAAGCCAACTCTCTATTTCTCTCTCCTGCCTTTCCTTGGCAAATTTAATTTTACTTTATCTTGAGAGTCCCTTTGACTGCAAAGCGATCCAACCAGTCCATCCTAAAGATCAGTCCTGGGTGTTCATTGAAAGGACTGATGTTGAAGCTGAAATTCCAATACTTTGGCCACCTGATGTGAAGAGCTGACTCATTTGAAAAGACCCTGATGCTGGAAGGGATTGGGGCCAGGAGGAGAAGGGGATGACAGAGGATGAGATGGTTAGATGGCATCACCAACTCAATGGACATGAGTTTGGGTGAACTCCAGGAGTTGGTGATGAACAGGGAGGCCTGGTGTGCTGCGGTTCATAGAGTCACAAAGAGTTGGACACGACTAAACAACTGGACTGACAGATCTCTGTAAGTTTGACTAACTGTTGTTGTTCAGTTGCTAAGTTGTGTCCGACTCCTTGTGACCCCATGGACTGCTGCACACCGGCCTGCCTGCCCATCACCATCTCCCAGAGTTTGCCCATTGAATTGGTGATACTGTCCAACCATCTCATCCGCTGCTACCCTCTTATCCATTGATTCTTTTTTATATATTGCACAGATTTCTGCAGTGAAATCATCTGGTTCTGGGATTTTAACCAACATGTAATAAAGATTCATGTAAAAATCAGCTACTTACTAGTTGGTTGTATGTTCATTTGGTGAAAGAGTTTATAAATTCTGCTTTTTATGTAAGATCTCCACATTGTTAGAGAGGATCTTATTTCAGGTAAGCTCTGGTTCCATCTTTCAGTTTTGAATTTGAACATCTTTTCTTCATTTTTTAAATCAGGACCTTGTCTGTTTTTAATGTAAAATTCATTCAATGTCTATAGTCATTGAGTTAACAGAAAGAGCTGGTTTATCCAGAAATACAACAATTTCTTGGGTGAATGTAAGGTATACTTTGCTTTTAAATCTCTAACATATAAATTCTAAAAATAAAGTTTGGGCAGTTTGCTTGATTCCTGAATATATGTAATGAATAATTTTACCAAAGTAAGCAGGCATTCTTGGAACACTTTAATATAATGAATAACTAGAGAAGGTTTTTAATATAATGTTAGCAATTCTATTTAAACAAAAAGAATCTACCAAAATTTTCATTTTTTATAAGACTAAAGTTCACATTATAGTTACTTAGTACTCTTCATTTTCATTATTTTAGAAAATTTCTATTAATTTCTGATTTTCTGTGTATATGATGTATAGAACACTAGTTTTATATAAACATGGCAATTCAGTATCTGTTTTTCACATTTCATAACAATGAGTTTTTAAAATTTTTTTTTTAACTGTTATATGCCTCTTACCCTTATCCCTCAGAGGGCAGACAAAATAAAAACCACAGTCACAGAAAACTAATCTGATCACACGGACCACAGCCTTGTCTAACTCAGTGAAACTATGAGCCATGCTGTGTAGGGCCACCCAAGACGGATGGGTCATGATGGAGAGTTGTGACAAAAAGTAGTCCACTAGAGAAGGAAATGGAAAATCACCTAGTATTCTTGCCTGGAGAACTCCATGAACAGTATGAAAAGGCAAAAAGATAGGACACTGAAAGATGAACTCCCTGTCGGTAGGTTCCCAATATGCTACAGGAGAAGAATGGAGAAATAACTCCAGAAAGAATGAAGAGACAGAGCCAAAGCAAAAACAATGCCCAGCTGTGGATGTGACTGGTGATGGAAGTAAAGTCCAATGCTGTAAAGAACAGTATTGCATAGGAACTTGGAATGTTAGGTCCATGAATGAAGGTAAGCTAGAAGTGGTCAAACAGAGAATGGGAAAGACTAGAGATCTCTTCAAAAAATTAAAGATACCTAGGGAACATATCATGTAAAGATGGGCACAATAAAGGACAGAAATGGTATGGACCTAACAGAAGAAGAAGATATTAAGAAGAGGTAGCACCAATACACAGAAGAACTATACAGAAAAGATCTTCATGACCCAGAAAATCATGATGGTGTGATCACTGATCTAGAGCCAGACAACCTGGAATGTGAAGTCAAGTGGGTGCTAGGAAGCATCACTTTGAACAAAGCTAGTGGAGGTGATGGAATTCCAATTGAATATTTCAAATCTTAAAAGAAGATGCTGTTAAAGTGCTGCACTCAACATGCCAGCAAATTTGAAAAACTCAGCAGTAGCCACAGGCCTGGAAAAGGTCAGTTTTCATTCCAATCCCAAAGAAAATTCAAACTACTACACAATTGCACTCATCTAACATGCTAGCAAAGTAATGCTCAAAATTCTCCAACCCAGGCTTCACCTGTACATGAACTGTTAGCTTCTAGATGTTCAAGCTGGATTTAGAAAAGGCAGAGGAAGCAGAGATCATTTTGCTAACATCTGCTGGATCATTGAAAAAGCAAGAGAGTTCCAGAAAAACACCTACTTCTGCATTACTGAATACACCAAAACTTCTGACTGTGTGGATCACAACAAACTGTAGAAAATTCTTAAAGATATGGGAATACCAAACCACCTGATCTGCCTCCTAAGAAACCTGTATGCAGATTAAAAGCAGCAATTAGAGCCGGACATGGAACAACAGAGAAGTTCCAACACAGGAAAGGAGTGTGTAAAGGCTGTGTATTGTTACCCTGCTGATTTAACTTCCAAATGTCAGGCTGGATCATCATCCAAATGTCGGGCTGGATGAAGCACAAGCAGGAATCAAGATTGCAGGGAGAAGTGGCAATAACCTCAGATACACAGATGACATCACTCTTACAGCAGAAAGCATAGAAGAACTAAAGGATCACTTGATGAAAGTGAAAGAGGAGAGTGAAAAGTTGGCTTAAAACTCAGCATTCAGAAAACGAGGATCATGACATCCCTTGATGGCAAATAGATGGGGAAACAATGGAAACAGTGAGGGACTTTATTTTGGGGGGCTCCTAAATCACTGCAGATGGTAACTGCAGCCATAAAATTAAAAGTCGCTTGCTCTTTGGAAGAAAAGCTATGATCAACCTAGAAAGCATATTAAAAAACAGAGACATTACTTTGCTGACAAAGGTCCATCTAGTCAAAGCTATGGTTTTTCCAGTAGTCATGTATGGATGTAAGAGTTGGAACATAAAGAAAGCTGAGTGCTGAAGATTTTATGCTTTTAAACTGTGGTGTTGGAGAAAAGACTCTTGAGATTTCATTAGACTGCAAGGAGATAAACCAGTCATTCCTAAAGGAAATCAATCCTAAATATTCATTGGAAGGACTGATGCTGAAGCTGAAACTCCAATAATTTGGCCACCTGATGCGAAGAACTAACTCAATGGAAATGACCTGATGCTGAGAAAGATTGAAGGCAGGAAGAGAAGCCGATGACAGAGGATGAAATGGTTGGATGGCATCACTGACTCAATGGACATGAGTTTGAGCAAACTCTGAGAGTGGTGATGGACAGGGAAGCCTGGCAAGCTGCAGCCCATGGGGTTGCAAAGAGTCAGNTAACTCAATGGAAATGACCTGATGCTGAGAAAGATTGAAGGCAGGAAGAGAAGCCGATGACAGAGGATGAAATGGTTGGATGGCATCACTGACTCAATGGACATGAGTTTGAGCAAACTCTGAGAGTGGTGATGGACAGGGAAGCCTGGCAAGCTGCAGCCCATGGGGTTGCAAAGAGTCAGACATGACTGAGTGACTGAACTGAATTGAACTGAACTGTTATCAAACTACACATTGGAAAAGATAAAACATCTCTATTTACATTTTTATGATGATATAGAGGTCTTTACTTTCTTCCCCAGAATAGCATGGGCAAAATCTATAACTCATACATTGTGATTTTAATTACTTAAGGCTCTTTTCATTCAGTGACAAATTTTAATTTTCTCTTTTGCGTTTCATGTCACTAACTTTTAAACATTCAATTTTCACCCAATTTTGCGCACTGTAGGACATATATTAACCTTCCTGTCATAATAGTTTCTACCTTCTTTGACGGACTAGCTCTATTATGAAAACAAAATAGTTGCATATTCTTTAAACTAAAGAAGAATTTTTAAATAATTTCATTGTAGAGACTGTAATGAAAATGTAAGTTAATTCTAAAGATTCCAGTTAGAAGGGAACCATTTGAAGATGAATGTTTCAATATACAACTGTTATGTTGAAGCTGAATTTGGCTATGAGCCACATTAATTATGCCCTTTTGGTTTGAATGACAGAGTAACGGATAATACCTTTTTGAAAGGAAATCAAATCTGAAACATGGTAGTGAAGTCTAATCCTTAAGCAAGATTTTTTTGTGGAAGACATGGGTTGATCTAAATGAATATTACTTGAAGTAATAACAATCCCCTATTTTACTTTTTCAGAAAACATGCAATTAAGTTTTCTAAATATATACATAGATACTTTTGTGTAAATCATATACATAAAATACCTGATTAATTTAGATATGTGAATTCTTTAGGTTTTGAAGTAGACTTATAGTCACTTAAAATTAAGAGAAACTTGTGGTTAATATCTTTGGCTTTTATCCCTTTCAATCCGTCATTAATTCTGTGGATAGAATAATTTATAATGTGGCTTTAATCATTGCATCTTTTGATCAGAAACCTACAAATATTCTCAATTTTCTTCTTTTTATAGTTAAATCCTTCTTCATTGCTTTAATCTTTCTCCTTTCCTTGGTCCCATAGTACTTAACTAAGATTTTTTTTTTTTAAGCATTTTAAACTCTGCTCGTAAGCACATTGAGTATTCTTTTCCTCCTTCCTATTTGTTATCCTTAGGTCAAACCCATGACCTCTTTTGTGTTCTCCTAGCCAAGAATGTTCTTCTCCATCCTGCCATATAACAATTAGCCATCCTTCATTGACTGGATTTCATTTTTTCCCCCTTCTTAACTATTCCCTCCTTGATCACTGTCCGTTTTGAATTTTTTTCCATACTTACAAACCATCCCTTAAAATATAGAGCTTAATTGTATACTCTTGGATGCTATTTTAGTATTTGTTTTTGTTTAAATTAAAAAAAAAAATAGTGAATAGGTAAGAATAAGCAGGCCAGAAATCATCTGAGACAAACTTAGCTTGTATTATTGCTGTAACTACATGATCTCAAAAGGGACTGCAAATGTCATTGAACCACAGTTTTTCCTTAGCATAGTTAATATATGATTTTTTTGTACCTAACATGATGTTTCACCACCAAGAAAATGTCCTTTGGCAAAAATAACGTTTCCCTAGTGTATATGGAAATTTGGACTATGTGGCTTCCCAGCTTGCTCAGGAACTGGTGAAGCCAGGGCACATAGTTGGGTAATCCTCCTTTTGTTTATTCTTATATCCTCACTGCATGCAGCATGGACTCTATCTCTTTCCCTAATATGTACTCATTACCATGACATGAAGGCAAGAAATAGTCATTTATGAATACTAGAATGGCTGCAGTTGTTACCTGGTATTCCCTTTAAAAAAAATTGAAATACCATTTAAAAAATGATTATTGTAAATACTCTAACAGTTCAGAATGGACGAAGTGGATTACACAGAGGAACTGTACAAAAAAGATCTTCATGACCTGGATAATCATGATGTTGTGATCACTCATCTAGAGCCAGACATCCTGGAATGTGAAGNTTGGGCACAGGAGGAGAAGGGGACAACAGAGGATGAGATGGCTGGATGGTATCACTGACTCGATGGGCGTTAGTCTGAGTGGACTCCGGGAGTTGGTGATGGACAGGGAGGCCTGGCGTGCTGCGATTCATGGGGTCGCAGAGTTGAACACGACTGAGCGACTGAACTGAACTGAACTGAATTTAAAATACCATTTTCTCTGTAATTCCAAGTGCCGTATCTTTTTCCCTATCTCTTCATAATTATTGGTAGAAATTTAGATTATATCATATATATATACGCATATATAAAAATACTATTTATGATATGTAGTTTCTGACATTTCATTAAAAAATACATTGCACATCTTACCATTATTTGAAAGTCTGTAAAGTGCTATTTTTTAACCTATATTTATTTTTCTAAGTTTCTTCTAGTTGGGTCTTTTTTTTTTTTTTTTACTGTCTTTCTTGAGTTTGTTGCAGCATTGCTTCTGTTTTATGTCTTAGCTCCTTAGCCTTGAGGCATGTGAGATACCAGCTCCCTGCCTGACTAGGGATCAAACCCACATCCCCAGCATTATAAGGCAAAGTCCCAACCACTGGACCACCATGAAATTCCTTTTACTTATATTTAAGTAAGTCATAATTGATGAAAATTTATGACATTTCCATTTTATCCATTTTGTAAACAATTGTGTAATGAAAAACCTTTCATCTATTGGTTTGCATATTTATTCCATTATTTAATTGGGTCTGAAATGAGATGAAGAGTTGAGAATTTTCAAATGTCTCTCAGGACCACTCCCCTCACATGCTTTTGGGAATGTAAGTCATCTTAGGTTTACCAGTGACAGGGACATGGCTTACTTTTATCAAGTAGAGGTCAAAGATGGTATGCATTCTGCATTGGGCCAGACAGTCCTAGACAAGGAAGAATTGTTTAGTCTGAAGGTCCAATTGTATAACCTTTGGAGAAACATGGCAGCAGGAAGTATTTCACTATCTGCTCTAAGAAATGTTGCAGTAAATATGTATTACTCATAATCTGGAAAACAGTATGCTTCCATTTACAATATTAATCTTACTCCATAACAACCAACAGAATTTTAATATAAATGAAAGGCTGTTTTTGTTTTCATACAGATGCATTAGACACCCCCTCACCCAAAAGAGAAAGAATATAAATAGATAAGAAGAAAGAGAAACTGGATGATTTAAATGGTTCTGAAGAATACTGTATGTAAATATTGGCCAACATATTTAAAGTGTAAGTGAAAAGGTTAAGTCTTAGAAAAAATGTAAAAAAAAGTCTGAATTAAGAGAAATTAAAGCTTTTTGAATATTCCAACAACATAGAAGAAATGGAAAAAATTGTAAGGTCATACCACCCAAATAGCTTAAGGTCTACATGAATATCTCAAGCAGATCCTATTAAACTTAATGGAAGAGTTAATTCTTGTGCTGTTTAAATGTTTTTTCTTGTTAGTGAGAGCACAGGAAATAAATATAGTTCTGCCTTCAAGTGTGCGTGTGTGTATGTGTTTAAGATTGCTTTAGTTTTTATTTCAATTTTCATAGCAATATGCATATCTAATTAAATTGGAGGAAATATTTCCCTTTAACTTGATTATAATATCTCACAAATTTATTTCCTTTTTTCTTTTTAGTTAAAAAAATTAACACATTTCTGTTACCCTTTACCTCATGCCTCTGGTAACCAGCAATCTGTTACTATTATCTGTATCTCTGGGTTTTTCCATTTTTTTTTTCCTTTAATTTCACATAAGGAGAGCTCATATAGTATTTGTCTTTCTCTATCTGACTTATTCACTTAGCATCATTCCCTCCAAGTCCATCTGTGTTGTCTGTGTTAAATATTTCATTTTTTTTATGATTCAATAATACTCATATATTAAAAAGAAGAAACATTACTTTGCCAGCAAAAGGTCCGTCTAGTCAAGGCAATGGTTTTTCCAGTAGGCATGTATGGATGTGAGAGTTGGAGTATAAAGAAAGCTGAACACTGAAGAATTGATGCTTTTGAACTGTGGTATTGGCGAAGACTCTTGAGATTCCATTGAGCAGCGAGGAGATCCAACCAGTCCATCCTAAAGGAGGTCAGTCCTGAGTGTTCATTGGAAGGACTGATGATGAAGCTGAAACTCCGATAATTTGGCCACCTATGTCAAGAGATGACTCACTGGAAAAGACCCTGATGTTGGGAAAGATTGAAGGCAGGAGGAGAAGGGGATGATGGAGGATGAGATAGTTGGATGGCATCACTGACTCAGTGGACATGAGTTTCGGTAAACTCCAGGAGTTGGTGATGGACAGGGAGGCCTGGCCTGCTGCAATTCATGGGGTCGCAGAGAGTCAGACACGACTGAGCGACTGAACTAAACTGAACTGAATACTGATATATACATGAACTTGAATAATACTCTGAAACAATATTATATATTGAATAATATTTCTGAATAGGCTGAAATGCATTTAAATTATTTTATGTTCCTATCTTGGCTATTGAAAATAATACTTAGTGAGCAAGGGACATTACTGGAACATATGGCAGTTCTATTTTTAACTCTTTGAGGGCCCTCCATACTTTTTTGCATAGTGCCTACACCAGTTTACATTCCCACCAGCAGAGCTCAATGGTTCCCTTTTCTCCACATTCTTGCCAACACTTGTTTCCTGTCTTTTTGATAATAGCGATTTGAAACAGATGTGAAGTGACATCTCATTGTGGCTTCAATTTACATTTCACTGATGATTAATGATGTTTAGCCATCTGTATTTTTTTTTTATAAAAATGTCTATTCAGATTCTTTGCCCATCTTTTAAACTGGATTGTTTTTTGGTTATTGTGTATTATGGATTCTTTATATATTTGGGTTATTATCCCTTTATCAACTATATGACTTTCAAATATTTTCTCCCATTAAGTACGTTGTCTTTTTCCTTTGTTTTATTGCTCTTGTTTTGTTTTGGTGTTAGATTAGAAAAATCATCACCAAGACTTATGTCAAGGAGCTTACCACCTATGTTTTCTTCTAGGAGAATTTGTGTTTTCAGAAGGTCTTACATTCATGTCTTTAATCCAGTTTAAATTAATTTTTGTGTATGGTGTAAGACAGTGGTCTTGTTTCATTCTTTTGCTATAATGATCCCATTTTCCCAACACTACTTATTGAAAAGACTGTCCTTTTCCCATTGAATATCCCTGGCTCCTTTGTTATAAATTAATTGACAATATATGGGCAGGTTTATTTCTTTTCTATCTGTTTCACTGATCTATGTTTTTATGCCTATACATACTTTTATTAATAATTACTTTACCTTTGAAATATAGTTTGAAATCAGGGACTTGAGGTCTCCACTTTTGTTTTCTTCTCAAGATTCACTTGGCTGTTTTGAGTTGCTTGTGGCCCATACCAGTTTTAGGATTATTGCTTTAAATCTATAGATTGCTTTGAGTAGTATGTTTATTTTAACAATTGATTCTTTCAGCCCATGAGCATGGAATATCTTTTCATTTATTTGTGTTATATTCATTTCTTTTTGTATGTGTCTTGTACTTGTCATGTCCTTGGTTAAACTTATTTATAGATATTTTACTCTTTTTGGTGCAGTTATAAATGGGATTCATTATTAGTGTTTAGACATGCAACACATTTTGGCTGTTTATTTTATATACTGTAAGTTTACTATAAGATTGATGGCTCAGATGGTAAAGCATCTGCCTACAGTGTGGGACATCCAGGTTTGATCCCTGGGTCAGGAAGATCCTCTGGAGAAGGAAATGGCAACCCACTCCAATACTCTTGCCTGGAAAATCCCGTGGATGGAGGAGCCTGATGGGCTACAGTCTGTGGGGTCGCAAAGAGTCGGACACGACTGAGGGACTTCACTTGTTCACTACTGTAAGATTTATTTGGAAAAAAAGAAAAAAGAATTTTAAAAAGATTAATTTGTTCTAACATCTTTTTGATAAAGCCTTTAGATTTTTCCATATATAATATTATGTAATCTGTTAATAGTGACAGATTTACTTCTTACTTTCCAATGTGAGTGTCTTTCTTTCATATCTTTTTTTTGCCTAAATGCTCTTGCTTATACTTCTAACACTATTTTGTATAAAATTGGTAAGAGTAACACCTTTATCTTGTTCTGATCTTAGAGGGAAAGCTTTTAGCCTTTGACCATTGAGTGTGATGTTAGCTGTGAGCTTGCCATGTATGGTATTTTTATGTTGAGGTATGTTCCCTCTATACCCACTTTATTTAAAGCTTTTAGTATATATGACTGTTGAATTTTGTCAAATGTTTTATCTCCATCTATTGAAAAGATCATATGAGTTTTATCCTCTTATTGGATTGACCTTTTATCTTTATGTAACACCTACCTTGTCTCTTGTTACTCTGTTAAACTCTATTTTGTCTGATATGAGTATGTTACTGAAAGTGGGGTCTGCTACTCATCATTAAAAGCCACTAAAGAGGCAAGTTTGATGGAAAGGAAGATTTGCATTATTTCAGATGCAGGCAACCATGGGGAGGGGTGGGGTGACAGACTCCTGGTCAAAAGCTGACTTCTCCTTTGACAATCAATGGGCAAGAGCTTTTATAGACTGAGGGAGGGGGCTCCAGGCAGAAACAGCACACTCAACTCTAATAGTTATCTTGATATTAGTCATACAATAGTCTGATCAGTATCATTTTAATTGTTTTAAGAGCATTTAGTTGTTAGTTCCAGGGTCAGTTTGTCTCCATCTCTTTAAGACAGGTCATTGGAATTGTGGCAGCTTATATCATAGCCATAGTCTGGTCATCATAGTTAACTTCTTGTACCTGAAGGGGTTTTAGTATCTATAAGATAACTCAAGAATATGGCTCAGAATCTTATCTAAAAAATAGCCCTTGCATAGGAGCTAAAGGTCCTTGACTAAATGACTAAACTATTATTATTTAGTCTTATTGGACTGTTTTCCTTTGTGTCTGCATTTTCTCATTTCTCTGGTTAAGGTTATTCTTTGGCTAAAATTATTCCTCAGACAAAAGGCAGGCTGTAGACATGATCAGGGGAGGACTATAGGTAACCTATGGATACCCCAGGTTTTTTTTTTTTTTTTTGCATGAAATATCTTTTTCCATCCCTTCACTTTCAGTTTGTGTGTATCCTTAAATCTGAAGTGAATCTCTTGTAGGCAGCATATAGATGGATCTTGTTTTTGCATATATTCAGCCACTCTGTCTTTTTACTGGAGAATTTAGTCCATTTACATTTAAAGTAATCATGGATAGGTGTGTACTTATTGCCATTTTGTTGTTTCTTGACTCTTTTAGTAGTTCCTCTCTTTTGTTCTCTTCTTTATGTGGTTTAATGACTTTCTTTAGTAATATGTTTATATTTCTTTATCTTATTTGCATTTATTACAGGTTTTTGCTTTCTGATCACTGTGAATTTATGTATAAAAACTTCTCAGAGAAGGAGTAGAGAGAGAAAGGGATAGAAATTTTAAATTTGAAGAAATAATAGCTGAAAACTTTCCATATCTTGTGAAGGAAACAAGCATCAAGATCCAGGAAACATGGAGAATTTCAAATAAAATGAACTTAAAGAGATTCACATGAAGACATATTAAAATTAAGTGTCAAAACTTAAAGACAAGGAAAGAATATTAAAAGTGGTAAGAGAAAAACAACTTGTTATGTACAAGGGACTAACAACAGGTTTTTCAGCAGAAGCTTTGTAAGCTAGTAGGCACTGGCACACTATATTTAAAGTGCTGAAAGGGAAAAAAAAATTTAACCAGGAAAACCTGGAAAAGCTATAATTCATAATTGAAAGAAATATAAAGCTTTTTCCAGACAAACAAAAGCTAGAGTTCATCACTACTAAGCCAGTCTTATAAGAAATGTTAAAGGAACTATTATAAGCTGCAAAGAAAAGGTGCTAGTTAGTAACAAGAATATATTGAAGGAAAAAAATCTCACTGGAAAAGCAAATATATGGTAGAAGTAGTGTATTCATCACTTATAAAGCTGGTATATAAAAGACAATTCAGTCACTCAGTCGTGTCTGAAGTTTTGCGACCCCATGGACTGCAGCACACCAGGTTTTTCTGTACTGCACCATCTCCTGGAGTTTGCTCAAACTCATATCCATTGAGTCGGTGATACCATTCAACCATCTCGTCCTCTGTCATTCCCTTCACCTCCTGCCTACAACATTTCCCTTTCCCAATTTTGAACCAGTCCATTGTTCCATATAAGGTTCTAACTGTTGCTTCTTGACCCACATACAGGTTTTTCAGGAGGCAGGTAAGGTAGTCTGGTATTCTCATCTCTTGAAGAATTTTTCACAGTTTGTTGTGATCCACACAGTCAAAGGCTTCCGTTTAGTCAGTGAGCGTGAGTAGAAATTTCCCTGGAACTCTCTTCCTTTTTCTATGATTCAACAGATGTTGGCAATTTGATCTCGTCTTCCTCTGCCTTTTCTAAATCTAGCTTGTACATCTGAAAGTCCTCAGTTCATGTACTATTGAAGCCTGGTTTGAAGGACTTTGAACATTACCTTGCTAGAATGTGAAATGAGTCTAATTTTGCAGTAGTTTGAACATTCTTTGCCATATAAAAGACAAAAATAGTAAAAAAACAAAACAAACAAAAAAAAACCTGGGATTATAATAGTTAAGGGATACATAAGATAAAAAGAGGTAAAATGTGACTTATAACAGTTTTTCATCATTAAAACAACTGAAAAATGAATATAAAAGAGAAAACACAAAACCCAGTTATGTTAAAAATAAACACCATGAAAAAAATCCTATGCAAACTCTGAGGAATAGTTGCTCAATGCCATAACAATTTATTGTGTTTTTCAAAATAAGGCAAGAGTAGGTGCAGACAGCTGAACAAATATGTCATATCAAATGCATATAGATTAGTCTCTCTTGAAACTACATAGTTCGACGGTAAATAGTTTAATACAGTGATATAAACTTATAGGATCAAAGAGAAATATTTTTGAAGATAGGACATCTAAATATTAAAGAGACTAAAGAGAACCTAATTTTACACTGACAATGGGGAGATCTGATTGCCCTAAAGTCTCTTGAATTAATGGTATAAGATACTATTGGAAGTATAGAGAAAAGCTAAAGATAAAACTCAGGAAAACTGGTTAGAAGTATGTTTTAAATGCTCAGATTACCAAGTCTTGAATGCCTTTTGGCCCCTGTGGCAGAATAGTAGAGATTTATCCTCTGNGGGGAGATCTGATTGCCCTAAAGTCTCTTGAATTAATGGTATAAGATACTATTGGAAGTATAGAGAAAAGCTAAAGATAAAACTCAGGAAAACTGGTTAGAAGTATGTTTTAAATGCTCAGATTACCAAGTCTTGAATGCCTTTTGGCCCCTGTGGCAGAATAGTAGAGATTTATCCTCTGATCAGGTAAAAGGGAATCTTGGGATGGGAGAAATCAACTGTTTGGTGATACATGAAATAGGGGCTAAAACAAACAAACATTTAATACTAAAAGCTGAGATATCTCCAATCTTTAATCCTCTGTGGGCTCACAGTATCAGGATCTATTAGTCTTGTACCCTCAGAGGAGGAAACTAAATCTGCTTTGAAGAATCTACTTTAGTCCAATGAAATAGACTAAAGGATTTGTTTATAAGGGGCTGTCCCAAGGAAATAGTCCACTTAGATTAACCTGTTTAAAAGCCACAGTTTAAAAGTATTCTTCATGAACTTAGAGATTATTTTCAGCATTTGTTGCACTGTTCATAACCTTTATGAAAATCTAGGAATAACGAGTAAGGTAAAAGAGACAAAACTAAATAAAATCTCTACAAATACACTAAGTTTATACAGGGAGGAATGAGACTTAACATTAATCTCCTCAGAGATAATACACCTACATAACAAGAATAAGATGTGACATAAACTGAATCACTAAAATTATTGAAAAATTAAAAATATTGCAATAATATAATAGCATTATAGATTTGGAAGATAAAGTTGACTGAATTTCCTGAGAAAGTAAGAAAAATATCAGAGGTGAATATTAGGAGAGAACTGTTTGGTAAAATAAAGCATCAGTCCAATAGGGCAGCAACTGAAATATATAGGGGAATAATTCTATAATTAAAGAGCAGATAATACAGTGGAGTGTGGTATACATAAATTAAATAATTTGTAATGGATTACTATTAGAGTTCATAAGTTTTCACATTGAATTTATACACCAGGGTTCAACCCAGTAGATGAAAATAGACTTACCAACACTAAGAATAATAATGAAAAAAAAATCAGCTCACTAAGAAAAAAAACAGAAGATAATTCCTGCTGTTTGAGAGGAAAAACAAAAGTAGGTCACTAGAAGTCAATGAAGCAAAAGTATATAAATTGGAAAATTATTTCCAATGTAGCATAATATACTTAGCCAAACTATTAACCAGATTTTTCTCATATCTGTTAAGCATTTCTCATATCTCATAAGCATTTTTGATATTAAAATTTCCAAAATGATACTTCCAATGCATATTATGTTAGAAAGTTACTGAAGAATGTTCTACTAAATTGAATAGTAAGTGAAGAAAGAGAAGGGCACAGTGTATAAGGAATCTCCAGGTTGTTAAAGAAGTAGAATATATTTAAGTGATAATCTGTATATATTAGCAGTAAAGAAAAATCTTCAGAGATAAAATTTGTCTTTTGAATGTATTGATAGACTCTTTAGACAATGGAATTGAGTTCATTTTTTGAGACATATATACAAAACTAAATAAAACAAAAATAAGAGAATTATCAACTCAAGGAAGGAAAATATTGGAAAGAAATATGATCATTTATACTTAAATGGATCAGTTGTGAGTAACATTAATATAGTCATAATAATATGAACACTAACTATTGACCAAACAAATTTAAGATATAATTATATTGAAAGGATGGGAAGAAGAGTTAAATCTTTAGCTGTCAGAGTACTGATTGATAGAAAATACTTAATGATGAACAATAATGAAGTTTGAATATTAGACTATTATTTAGAGATACAAAAGCGAAATCCAAAAGCAATGCTAAAGTAATTGAAAGAAGTATTTTTTGAGGAGGGAGAAACGGGATGCAAGGAATAGGATATTGCCATTTTCCATAATAAGATTTGAATAATTATTTGACTATTTAACCTGTGTGATATATTAATATAACATTTTAAAATTAAAATAAGAAAGAATTGATGTGTGATCCTCAGATCATGGAGATTAAAATCCATAGAGGATCTATAGCTAACAAGAGTTTTACAGTAGTTTTATCAGTTTTACACTGATAGTGAGCATATCGAGCTGTTTTTCACTCTGATTTTTGAATATATAAAGGAGTCTTAACAGTAAGTACAAATTTTAAGNAAAGACCATCCCCAAGAAAAAGAAAAATGGTTGTCTGGGGAGGCCCTACAAATAGCTAAGAAAAGATGTGAAAGGCAGAGGAGAAAAGGAAAGATATACCCATTTGAATGCAGAGTTCCAAAGAATAGCAAGGAGAGATAAGAGAGCCTTCCTCAGTGATCAATGCAAAATAATAGAGGGAAACAATAGACTGGGAAAAACTAGAGATCTCTCCAAAAAATGAAAGATACCAAGGGAAAATTTCATGCAGAGATGGGCTCGATAAAGGACAGAAATAGTACGAACCTAATAGAAGCAGAAGATATTAAGAAGAGGTGGCAATAATACACAGAAGAATTATATAAAAAAATCTTCATGACCAAGATAACCATGATGGTGTGATCACTCATCTAGAGACAGTTATCCTGGAACGCTAAGTCGAGTGGGCCTTAGGAAGCATCAATATGAATAAAGCCAATGGAGGTGATGAAATTCCCCNTATTAAGAAGAGGTGGCAATAATACACAGAAGAATTATATAAAAAAATCTTCATGACCAAGATAACCATGATGGTGTGATCACTCATCTAGAGACAGTTATCCTGGAACGCTAAGTCGAGTGGGCCTTAGGAAGCATCAATATGAATAAAGCCAATGGAGGTGATGAAATTCCCCTTGAGCTATTTCAAATCCTAAAAGATGATGCTGTGAAAGTGCTGCACTCAGTATGCCAGCAAATTTGGAAAGCTCAGCAGTGGCCACAGGACTGGAAAAGGTCAATGTTCATTCCAATCCCAAAGAAAAGCAGTGCCAAAGAATGTTCAAACTACTGACCAATTGCACTCATCTCACATGCTAGCAAAGTAAAGCTCAAAATTCTCAAGCCAGGCTTCAACAGTACGTGAACCACAAAATTCTACATGTTTATGTGGGATTTAGAAAAGGCAGAGGTACCAGAAATCATTGCCAACATCCGTTGGATCATTGAAAAAGCAAGAAAATTTCAGAAAAACTTCTGCTTTATTGACTATGCCAAAGCCTTTGATTGTGTGGATCACAATAGACTGTGGAAAATTTTAAAGATACGGGAATACCAGACCACTTGACCTGCCTCCTAAGAAATCTGTATGCCAGTCACGAAGCAACAGTTAGAACGAGACATGGAACAGCAGACATTTTTCAAATCGGGAAAGGAGTACATCAAGGCTGTATATTATAACCCTGCTTGTTTAAGTTTATGCAGAGTACATCATGTGAATTGCTGGGCTGGATGAAGCACAAGCTGGAATCAAGATTGCCAGGAGAAATATCAATAACCTCAGCTACATGGATGACACCACCCTTATGGCAGAATGTGAAGAACTAAAGAGCCTCTTGATGAAAGTGAAAGAGGAGAGTGAAAAAACTGGCTTAAAACTCAACATTCAGAAAACTAAGACCATGACATCCAGTCCCATCACTTCATGGCAAATAGATTGGAAAACAATGGAAACCGACAGACTTTATATTTTGGGGCTCCAAAATCACTGCAGATGGTGACTGCAGCCATTAAATTAAAAGACACTTGCTCCCCGGAAGAAAAGCTATAACCAACCTAGACAGCATATTGAAAAGCAGAGACCTTACTTTGCCAACAAAGGTCCGTCTAGGCAAAGTTATGGTTTTTCCAGTGGTCAGGTATGGGTGTGAGAGTTGGACTATAAAGAAAGCTGAGTGCTGAAGAATTGATGCTTCTGAACTGTGGTGTTGGAGAAGACTCTTCAGAGTCCCTTGAACTGCAAGGAGATCCAACCAGTCCATCCTAAAGGAAATCAATCCTGAATATTCATTTGAAGGACTGATGCTGAAGCTGAAACCCCAATACTTTTGCTGCCTGATGTGAAGAACAGACCCATTGGAAAGAATGGAAGAACAGACCCATTTTCCCAGACATGATGCTGGGAAAGTTGGAGGTTGGAAGAGCAGGGGACGACAGAGTATGAAATGGTTGGATGATATTACCAACTCGATGGACATGAGTTTGAGTAGCCTCCAGGTGTTGGTGATGGACAGAGAAGCCTGGCCTGCTTTAGTCCATGGGGTCGCAAAGAGTCAGACATGACTGAGTGACAGAACTGAACTGATATATATATAAGATTTTGATCCCTATTATAAAACAGAAATAATCTCTCTACTGCTTAACATCATAGGAGTGTTGTAAGGATTAATGAAGATATATTTGGAAAAAAACTTTGTGTTCCTCAAAGAAAAGTACTACGTCATTTTCACTATTACTTTTGTCTACTAGCTTGCTGAGTGGGAAGTCAGAGGAAATCAAGATTTTGTGAGTATCAGCCGTGAAACCAAGTCAATCACACATGTTCTGGAAGCACATTGTATACAACTGCTTCAGAACCCAGTGAACCTAAAACTCTCTTAAATATATAAATTAATAGAGAAAAATAGACTAAATTTTGGCTTTAAATTGGCTGTTCAATTAGGAGTTGTGAGTAAACATATTGAACTTTTCTTTCTGAATGAAAATAGTGTTCTCTATCAAGTATGAACCATAAGGTGTGTTTGGAAGCTGAACAAAGACTGTTCATTAAGCTTGAAAGGGACAGATCTAAGCCATCCTGCACTTTGTAACCTGGCATCAGGCCTCTAAATCAAACTTATTATTTTAGGGGCCAATTAAATGCTTTTCAGTAATTCAGTAAAAAGACAGCATCTTCACAAAATATTTCCAGCACCTTTTAAATTGGATACCTTGGTCTGGCACTGAAAGATCTTTCTTGAAATTCTTACAATTCAAAATCAAAGTCAATAAATCAATCCAGTTCTGAGACAGCAAAGTAGATGAAAGGCAACAACAAAGTTGATTAAAGTTCTAGTAGTGATTTCCCAAGTGTAACGGGTCCTTAGTTTGATTAAGACTCAGAGGAGGCATCTGGAGGCAGTGCAGACAAGTCTGGCTCCTGGTCGCTTTGTTCTCCCTGAAACTAACATCCCTTGAGTTAACTATCATACCATACCAGATACTTTGAAGTTGAAACGTAATACTTTATTTTTTCTGACACTGCAAGTGCATTACATATCACCAAATTTTTTTTTTATCTTTTCACAAGAGAAACTGTTCCCCTGTCTATCTAAAATTCATACCTTGACCTTACATGTTTGTCTTTGAGAACAAATCATCTTTCTTCCAGTGTCTCTTTGCTGTTTTGTCAATTTTGTCTCTTACTCTATGCTGTTTACTGGAGTCAAGGATGGCATATCTGTGCGTGATAAGTTTCTTGAGTCATGTCTGACTCTGTGCAACCCAACAGACTATGTAGTCTGCCAGGCTCCTCTTGTCCATTGGATTCACCAAGCAAGAATACTGGAATGGATTTCCATGCCCTCCTCCAGGGTATCCTCCCAACCGAGGGATTGAACCTGTATCTCTTAAGTCTTCTGCAGTGGCAGTCAGGTTCTTTACCACTAGTGCCATCTTGGAAGCCCTTATCTGTCTCATTTGACTATTTGTCGGAATGAAATGAAGGCTTTCCTGCTAGCCCAGCTAGTAAGGAATCCACCTGCAATGCAGGAGACCCCTGTTTGATTTCTCAGTTGGGAAGATCCCCTGAAGAAGGTATAGACTACCTACTCTAGTATTCTTGGGCTTCCCTGGTGGCTCAACTGGTACAGAATCTGCCTGCACTGTGGGAACTGGGTTCGAACTTTGGGTTGGGAAGATACACTGGAGGAGGACAAGGCAACCCACTCCAGTATTCTTGCCTGGAGAATCCCATGGACAGAGGAGCCTGGGACTATAGTCCAAGGGGTTGCAAAGAGTCGGACATGACTCAGCAACTAAGCACAGCACAGACTGACAGTTCTTGGAGAGTGTTGAGTGGTTATTTATTCAAAAGTGAACTAGTTATTTACTATTACACTAGGTGCAAAAGAGAAATGCTAAAAACTGACATTTCTTAGAATATTCATTTTCTTCCATTTTGTTTTACTTGGAACACAGATAAAAGGCACATTTTAATTCAATTAGGAGTAATATTTAGTTATTAGTCTGTAAGAATGTTTATCTTAGAATTCTTTTCACATTTCTGGTTCTAAGAAATTTAACTGAGGAAAATATTTTTAGAGCTCAATATTTCTAAGTAAGAATGACATGAATATATATAGAAATTAAAAATATATATATACAGCAATGAGTGTTACCACACCTGGCCTTGGATCTGCTTGCCTGCTGGCAGTAAGTCAGTCTACTGACACCAGGTTGTGGTAAAGGAAAGCATGGTGTTTACTGCAGGGTGCAGAGCAAGGAGAATGGACAGCTTATGTTCAAAAGACCCAGTATCCTAATGGCTTTCAGGGAAGGGTCTTTAAAAACTCAGTGTGAGGGAGGGGGCTTCAGGGCATGTCATCAACTCATGCTCAAGTCAACCAATTTTGTATGATGTCCTGGCATCACAGTGAAGTTGCAAGTGTCATCAGTCTTCTGGTTTCAAGCTATCATGGCCCTACATGCTTTCAGTTAGCAATTTCCACCTGGGGTAGGGGTGGGGTGGGTCTGGTTCATGTAAAAACAACTGAGGAAGTGTGTCAGTCTTTTATATCTTTCAGGGAACTGGGATTTCAGTGACTCTGCCATGTGGTTGGTTTATAGTCTAAGTTTTAAACTCTTGAACCTGCTGTTTGAGACTCATAAGAGGCTTGAGAAAATAAAGCAAAAGCCTTCTACTTCAAAGGAAAGGGACACAGGGTTTTGTATATGGTTTCAATCCCTCCTTTCCCTTGATAGTTCTCAGTCTTGAGGGGAACAGATTCATGACAAGAAAGGGAATATTTTTGGATAGAGGGGTTAATCATAAGCTCAGCAGACAAACTCAGTTTTAGAGGAACTTGATTTTATGAGAAGATCATCTGAACTTGAGAAAACATGCCAAATGTGAAAGGAAATCATTTGGTGCATTCTTTTTAGTGATTTTTATAAATGCATTTTGTAAATTCTTGCCTTTCAGTTCAGTTCAGTTCAGTCGCTCAGTTGTGTCTGACTCTGCGACCTCATGGACTGCAGCACACCAGGCTTCCCTGTCCATCACCAGCTCCTGTAGCTTGCTTGAACTCATGTCCATCATGTTGGTGATGTCATCCAACCATCTCATCCTCTGTTGTCCCCTTATCCTCCTGCCTTCAACTTTTCCTAGCATCATGGTTTTTTTTCCAATAAGTCATTTCTTTGTATGAGGTGGCAAAGTATTGGAGCTTCAGCTTTAGCATCAGTCCTTCCAGTGAATATTCAGGACTAATTTACTTTAGGATGGACTGGTTGGATCTCCTTGCTATCCAAGGGACTCTTAAGAGTCTTCTCCACCATCACAGTTCAAAAGCATCAGTTCTTTGGTGTTTATCTTTCTTTATGGTCCAACTCACACATCCATACCTGACTACTGGAAAAAACCATAGCTTTAACTAGACAGACCTTTGTTGGCAAAGTAATGTCTCTGCTTTTCAATATGCTGTCTAGGTTGATCATAGATTTTCTTCCAATGAGCAAGTGTCTTTTAATTTCATGGCTGCAGTCACCATCTGCAGTGATTTTGGAGCCCAACAATATAAAGTCTGTCACTGATTCCATTGTTTCCCCATCTATTTGCCATGAAGTGATGGGACTGAATGCCATGATCTTCATTTTTTGAATGTTGAGTTTTAAGCCAACTTTTTCACTCTCCTCTTCCACCTTCATGAAGAAGCTGTTTATTCTTCTTTGCTTTCTCCCATAAGGGTCATCTGCATATTTGAGGTTATTGGTATTTCTCCAGGCAGTCTTGATTCCAGCCTGTGCTTCATCCAGTCTGGCATTTCTCATGATGTGCTCTGCATATAAGTTAAACAGGCAAGGTCACAGTATATAGCCTTGAAGTACTCCTTTCCCAATTTTGAATCAGTCCATTGTTCCTTGTTCTTTTCTAACGGTTGCTTCTTGATCTGCATGTAGGTTTCTCAGGAGGCAGGTAGGGTGGTCTGGTATTCCCATCTCTAAGAATTTTCCACAGTTTGTTGTGATACGCATTCAAAGGCTTTAGCATAATCAGTGAAGCAGAAGTAGATTTTTTTTCTGGAATTCTCTTGCTTTTTCTATGATCTAATGGATGTTGGCAATTTGATCTCTGATTCTTTTGCCTTTTCTAAATCCAGCTTGAACATCTGGAAGTTCTCAGTTCACATAATGTTGAAGCCTAGTTTGGAGAATTCTTGCCTGTAGGGTGTTTTGTTATTGGAAAGCACTGCAAGCTTTTTTACTGACTGTTATTTACATTGGGATAATTAGGAATATTAAATTTGAGTTCATTGTTTTTATGTTTTCTCATGCAGGTTGAACATTGTGGCTGTAGCTGCTTTGCATTCATATTGGCTTAATAAGTACTAGTTGGAGTTTTGTGAAAATACAGACTTATGCACTTTTTCTGATAAGAGACAGTTTTGGTTCCTGGTGGTTTTCTTTTGCCTACATTTATATAGCACTAATCTCATGAAGTCAAGCTTTAGACTAGCATGTTACTGATTTGCATATTAAACAAGCAATTGCCTCTGAGTTGCTTTCCTTTATGATATTCTCAGATGCAAATTCTTGAAAGAGAGAATGTGGTCAGAGTCTTATTTGATTTTGTTTGATAATCTTTTTGCCTCTTCTCGATTTAAGTTGACCTCACTTAATGGAAACTATGACAATAGTAGTTAGAGCTTTTATAGTGGTGCTGTTGTAACCTCTGCATATGGTGGCTATGGACTTCATGGACTTTATCTTTTTGTATAGGAAGCAGACAAGAGATTACTTGCCTACTACTCAAGCTCTGGTTTTGGATCCAGCGTTTCTGCATGTGTGTGTGTGTGTGTGTGTGTGTGTGTGTGTGTGTGTATACACATACACACTCATTTGCTTCAGTCATGTCTCTTTGTGACCCCATGGACTGTAGACCCCCAGGATCCTATGTTCATAGGATTTTCCTGGCAAGAATACGTGCAAAAAATTCTGTACCCCTGAGCCACCAAGGAACTAATTGTTATTTGTATGTATCATGTGTATTTTGTGGGAGGGGTTAGGTAATGGAGGATGAAGAAGGAGTGCAAGATTTAGGGAGATCACAGAAGTGTGCATAATTCCTGATGGGTTCACTGAACAACTATACCTATGAAATGCCAGTAACCTCATCTGATTCAGTCATAACTGAATCCAAATACTTGTAGATGGAGCATATCAGAGTCTTTTCTTTCCATTCTGAAGCCGGATGACTTGAGTACCATATCCGAACATACCTGTTTTTTGGTCATGCCACTTTTACTTACAAAGCACTTCTGCTTCCTCACCTATAGTATAGGTGAGACATTCTATTTTATATGTCTCTCTCATCAAATTATTGTCACGTTTAGAAACCAATTAAAATCACATAAGATAATTCATAATATACTTTAAGTGCTAAATAAGTTACTATGTAAATAGCAATCCCTCTTTTTGTTATTCTCACTGTCATAGTCTATGAAAAAAGTGAAAGTGTTAGTCACTCAGTCACGTTTCACTCTTTGTGACTCCATGGACTATAGTCTGCCAGTCTCTGTCCATGGGATTTCCCAGGCAAGAATATTGGATTGGCTTGGCATTCCTTTCTCCAGGGTACCTTCCTGACACAGGGATCCAAATCTTGGTCTCCCAATTTCAGGCAGATATTTTTACCATCTGAGCCACCAGAGAAGCCAGTTTCACTTAAGTGATTCTTATAGTAATAATTTTCCCTTTGAATACTACATGTTTATCATTTTAAAGATTTGAACAATATCCAAAAAGTGCAAAGAAGAAACAAGCATATTATCCAAAATTGGACATAATCATGAAGTGTCAAAATTCATTTTTGGTGATTTTTGTTTCCTGTTAGTAGCTTTTGGTATTGTTTAAATTTTAAAAATAATATGCATGTACTATCATTATAAGGCTTCTCTGGTGGCTCAGTAGTAAAGAATCTGCCTGCCAATAGAGGAGATACAGATTCAATCTCAGGGTCAGGAAGACCTCCTGGAGGAGAAAATGGCAACCCACTCCAGTATTCTGCCTGGGAAAATCCCAAGGACAGAGAAGCCTGGCAGGCTACAGTCCATAGGGTCGCAATGCACTGGACTTGACCGAGTACACGTGTAGCACACACACATGCACACACAAACACAACTATCATTATAAAAACTATAAAATTGTATCTGGTTCAAATTTCATATATCCTAAAAATTTGAATGGATTGATTGATGTGTGTGTGTGTATGAAAGATAGACATATACAGGTAACGAAAGATAAGAAATATTTCTGAGAATCTATTTTAGGTAAAAGTAGTACATTTATTTCCTTTAGTGCATTGTTTCCTATAAAATTCATATTTTCATTAAGAGAAGATAAGTCAGATGATTGAGTCATGATGGTTTATTACATTTTAATTATATTTGGTGGTGTCAGTGGTAATGAACATGCTTACCAATGCAGTTAGATATAAGAGACTCAGGTTTGATCCCTGGGTTGGAAAGATTCCCTAGATCTTGCCTGGGGAATCTTGCCTGCATGGACAGAGAAGCCTGGTAGACCACGCTCTATAGGGTCACAAAGAGTCGGACACAACTGAAGCAATGTAGTTGCAGGCGTGTGTATGTGCGTGCGCACGTAAACATACACTCACACACACACACACACACACACACAAATATATATACCAAAACATAAAAGTACTCAAAATCTACCCTATTAAAGGAACTATCACAAAACAAACACCTCAATAACTATTAGAAACATTTTCTGCAAAATAGACCATTACTTCTTACTTTGTTTTCAAAGGTATCCACTGTTCAGAGTATTCTTTCCTTGGTGCTGTGGAATTTATATATCTACTATGTGGCAGGCTGAGAATGGCTCCCAAAGATATGCCCACATCTTAATCCCTGTAAAGTTTATTTGAGAAAAAAAGGTCTTTACAAATGTAATTATTTAAGGATTTTGAGATGAGATTGTCCTAGGTTGTCTTGGTGGTCTTTAAATGTCATCAAAAGTGTTTTTAATAAAAGAAGGCAGGGGGCAATGTGTCAGTGAAAGCAAAGAGATTTGAAAATGTGATGCTGCTGGTTTTGAAAATGTTATATAGGGCCACTCATCAAGGAATGTAACTTGATAGGCTGGAAGAAGTGATGAACAGATTATTTTCTAGAGTCTCCCTAGGGGGTGCAGCTCTGTGAAACTGGGCTAAGGAAACAGACATTAGACTTCCAGCTTCATCTAGCCTGAGCTATGAAAGAATAAATGTCTGTATTTTAAGCTACTAAATTTATTGTAATTTTTTAGAAGAACCACAGTAAGTTACTACTTATTTAATCAGTGAAGTTGCATGCTATTCTAATTTGTTGATTTTCATATAATTTTGTATAATATTGTATAATTATGATATAATTAATTTAATACTGTATAATATTCAATATAGAGTTTTAAAATTTTTTCACCTTTTCTTTTGAAGGCAAATAATGTTGCTGTGAATATCTGAATATATATGCACATATCTTATACTGTAAATGTGTAAGTGGGTAGCTCACACATTTATTTTCTTCCCAACATTGTTTGAAAATTATTGTTCTATATCTTAATAGTTACTGTTTTTAGTATTTTAATACAAGTTAGTCTGATATGTGTACAGTGGTATCTCTTTATAGTTAGAAAGCATCACTAGGAACAAAGATAGTGGAGGTGATGGAGTTCCAGTTGAGCTATTCCAAATCCTGAAANGAATGATGCTAAAGCTGAAGCTCCAGTACTTTGGCCACTTCATGTGAAGAGTTGACTCATTGGAAAAGACTCTGATGCTGGGAGGGATTGGGGGCAGGAGGAGAAGGGGATGACCGAGGATGAGATGGCTGGATGGCATCACCGACTCGATGGACATGAATCTGAGTGAACTCCGGAAGGTGGTGATGGACAAGGAGGCCTGGCATGCCGTGGTCCATGGGGTCGCAAAGAGCCAGACACGACTGAGCAACTGAACTGAACTGAATGAATAGTGAACAATATTTGTGTTTATTGGGTATATCAGGATCAATACCAGGATGAGTAAGAGAAGCATATAGGTACACAATATAAGGATGGAATTATTTTTTCTCCTTTCTTTTTCCATTTTTGGTGCATTATTTCTAATTTGCAAGCAAAAAACACATATACTTATAACACATAACATATTGTTCTTCTTTTTTCCCAACTTTGTTGCACCTTAGATATACATTTAAAGCTAAATCCGTATCTGTATGTATGATAAAAGTGTTGAATATTGGACGAATATGCTCTTTAAATGTTAGCAGCAGCAGCAGCAGCAGCAGCAGGCACTTTAATGTTATTCAATCCTCTAATCTTCAGTATGGTCTATTTTGTTTATGGATCTGATTAATTTTTTAGGTACTCTTTCATAATTTTCAGTGTAGAGGTCTTACATCTTTTGTTGATGTTGTGTATAATTGTATAATTTTGTTGTTCTTTAAATGACATTTAAAAAATTTCATTTTCCAATTGCCTATGTATAGGTAAGCAATTTTTACTTTTTGTGCATTTGTCATAATTTCAGCTACCATTTTAAACTTACTTTTACTTCTGATTTTAGTTAATTTTGGATCTGCTTTGCACATAGCCAGGTCCTCTTAAAAATATTTACATTTTCTTTGTAGTCTTTATAAATGAAAATTCTTTTTATTGTGTAAATTCTTTTTATTTTATTCTTCTATTTCCATTCTTTAAATGTAAATTCTTTTCTATTGCACTAACTGGGACCACTAGAATATCTTTGGTAAATTTTTTGCTTTCTATAGAATCTGTATAATGTTCTGTCTCATTTATTGGTAAACTGTGTTCTTTCTCTTTGTCTCCCCGTGTTTTTTTTTTCTATCTCTTTCTGAAATAACGTAAATACATTATTATTCAAGAATTATAAAGGGTATTTATTGATTTTTTCAAGGAGAATATTTTTCTCTTGATTTTTAAAAATTGTATGTCTTTTTTCCTCCTAGTGATTTCTTTTCTTTCATATCTTCACGTGTGCCTATTTATTTCTATTTGTTTTGAGTACTAGGCCTTGAAAATAATTTGAAGTTGAGAAAAATGTTAACTTTCCTTAGAGTAATTAAATTTGCTCTACAGGAAGCTAAGGGCACTAGCATTTCAGTGTTATTTTAATGCAACTATAGAAGTACAGGATCTAGAAACTGATCTTGCGTACCTGTGTAGGCTGGTGTTTCTAGAATGTGGTTCTTGGCCCCAACTCAAAGCTTTGAGGACCCTCTACTTTTACCCCATGCTCACAAATTTGGCTGTCAGAATACTCTCCAGTTTCAGTCTATTTACTGATGCTGTAGAATTAGCAGAAATCTGAAACTGAAAGGAAGTTCTTAATGTCAAGTTCACTTTCCCTTGGATCTTACTTTTGTAATCCTTCATGTTTACACATATTGTCTTGAGGAAAATTTTCTTTTGCTCTCTGAGAAAGGTGGTATCAATGAAGTCTGTTATTACTGGTAGTAGAAGTCCTGGTGGTTCCTCTTTTAACTTCAGATTTCACTTTTAGACAGCATAAACTTATGTATTGTTATAAGAGATTATTTAGCACTCTTCCAGCTTTTTTTTTTTTTTTTAATTTTCTTTATGTAACCTGTAGAACTTTGTGCCTTGCATTATTTTTATTTCTCTGACGCTGGGAAAGATTGAAGGCAGGAGGAGAAGAGGACAACAGAGGATGAGATGCTTGGATCAAGATGGTTGGATCACCAACTCAATGGGCATGAGTTTGAGTAGGCTCTGGGAGTTGGTGATGGACAGGGAAGCCTGGCGTGCTGCAGTCCATGGAGTCGCAAAGACTTGGACACGACTGAGCAACTGAACTGAAACAGTGACAACCATTGAGAGACTGCTGCCTTACCATCAGTGATTGCGATATAGGATCCTCTGAGAGACATTCTAATTTCAAATCTGTTAAAACCTAAAAGGGCGTAGTTAGTTATTAAACATGGTAATTATCTGAGTTTATAATGTGCCTAATCTTTGACTCAGCCTTTTTACCTATTATCTCTAGCAGAAACTTTTAGTTATCTGGCAGGATTGGTAACAGTACCTTGCCAAGCCATGTGGAAGCCTGAAGCAAAAGGGAAACTCAGTAATATTGATTGTGTCTTAAAAAAAATAATTTCTGTGTTGCTTATCATAGATTTTTAAAAAGTGAACTTTGATTTAATAAAATATTACATTAAAATATTGTTTACTTTGAGTGCTTAGCTTGCTTGGCACCACACCTGTGGCAAGCGCCTCCCTGGCCCACCCTAGATCAGGGCTGCACAAGACCTAGAGATTTTACATTTATATCCACTTAGGAGCATTTAACCAACAGATGAGACCTTGGCCTTCTATGTTTCTCTGTAGCTTATTACAAGGAAATATTATATTACAAAGACATGGTAAGAGATACTGGGAGAGGGCTAAATTTTCATGTGTGGTAGTTCCAGAAAGATGCCTATAGCATCCTGACTGAATTACAGAATTTAGAAATTCCTTACTTCACTGCTATATTTATTCTTTGTCCTCTCCAGTTTGTTGCCCTTCCATAGAGCCAGATAATGGGCATTGGTATTAGACAAATATGGACAGAAATTCCACTTAATATGACCTTGGGTGAGTTACTTTACTTGTCTGAGTCTCAATTTTCTTGTCTGTAACATGAGAGTGATTTTCAGCTTATAAGTTTCTTGTGTGAATAAATAACATGTACAGAAAAATCCATCACAAGCCTAGTCCTTAATGTAAGCAATAAGTATCATTTCTCTATTCTGCTCTTCTGCTTCCTACTCAACTTGGTACAATATGGTACATGCAATGTATTATTTCATTCTATCATATAGAACTGAAAAAAAATTCAAATGCTTCTGCCAGTGTCTTTTATTGCTGTGATCATAAAGTATTATATAGACCTCAGTGATAGAATTTCTTCATTTGGAGTTGGCTCAGTTATATATAAAAACAGTTTAATACTTCAAACATAGCAAGAGGATGGAGTTGGTTTGTTATGTATAACAGAAGGAGAGAAATAATCAGTAGGACTATTAAACCCACTCTAACTCCTGATCTAAACCCCAATATTCAGTTAAATTATTATGGTGATACACAAGTTTACGAATTCATATTGCTGTTTCTAAAATCTCCATGTGTTTTTAGTTGTGGTAAGAGAAACAAAGGAAAAAAGAGAAAACTTATTTATTTTACTCCCTAAGCTTGTTCTCACTCTGTGGTGGTATAAAAAGATATTTACATAGAATAACGAAACCATCAGCAACTTCATCTTAAATAAACTTCAGCAAACCATGTTCTAATATTTGTGTAACAAAATATAAACCTCACTTCTTGAATTATTTTGAAATTACATAAGCTTTTGTTTAAAATTTTAATGATATTACTGATATATCAAATAACTATAATTAACATCAAAAATATGAAAAACTGACCCTGAATCTCAGATATCCTGTGTAGAAACCCAGCCTCATAGTAAAAAAATTAACTGGCCATAATTATTTAAAATTGTTTACAAGTAAAACAATACTGTCTGAAAGGCATTACTAACAAATGTAATGAATGATATTTGAATTAAGAACTAAAAATCTGAAGGATAAATGTGTTTAAATCTTTGCTTCAGAGTAAAAAAAAAAATAAGAAATTTTATAGTTTTCTTTATCTTATTCAGGTTTACTTGCAATAGAATATGAATATTCATATGTAGACAGGTAAGTCAGTACTAACATGCAAAGAATCTTTTCTGTGGATTTTATTTAAATTACATCAGTTCTGAATCAAAATATATAATTAAAACCAATAAACTGAAGTATCTTTCTACAACTACCCTTTTAAAAAATGGTAAATAGCAAACATGTTCATGAATAAACCATCATTTAATGTTTCATCAAGAAAATGTTTCTTCATTAAAGAACTTTGTTGCCTAAACTTGTGATAGTGCTCAGTCATGTCCAACTCTGTAGCTTCATAGACTGTTGCCTGCCAGGCTCCTCTGTCCATGGGATTTCCCCGGCAAGAACACTGGAGTGAGTTGCCACTTCCTTTTCCAGTGGATCTTCCTGACTAAGGGATTGAACCTATGTCTCTCACATCTCCTGCACTGGGATTGTCACCATGGACAGTGATATAAACTTGGGGGTACTAACATGCTTAAGGAGGCAAGGTACATGTCCACACACATGCCAGTCTTTGTGCCAGTGTGATTGTATCCATTTATTCCTGTTCTCTGATACCTCTATCATACATTTTATTTCTACATGTGTTATTTCAGCTCAGTTCAATTCAGTTGCTCAGTCATGTCCGACTCTTTGCCACCCCATGAATCGCAGCACACCTGGCCTTCCTGTCCATCACCAACTCCTGGGGTTTACACAAACTCATGTGCATTGTGTCAGTGATGCCATCCAGCCATCTCATCCTCTGTCGTCCCCTTATCCTCCTGACCCCAATCCCTCCCAGTATCAGGGTCTTTTCCAGTGATTCAACTCTTCACATCAGGTGGCCAAAGTATTGGAGTTCAGTCTCAGCATTAGTCCTTCCAATGAACACCCAGGACTGGTCTCCTTTAGAATGGATTGGTTGGATCTCCTCGAAGTCCAAAGGACTCTCAAGAGTCTTCTCCAACACCACAGTTTAAAGGCATTAATTCTTCAGCTCAGCTTTCTTCACAGTCCGACTCTCACATCTATACATGACCACTGGAAAAACTGACTAGACGCCTTGACTAGACGGACCTTAGTCGGCAAAGTAATATTTCTGCTTTTGAATATGCTGTCTATGTTGGTCATAACTTTCCTTCCAAGGAGTATCTTTTGATTTCATGGCTGTAATCACCATTTGCAGTGATATTGGACCCCCCAAAAATAAAGACTGCCACTGTTTCCACTGTTTCCCCATCTATTTCCCATGAAGTGATGGGACCAGATGCCATGATCTTAGTTTTCTGAATGTTGAGTTTTAAGCCAACTTTTTCACTCTTCTCTTTCACTTTCATCAAGAAGCTTTTTAGTTCTTTTTCACTTTCTTCCATAAGGTTGGTGTCATCTGCATATCTGAGGTTATTGATATTTCTCCTGGCAAACTTGATTCCAGCTGTGCTTCTTCCAGCCCAGCGTTTCTCATGATGTGCTTTGCATATATACCACACAATACGTTAATATTGCTTTTAATTGAACAGTCATGTTTTTAAATAAATTATGAAACTATATCTTTTTAAATTTATCCACATATCTCTCATTTCTGATACTCTTTAAATCTTTAGTATATTTGAGTTTACATTTTGTATCATTACTCTTCTTATACAAAGATCTTGTTAAAAATATTTCTTCTAGAAAAACAACTTCTGAATGCTGTCAGAGGTCGTCAGGCATCCAGAATAGCAGAACATTGTCTTCAAAAACNGGGGATGATCTGGAGGGATGGTGTGGGGAGGGAGGGGGAAGGGAGGGGGTCCGGATTGGGAACTCAGGTACACTTATGGCTGATTTACGTCATGTATGGAAAAATGAATACAGTATTGTAAAGCAAAACAAACTAAAAAAATAAAAATTAATTAAAAAAAAAAAAACCAACCACAAAACAAGTAAAGATAAATTTTACTTGAAAATTAAAAAAAAAAAATATATTTCTTCTAGTGCTGTTCCATTGGTAACAAATTTTCTTACCTTTTATTTTAACCCTAAAATCTTTAATTTTGCCTTTGCTTTTGAAGGTTGTTTTTGTTGGGTGTATAATTCTAAAATGATACTTCTTTTCAGTGCTTAAAATATTTTTTAAGTTGTTATCTGGCATAAATTTATTCTGATAAGAAGTTAGTAGTATTCTTTATCATCATTCACTTTTATATTATGTGTCTTCCAACCTGGATATATTTACAATATAAAAATTCTCATTTCTCTCCTGATATTCCTTATATCTTCTTTCTCTTTCATTTTTTTTACTTTAAATCTTTGCCATATTTTAATGTTTAATATGAGCTTGTCTTCTACTGACAATGTTCTGTTTATCTACAGGTCTACTTCTATAGCTTATTTGTTCTGATAATGTCACAGTTTCCTCTTTTTTATTTTCTTTGTTTAATAACTTTTAAAATTTGCTGCTTGATATTTTTCAGGCTATGTTATTGAATGTCTTGATTTTTGTTTTCTATGAAATTGTGTTGAATTTTTTTATGAGCAGGTAGTTAGTTTGTTGCCGCTACTGCTAAGTCGCTTCAGTCGTGTCTGACTCTGTGTGACCCCATAGATGGCAGCCCACCAGGCTCCCCTATCCCTGGGATTCTCCAGGCAAGAACAATGGAGTGGGTTGCCATTTCCTTCTCCAATGCATGAAAGTGAAAAGTGAAACTGAATTCGTGCAGTCATGTCTGATTACTATCAGGTAAACTTGATTCAGTTATACTTGATTTTAAACATTTCAAAACTTAGATCATTTCTTTTGATAGAGCTGCTGCTGCTGCTAAGTCGCTTCAGTCGTGTCCGACTCTGTGCGATCCCATAGAGGGCAGCCCACCAAGGCTCCCCCGTCCCTGGGATTCTCCAGGCAAGAACACTGGAGTGGGTTGCCATTTCCTTCTCCAATGCATGAAAGTGCAAAGTGAAAGTGAATTCGTGCAGTTGTGTCTTATTACTATCAGGTAAACTTGATTCAGTTATACTTGATTTTAAACTTTCTAAAACTTAGATCATTTCTTTTGATAGAGCTAGATCGTCCCTAATTATGAATTACTCTTCTGAATTCTTAAACATCTGAGGATGTTTAGTGAGGTCCTTTCACTTTGACTAGTTGAAACTCGAATTTTTCCCAACACTGTATAGCCTCTCAGTTAATTGGTGCTCAGTAAATGTTTTCTCTCTGGCCTTTTGAAATCTTACTCAGTGTCCATACAATTTAGTATTCAGTTGAAAACTCAAGAAGATTCATATGTATGATTTTGGATTTCCTCCTTGCTGCAGCTCCTTTCTGGGACTTTGCTCATATTCATAAATTCCAGTCATCTCAGCTTCATCCTATAATCTCTTTCCCTATCTAGAAAAATTACTTTTATCTATTTGGGCTTCTCCTTCCTTTATTGCAGTTTTAAAAGTAACTATATATATAGAAACTCAGCCTTGAATATGGAGTTCACTTTAAGAATCACAACTCTGTATTGTTTGCTGTACAATGCTTGAAAACTATTGCATCATATATTTTTTCTAGTGTCATAGTCGTTTACTGCGGAAGAATAGTCTGAAATCCATTATTTTGTTATGACTAGAACCAGAAATCAAACACTCTGGTTTTAAAAGAGCATGTATTATGTACCTGCTATCTGCTGTGCACTATACTAAATGTTTTCAAATACGTAATCAAATCCGCCTTTACTATTTGCTATTCACCAGATAGAGTTTGCATTTTATTATTTTGGGAGAGAGGGAGACCTTGAGCAGACTGTTTTTACCACTGTGCATTTTCTCATGCTGAATATTTTTGGTATGTTATTTGCATACTACCAAAATTCTGTTTATTTTAAGGGATTTATGGCACCTTTTTTTTCTGCATTTTCCCCTAGTTCATTTCCCAAACCCACTCTCCTTTCCCTACCTTATATTTTCATAAAATGCTTTTTGATTCACCTCTATTATAGCATTTACCCTGTTGAATTATAGCTGTCTTTTATGTGCCATAAACCCTAGCAGAATTTTAGGCTGTAGTTGCATTATGCTCACCTTTGAGTCTATGCCTGTAAGACTGTATTGCACACATTAGGTCATCTTTAAGTGCTGCTAAATTGAATATGCTCTATCTGACTTAACTCACATAATAATCTTGTGAGATAGACAGTATAATAATCATCATTTTTAGCATAAGAACTAAGGCCCAGATTTGGTAGATATTTTAATTCCAAGTTGCTAGAGTTGGTGCTGGAGAAGGAAATGGCAGCCCACTCCAGTGTTCTTGCCTAGAGAATCCCAGGGACAGGGGAGCCTGGTGGGCTGCCGGCTATGGGGTCGCACAGAGTCAGACACGACTGAAGTGACTTAGCAGGAGCAGCAACAGAGTCAGTGCTACAATTTCATACAATTGCAGAACATCAGAATTGAAAGTGTCAATAAACTGAATTAATCTAACTCCCTAAATGCGCAAATTTCAGTGCCCAAATTTCTTCTACAGCATCTTTTAACAACAGAACTCTACTNCAGACACGACTGAAGTGACTTAGCAGGAGCAGCAACAGAGTCAGTGCTACAATTTCATACAATTGCAGAACATCAGAATTGAAAGTGTCAATAAACTGAATTAATCTAACTCCCTAAATGCGCAAATTTCAGTGCCCAAATTTCTTCTACAGCATCTTTTAACAACAGAACTCTACTATGACCTTTCTATTTGTATTCTTAACCCCTTAAAGCAGCCAATATCTGATTGTTACCATTAATTCCTTATAGTAGTTCAAATTTACCACTCTAAAACTCCTAGTTCCTTTGTCTATTCATTATTGCAATATAAAATTTGTCTCCAAGTTCATCTACTGTCAAGCCTTCAAATATTTGAAGACAGCTCTGACATCATAAAATCTTTCAAGCTAAACATCTCTAGTTGTTTATCTGCTCTTGGTATGTATAACCTGGTTTCTACTCCTTCCATCAAGCATTCCACAGTTGTAGCTCAATATTTTTAAGTAATCTTAAACTCCAAAACAGACTATTTTATATGATTACACCAATTACTATGAGACTGTTATCTTACGTGTTATTCTGAAGTTCTTATCTTACCTTTCTAAGTTAAACAATGTATAACATAAATAAAAGAAAGTTTCCCTCTGGTAACTGGAAGAATTGGTTATGATATACAGATGGAAGTGTAGGATAGTCTTCCTGTAGGACATTAGACTACCTTTGCAAGAGATGGGTCATACATAAATTTTTTCAGTTATCTGCCCTCTTCCCCCAGTGCTGTTGCTCCCTGATGCTCCTTTGTCTAGTGAACAAAAGGAAATAAGAGAGGCAGTGAATGAGTTGCATGGGAAACACACTGTATCTTATTTCTGACCACTGTTTCCAGATGAATAAGCAATGAAACAGAGGTGAATATGGATTTTATGAGTCTATAGAATTAGGGAATACAAGTTCAAAAATTAATTCTACTACCTTAAAATAGCTTTCACTGTAAATCAACAGCTGATGGGTGGGAGTTGTACATAATGGGGAAAATATGGGCTTAAAGAGATTTTGAATAGGTATTATAAAGAATTAACATTTTAAGTGAGTGAATTAAGTAAACTCTTGGCTGGATTGAAAGTTTAGATTCTGGTTGGCTGTAGTTTTCTTTTCAGTTCCAGAAATATGACAACTCCTAATTTAGAACAAAGACCCAAATTCACAAAAATTGGGAAAAGCACTCTTCCTCTTACCAGGTGGAGGATACTAACACAGCCATCAAATCATCCATAATACCATTATTTTGAGATTTTCCTTCCACTATAATAGTCAGTGAACGTTCAACAATACCTCACTTAATTATTTGTTGTGTATTGGAAACTCAGAATCTTTCTCTGTGAATTTGGTTTAGCCGATGAACCAGTATCTCCCACGCATAAAGGAAACACCAGTGTTCATGTCTTCCTGAATAGGCTATCTCAGCCACTACTTTTCCAGGCCCTGGAGAATTCCTTTCTCGTATAAGCACATGTAGACACTCACATGTGTGCACAGTCACAAACCCACACACACATGCTCACACACATAAAGAATGTACCAACATGGACTTCCCTTGGTGGTGCAGTGGTTAGGCATCTGCCTGCCAATGTGAGGGACATCCTTGGTCCAGGAGGATTCCACAAGCCTGGGAGCAACTGAGCCCTTGTGCTGCAACTACTGAAGCCCATGCCTAGAGCCTGTGCTCCACAACAAGAGAAGCCACCACAACCAGAAGCCTGTGCTCCACAATGAAGAGTCCCCCTCTTCGCTCCTGCACTGCTCACTGCAACTAGAGAAAGCCTGCACGAAGCAACAAAGACCCAGGGCAGCCAAATATAAATTAAAAGAAAGAAAGAAAAAGAAAGTTACTGAGTTGAATTGCACCAGCTTTGCAGGAAAGCTAAATATGTGCAGATTTACAGTTATCTTCCTTTTAAAAAAAGAAAATGCATGAACATTTGGCTTTACACTCTGTGTTGGCTCAAATCTCCATTTGCCTTCAGATTTACCCTCAGATTTTGGGAGACCAAGTTAGACAAACCTATTCTACTTTCATTTCTGTCATCCTTGAGCTTGCCCGGGAGCAATAATCTTATAATCCTTCAGATTTACTATAAATATTTGAATATTTACTTTCAAAGGTTGATTTGTCTAGGTGGAAACTTAAAATCTTCAGACATACTATGTGATATGAATACAATCTCAGAACTGGTTTATCACAAATCTGTGTAATATGAATCAGCAACAATTACACATTACAATGTCTGCTGGACCATTCCTTAATAGCAATACTTTGCATAGAAGGACTTGCTGACATCCAGTGCCTGTTTGCAGAGAAGTTAATTATTTGCTGGAATTTTCTGAGGAAATATCCAATGCAATATGCCAATATAATGTACATATTTCTTATAAAATACCTGCTGTGAAGACCATCTTTCTATCCTAACCTGGATAAATTAGTATGTATGGTGAAAGTTTCAATGTGGCTGAAAACTCAGGGACAAGTGTTTTATCTTGAAAATCAATTTCATTCTTCCATTGCCACATTTTAAAAACTAAGACTTATAGACAATTATTCTGAAGTGATTTCATGGAGCAACTAGTACAGGCAAATATAGAAATAAGAAGTTTTAAGTCGGGGTAACAATCCTAGTTCTGCTTCTGAAAATATTGTCATTGTGCAAAGCTTTGGTTGGGATTGTTACCAGAAGGAGAACACCTTCCAGGGCCCCAAAGTGGGCTCTTGTCTAACACTTGGAAATGAATTGTCTAAGGAGATACACACACCGACAAAGCAAAAGACTTTATTGCGAAATGGGACCCAGGCAGACAGAAGCAGGGTAAGGGAACCCAGGAGGACTTCTCTGCCACGTGGCTCATAGTCTGCGGTCTGATGGCAGTGGTTTGCTCTCTAGGTTGTTTCTGGCCAGTCTTCTTGCCTGTGTCCATATTTGGTCTGACTCAGGTTTCTGCCTGGGGACTCATACATCTCTCAGCCAAGATGGATTCTAGTGTGAGATGTTCCGGGAGGTTGGCAGGACGTATAATGGGCTGATATCTCCTCCCTGCTTGTAGCCTCTCCCAAATTCTGCCAGTTAGTTTGCTGAGGTGGCACCATGTTTCTTATCAGGTCATTCTGTTGTGAGACAACTCATGCAAGTGATTATTATTGTGCCTGGCCAAGGTGGGCGGTTTCAGTCAACAGTTCCCTAACAGGATTACGCCAATAAAACTGTATCAGTACCATCAAGCACATTTGAGGATCCAGAATGTTCATACCTATACCTAATATCATAAAGGGAGAAAATGTAATAATTTGGTGGCAATGTCATCATAAGTACAATAATGGAAAATGTAGTCATTAGCAGAAGTTCCATAACAAAATTAGTTACAACTGAATTTAATAAGATTTTGGATTCACTTTATGATAGTAACATTTAGCTTCAGGTGAACACTGAATTTGCTGCTCAGCCTCTGACCAAACATTTATTTGGTTCATGTCTACTTAATAGATATTTGCATATTTAAAAGTCAGTTTTAATTTTTTTTGCTAGCAACCTTCATAACAAAGACATACACATTGATTCATAGTCTGATAATATGGGAAATAAACTCAAATGTATACATACAGGGATATATTACAAGAACATGTAAAAAAGTAGAACCATTCAAAGGAGAAACAATTACATAAGATGAGAAAACTCAAACTAAACATATCTTTACTAGTATATGTAAATGAAATAAAAATGAAAGAAAAAAATATCATATTGGACAAGAAAAAAAGTGTTGGTTTTCCCGTTTCTTCCACCAGATCCCTCCTCCAACTTTTGCTGCTCCTTTGTGTACTCCAGGAGGCAAACTTCAAACTCTGTCACTTGGTTCTCCTGCCAGCTGGCTTTTAGTCAAATTGGGTTAATTCAAGGTACTAGCAAGAGATCAGAGAGCTTGAAGAGAGAAAAATCATGACATTTCTTCTCTATTTCCCTGCTGATTCTGCATGACTATACTTTCTACCAAATAACCCTTCTTAACATGACCAGCTCTTCCTGAGCTTACATAATGCTACTTATATCCTTTGTCTCTTCAGGTCTAAGTTAAAAGTTTTTCACTATTTCTAGTCTCTCAGTACTGTAGCATCCTTTGCTGAGTCCCTAAATTCTGCACACATTGAGGAAAATAGACCCTTCACTTAAGTCTTTAAGGTGGACCACTGAAGCAGAAATTGGTTTCTTGCAAGGATACTGACTGATATAGTGGTTGTTACAAAGTGAAGTATGGAAAACTATCTCTTACAAAGAACACCAAGCAATGGCATTTTGTACTGCCCAACATGCAGAAAGAGCACTTTGCAGCAGGTCCAATTGGTCCTGTAAGCTCCCCTGCCATGTAGGCATTATGACTCATTAGATCTAATGGTGCAGAGAGTCTCTGAGACTGAGAGTGATGCTGTCTGAAGTTTCCAGCTAGCTCCTAGAGAAGCATTGCAGTTTGTTTGGCTAAGATTTTGAAGCAAAGCCACACCTGCTTTTCAAATATTCTCTATATGAAAAGCCATTTCTGACTTGCTAATGGGCCCAGGAATAAATAAAATGCTTGAGAATGGGATACTGGGTAACTATGTGATTTGAAGTGTTTATACCAACTGGGTTATTGCTCTCTGAGTTATCAAATCCTAAAGTGCAGGTACATTAGCATTATAAGTTATAAAATGGAAATTATTTATATGAAATGGCCTGAACAAGTATGGGAATCATAAGTCCATTAAATAAGCAGGCAATTCAGTCTCCTACAGTATATACTTACTTATTTGCTGAATCTCCCTCAATCCACATTTGTATTTATCAGAATAATTGTATGAAGAGACAAATTGTTCAGTAATCAGGTGAGTCAGATGTGTGACCTCTCCATGGATGGCTATCTGTAAACTTTTACCAGTGACTCTGGTGCTTACTTATTGGGTCCATATGGTGATCCTGGTAGCACGGACGGTGAATATGCATGAACTGAACAAAATGGACTACCCTTTAGTAAGTCTGATCTGGCAGCTATCGCCAGTGTCTAGCCAACCACTTCCAGAGGTAATGCTGAACTCCTGATATGCTGCCATTCCTTAGGGACCACCAGTCTGGTGGCAGAGTGATTACATTAAACTCTTTACATTATGGAATAAGCCATGACTTTTCCACATAGAAATAGATACACATTCTGAAAATGGGTTAATCTTTTCCTGCCCTCAATGCTTCTACCAATATCACCATACATAGCCTTATAGAATACCTTATTCATTGCCATAACGTCCAACATTATGGACATTATGCCTTTGATCAGGAAACTCATTTTATAGCAAAGAAACTGTTACAACAGATTCATAGCCATAAAATTCAAGTTTCCCCACATGTCCAATCACCAGTAAGCTGCTGGCGTGATAGAATGATGGAATGGCTTCCTGGAGGTTCAGTTACAGTGCCAGCTGGGAGACAATATTATTTGAAATTGTAGTACTGCCTAATGGATTATACCATCAGCCAACTCATGTTTCCATATGCCCCAAAGCCAGAACATGAAAGTCCTGGAACTAAGAGGTACAGTTGAGAGAAATCTTTCTCATTATTTTACCTAATATTCTAGTTATAAAATTTTGTTTCTCTTCCTGAAACCTTGTACAATCTAGGTGACTTTGGGGGTTTCTTTTTCCAAAGGAAGACTTCTGCCTATGTATCTATTAAATTGGGTTTTAAAACTATGCTCCTATGATGTTTCACTTCTAATGCCAGTGACTTAACTGGCAACAATAAAGTTTACTCTATGATTAATTCTGTAACAAGAGAAAATAACAGTAGAAGGACTAGTCTGGAGTCCATGGGATTCACTATAGAGCCTTTTATCACTTACATGTATCATAAAAATAGTCAGTGAAACAACCTGGGCACCATATAAAGACAGACTTGCCAAACACTATGAAAGACTATGAGACGAAGATTTGGGTCATCTCACGAGACAAATATTCCTGTCCTTCAGAAGTTTAGCAAAGTGTATTTTGAACATGAAATGGATAGTAGAAAAAAATTCTAATGACCAAATTGGCTTCATGAACAAAGGCAAGAACAGCAGCATCTAATTAGCTTATTTTATGTTAATTGAGCATTTCTTTCCTCTTACCATACTCTTCGCTATCTTATATGAAGATTACTGATGGTATGTAAAATTAAAATTTAAATTTTCAGCTGGGAGTATGGCTGAGTTTCTGATACCCTGTCACAGTTTAAGTCGTCATGGAACTATAGTTTTCCCTGCATTGGGGATGCAATTTTCTTAATAAAAGCCAAAAATCGATCATGAGTGGGCACAGTGATCTGGTACTTTTCTGTTTGCTTCCTAGATCTATTTTCTTTCCTTCTCCAACTTTCTTTTAGGTCGTGGATGCAGAACTGGTCATCCAGGTCCATTTGTGGTCTGAATTCTAGCAGAATACTCTCTGTGGGTGACTTCAGTAGGGTTCAAGTTGGGAGGAGGGAGAAGAGGGTATTTATTCCATTTCCTCCCTGCTTTGGTCCTGTGCCTCTGGCAGCATGTCTCCCTGTGTGGCTTCTGCTGGGGGCCTTTCCTCATAGCTCCAGCAATCACTTGGCTTTGGTGACACTTTCCATCCCTTTGTCCCTTTATGGCTTACTGCAGTTGCTGTGTCTCTGTTCCCAAGCATCTCTTGTTTTCTCTCATGAATTTTTAAAATCCTAGCTATAATTCTGTAAACAAGCTCTTTATTTAGTTCTTTACAGTTGAACCTCAGAGAGGAATCATGATTTCTTTCAGAATTATCTCTAGTATCAATGCCACTGATTTATTGTGTATAAGAAACATGACAAAAATTAACTCAAAAAGTTTGAAAGGGAAACTTTAGGCAAAGACGTGGCAGGCAAATGAAACTAAGAGAAAAGCATGGGTCATAATCTTAATGTCAAGTTAGATTGATTCATGGTTGGTAAAAGAAAATATTAAAAGGATAAATTGTTGTTGTTGTGTAGTCATTAAGTCCTGTCTGACTCTTTTGTGATCCCTTGGAGTATAGCCCACCAGGCTCCTTTGCCCATGGGATTTCCCAGGCAAGAGTACTGGAGTGGGTTGCCATTTCCTTCTCCAGGGAATCTTCCAGACCTAGGGATTGAACACACATCTCCTGCACTTTCAGGAAGGTTCTTTACCACTGAGCCTTAAGGGAGGCTAAAATGGACAAATACAAGCATATTTTAATACGAAGATAATATGCACAAATAACTATTATAAATATTAATTTACTAAATACTGTGTCTACAAAATTTATAAAGTAAAAACTTCAGGAGGTAGAAACATATTTTTAAAAGAAAATTTACAATGTTCTTTTCTCAGCTAAAGTGGGCAAAACAGCGAGATTAAGGAGGGTAAAAATAACTGTTGGGGGGAGAACTAATAGGTGGATATTCATTTGTATGTTCATGGACTAAGCTAAAATCAACAAAGTATTGGGCCTCAAGAAAGACCTCAGGATATTTAAAAAAGGAGAAGCAATGCAGAGCTTAATCCATGATGATAATGTAATATGACTAGATATTAATAATAACAACTGTAAGCAAACTATCTATACCAGTTGGTATAGAAGATTCTGTCATTTCATTGGATCAAAGAACAAATCAAAATTAAAACTGAAATCTAACTAGAAAATAATAATGAATCACCATGCTTTAAAACATTCAGCATAGCTGTAGCAGCATTCAGAGGCTATTTACTGTAAATAATTTAACATAAAAAAGAAAAACTTAAATTAGCAAAATATTCAAGTAAAGAATTATAGTGAAGTGGATCAAAAGAAAGGATACATGAGGATTAAAAATGGAAATAGAAAGGAATGAATTAGAAAATAGAAAAAGATATAACTTCAATCAATCCAAAAGCCAATATTTAATTTAAAATGAATTTAATCCAAAATTTTAAAATTAATATATATATAAATTAATATTTATGTTGATTATAGCAACATAAAAGAGTAAACATACAAAATTATAACATAAGGTAAGTTACCATAGGTTATAATAAAGGTATAGTTCCATTTGGCTGCAAACAATATAATCAGTCTGACTCTGGTGTTGACCATCTGGTGATGTCCATGTGTAGAATCTTCTCTTGTGTTGTTGGAAGAGGGTGTTTGCTNTGATGTGAAGAGTTGACTCATTGGAAAAGACCCTGATGCTGGGAGGGATTAGGGGCAGAAGGAGAAGGGGATGACAGAGGATGAGATGGCTGGATGGCATCACTGACTCAATGGGCATGAGTCTGAGTGAACTCCGGGAGTTGGTGATGGACAGGGAGGCCTGGCCTGCTGCAATTCTTGGGGTCACAGAGAGTCAGGACTGAGCGACTGAACTGAACTGAGTGATAGTTCCATTTCTATCTATCTATCTGTCTGTTATCTTAAAATATAGTTTTTTCCAGAAGGGCAATGTGAGTACTTAAATCTTTATCTTTCATTATCAATTTTCAATGTAAGGTGTTGTTTTAATAGCTGCCTCAAAGGATAAAGGGTGACAAATTTTTTTAGGTTTTGTTTTTTAAAAATCATTATGGACTCTTGGATTTTCATTGATCCAGTGTGTTCCAACCCACTAAAATCATTTTTCTTTTTGAGGCTAAATCTGTCACACAGTTGACCTGTGGGAAACCTTCTATCTTTGTGACATAATTCTGTTTCTCTACTAAAGAAAATGATACTATTTTATCATGTTTCTCTTTTTTGAAACTTTTCATTGGAATATAATATTCATACATTAAATTATACAAATCATAAGCATATAGTTCAGTGAATTAGGGCTGAGTGAATAGATTGTTGAATCTACATACTAGGTTAAGAAGTGGAAGACTAGCAGGATCTCAAAGGTTCCTCCTGCTCCCTCCTAATAACTATCCTAAGCCCTTCTGCCACAATGTAGCTTCTGTCCTGATTTCTAATGGGACAGAACAACTTAAACCTAAAAAGTTGATATAAGTGTATTAATGCAGAATGTGCTTATTTTTATTTACTCCTCTTGCTCAATATTATGACTGAGAATCATATACATGATTGTATCTTTATCATATTTATTTTGCTAGATGTATAGTAGTCCAATATATGTATATAATACTATTTTTTCTTTCCTATCTATCTTGTTAGACATTGTTTTCAATTTAAGGCTTTATAAATAATTTTTGTGAATGTTTATAAATATTTCTACTAGTGCACATATACACATATTTCTATTGCTAAGATTCCTAGAAATGAAATTCCTGAGTCATACAGTAGGTGTAAAATGTAGTGGATAGCATGAAACCCTTTCCCAAAGTAGCTGTTCAGGTTGCATCCCCAAAAGCATTGTGAGAGATTTCCAGTTGCTCCAAAATTTCATCAACACTTTACATTTTCTTTTTAACTTTTCATTTTGTATTTGGATATAGCCAATTAATATATGTTGTGGTAGTTTCAAGGGAACAGTGAAGGAATTCAGTCATACATGTATCCATTTTTAAAAGGTATTCTGGTGGGTTTGGAGTGCTTTCTCATGGTAGATTTAATTATCATTTAGTTGAGGATTAGTGAACTTGAGTACTTTTTCAAGTATTTATTGGATATTTGTAAAGCCTCTTTTGAAAATGTTTCTTCAAAATTTTTGCCATTTTTCTGATAAGTTGCCTCATTGTTGGAGACTTCGTGTATTCTGCAAGAAAACCATTTTTCACCTGTGTGAGTTGCAAATAATGTTATGATTGGGTTGCTTTTGAACTCTTACTGGTATCTTTTGTAGGACTGCAATATTTAATTTTATTGTAGTTCAAATGATTAATGTTTTATTACCTATTAAAAATCTTTGCCTGTCAATGCCCTGAAGATATTCTACTATATTATCTTCTAAAATTATAATTGCTTTACATTTTCCATTTAGATCTACAATAAATGAAAGTGATTCTGAGGACTGATATGTGGTGAAAAACCTATTTTTGTTTTTTCTTATGGATAGTCAATTACTAAGAATTGTTTATTGAAAAGATCATCTCTCCTACACGACATTGCCCCTTTTGTCAAAGAACCAGGCTGTTCTCTTTCAGGACTCTATTCTTTCATAGGTTTATCCTCCCTTGCAATAATCCTCCCTCTCTTCATTTATGTGATAGGTCTTTATATCTTGTACTATGAATACTTTAGTCTTCTTATTTAAGATATTTGTGACTCTGAGCCTTTGTATTTTCACTTAAACTTTAATGTGTCAGTTTTGAAAATAAATGTCTGCTAGAACTATGATTGCCATGGTAATCAATTGATTACTTTAGGACAATGAGCACATTTATACATTTGGGCTTTAAATATGTAAACATATTTTATCTCTTCATTTATTTAGGTTTGATTAAATTTTACTCAATAATGCTCTATAGTTCTGTTGGAATTTTACATTAATTTGATTCGATTTTTTTCAAGGTATTTGATATAGTATTCTAAATAGTATAGTATAGTATTCTAAAGAGACCTATTCTAAATAGTATCATTTTTTATTTTAGTATTCTCTCTGTTGTATAAAGGAATAAAGATTTAAATATTGACCTTACTGCTTGACTGTGTTATTTATAACAACTTAGTAGAAAGTTCTCTGGTATATGAACACAAACATATAGACTGCAATCAAAAGTGAAATTTATCCCTTTCTCATCATTACTCTTTTACTCCTTGTCTTTGCATTGGCTTTGGATAAAATAGAATGAAATGGAATGAAAATGATGATAGTAACAAATATTGCCCCACTTTTTATCTTGCAGGGAAAACTTTTAACATTTCAGATTTTTTTTCTCATGTTTTTTGAAGATGATGTTTATCAAATTAAAAATCTACTAGTTTTCTGAGCTTTTGTTTAAATGGATTATGACTTCAAATTAGTTTTTATTTCTAATCTATGCCATTCTTCATAGATATTTCTTTTCATTCACTAGTAAATTATACTGATTGATTTTTAAATGTAATTTTGGCAAATTTGGGGAAAGGAGGTAATATTTCAAATTAATAGGAAAGTTGAAAGAAAAATATAAAAAAAAACTCCCATACATTCAGATTCTCCAAATGCATAAATTTTCCCCATTATGATTTTCCCTCTTTTTCTTTCTGAAGCAGAGTAATTGGCAATATTGCTCCCTTTATCTATAGTTCAGTTCAGTTCAGTTCAGTTGCTCAGTCATGTCTGACCCTTTGTAATCCCATGAACCACAGCATGCCAGGCCTCCCTGTCCATCACCAACTCCCGAGTCCACCCAAACCCATGTGCATTGAGTTGGTGTTGCCATCCAACTATCTCATCCTCTGTAGTCCCCTTCTGCTCCTGCCCTAGTCTTTCCCAGGATCAGGGTCTTTTCCAATGAGTCAGCTCTCCACATCAGGTGGCCAAAATATTGGAGTTTCAGTCTCAGCATCAGTCCTTCCAATGAACACCCTGGACTGATCTCCTTTAGAATGGACTGGTTGGATCTCCTTGCAGTCCAAGGGGCTCTCAAGAGTCTTCTCCAATACCACAGTTCAAAAGCATCAATTCTTCTGTGCTCAGCTTTCTTTATAGTCCAACTCTCGCATCCATACATGACCACTGGAAAAACCATAGCCTTGACTAGACAGACCTTTTTTGGGCAAAGTAATGTCTCTGCTTTTTAATATGCTATCTAGATTGGTCATAACTTTCTTTCCAAGGAGTAAATGTCTTTTAATTTCATGGCTGCAATCACCATCTGCAGTGATTTTGGAGCCCTTCAAAACAAAGTCTGCCACTGTTTCCAGTTTCCCCATCTATTTGCCATGAAGTGATGTGACTGGATGCCATGATCTTAGTTTTCTGAATGTTGAGCTTTAAGCCAACTTTTTCCCTCTCCTCTGTCACTTTCATCAAGAGGCTCTTTTGTTCTTCTTCACTTTCTGCCATAAAGGTGGTGCATATCTGAGGTTATTGATATTTCTCCTAGCAATCTTGATTCCAGCTTCTGCTTCCTCCAGCCCAGCATTTCTCATGATGTATTCTGCATATAAATTAAATAAGCAGGGTGACAATATACAGCCTTGACATACTCCTTTTCCTATTTGGAACCAGTCTGCTGTTCCATGTCCAGTTCTAACTGTCCTTCCTGACCTGCATACAGATTTCTCAAGAGGTGGGTCAGGTGGTCTGGTATTCCCATCTCTTTCAGAATTTTATGCAGTTTATTGTAATCCACACAGTCAAAGGCTTTGGCATAGTCAATAAAGCAGAAATAGATGTTTTTCTGGAACTCTCTTGTTTTTTTGATGATCCAGGAGATGTTGGCAACTTGATCTCTGGTTCCTCTACCTTTTCTAAAACCATCTTGAACATCTGGAAGTTCATGGTTCATGTATTGCTGAAGCCTGGCTTGGAGTATTTTAAACATTACTTTACTAGCGTGTGAGATGAGTGCAATTGTGCAGTAGTTTGAGCATTCTTTGGCATTGCCTTTCTTTGGGATTGGAATCCTGACCTTTTCCAGTTCTGTGTCCACTGCTGAGGTTTCCAAATTTGCTGACATATTGAGTGCAGCACTTTCACAGCATCATCTTTCAGGATTTGAAATAACTCACCTGGAATTCCATCACCTCCACTAGCTTTGTACATAGTGATGCTTCCTAAGGCCCACTTGACTTCACATTCCAGGATGTCTGGCTCTAGGTAAGTGATCACACCGTCGTGATTATCTGGGTCGTGAAGATCTTTTTTGTACAGTTCTTCTGTGTATTCTTGCCACCTCTTGTTAATATCTTCTGCTTCTGCTGAGTCCATACCATTTCTGTCCTTTATTGAGCCCATTTCTGCATAAAATTTTCCCTTTGTATCTCTAATTCAAAAGCTATTAATAATTAGCCTGTTTTCCTAAGAACTATGGCATCTCCCCAACAAATGTCAAAATCAAAAGAACAACTGTAAAATCAAAGTCTACTTATTTATATTTAAGAATTAAAATACTTTTGTATATAAACACCAATACCATATATTAACACATATGTATAGAATTTAGAAAGATGGTAAAGACAATCTTATGACAGCAAAAGCGACGACTTTTGGACTCTGTGGGAGAAGGCAAGGGTGGGATGATCTGAGAGAATTGCATTGAAATATGTATATTACCATATGTATAATAGACAACCAGTGCAAGTTCAATGGATGAAGCACAGCACTCAAAGTTGGTGCTCTGGGACAACACAGAGGGATAAGATGAAGAGGGAGGTGGGAAGGAGGATCAGGATGGAAAGACACATGTGTATCCGTGGTTAATTCATTTCAGTGTATGGCCAAAATCATCACAATAATATAAGTAATTATCCTCCAATTAAAATAATAAGTTAATTTTTTTAAAAGGAAATCTTTTAGGCAGTTTTCAATTTTTATATGTTACTGGCATTTTTCTGTAAAATTTTTGTGTAGGATTTTTGCATTGCATCAGTTTTTATGATAAGGCTAGATTGTACTTTTCTTTCATGTGGTATGTTGTCAGATTTTCTATCAAGATTATGTTGGCTTCATAAAATGTTCTGAAAAGGGTTTTCACAGTTTCTATTTTCTGTAAGTATTAGTCTACAATTATTATTATCTTCTTAACTCTTTAAAAAATTTTATAAGTGAATTAAGGCCTTAGTATTCCAAAATTAATAATAGTAAACATTTAATTTCATAATATATCACTTGGCTCAGATTTTCTGTTTTTCTTGTGTCTATTTTAGTAAGTATTTTTCTTGATATTTATCTATTTATTATGTGTTTAAATTAATTGCCATAAAATTAATCATAAGTCATCTTAATAAAGTCATGTTAATTAGTCATTAATAAAATTTTAAGAGCATATTTATTAATGCATAATATACATTTATTAAAACTCACCCTTTTTAGATATATGGTTCTTCTGGTAAGGTCCTTATCTTTTCTTTCCTTTATCATGCCCATCCTTGTATGAAATTTTCCCTTGATCTCTCAGTTTTCTTGGAGATATCTCTAGTCTTGCCCATTCTATTTTCATCCTCTATTTCTTTTCATGTTTTCATTTAAATGTACATCAATCAGCTAGAGATAAACAAATTGTAATACATAGAAACAATAGATTGTTAGCAATTATAAAAGGGCAAACTTCAAATCAATGCAAGAACATGGATGAATCTTACAAAAGACATGAAGAAAGACAAACAATTTCATTCCATTTATATGATAATCTGGAGAAGGGAAAACTATAGAAACAAATCAGATCAGTGATCACCAGGGCCCATAGGTAGAAGTTGGGGATTTAGTACATAAAGGCACTTATTGGTATGATGGAAATATTCTGTAGTTTAATTTTGATGGTGGTTACATGATTGATCACTGCCTCCTGTACAATGCCATAAACCTCTGTCCATAGTTCTTCAGGCACCCTATCAGATCGATTCCCTTGAATTTATTTGTCACTTCTACTTAATAATCATAAGGGATTTGATTTAGGTCCCTCCTGAATGGTCTAGTCATTTTCCCTACTTTATTCAATTTTGCAGTAAGGAGTTAATGATCTGAGCCACAGTCAGCTCCTGGTATTGATTTTGCTGACTGTATAGAGCTTCTCCATCTTTGGCTGCAAAGAATATAATCAATTTGATTTCAGTATTGACCATCTGGTGATGTCCATGTGTAGAATCATCTCTTGTGTTGCTGGAAGAGGGTGTTTGCTATGACCAGTGCATTCTCTTGGCAAAACTGTTAGCCTTTGCCCAGCTTGATTTTGTACTCCAAGGCCAAATTTGCCTATTACTCCAGGTATCTCTTGATTTCCTACTTTTGCATTTCAGTTCCCTATTATGAAAATGACATTGTTGTGGGTGGTAATTCTAGAAGGTCCTGTATGTCTTCATAAAACCGTTCAACTTTGGTTTTAGTTTGCATTTTTCTAATGAATAATAATACTAATCATCTTTTCGTGTGTTTACTGGCTATTTGTAAACCTGTTTTGCTCAAGCATTTGTTCAGGTCTTGTTCTCCTTTTAATTTTTAAATTAAAAGATGACTATTTCATATTATGCTAATGTTTTATATCTTTAGTTTTCAAATAACTGAAAGGGTTAATTCAAGCACATCGGCACAATGTATAGTATTTTATAATCTATATATTTCCAATAAAATGTTTAAAGTTGTGATACTGATTAAAAGTCTGAAGAAGTAAAAGAGACAAGAGCTATTGAGCTGTTAGAGAATTTATCATTTTTTGGACTGGATATAAAAACCAAAACTGATCTTTACCTACTTGGTATTGGTCATGCTGAAAGAACATCTTCAGGAGGTTTTTCCAAACATGCTACAAAATGTTATTTTTATTTTCAGTCTACTTTGGTCCCTTTATAATTATTTATCCAAGTCTCCATACACTTATTCCAGGCAATTACCTTATGATTCTCTAATTCATTTTCAAATAGAATTTTAAGCTCTTTCCCCCTCCCCTAGATTTCTTGAACTGATGATATCTGTGAGAATTATGCTTTCAAAAGCGAAACAGAAAGTTAACCAAAAGTCAAAAATTTGATGAGCAGTGAACACTATCATAGCAAATATTAGTACTCCATACTGTCAATATGATTCTATAGTTTGTTTGAAGATCTAATGAAATAACATATGACTCAGAAAATAAAAAGTTAAAGATTGACTTCTTAAATATATCATGTCCTAGACTTAAGACATTTTTTTGGGTCTAGGTAGGAGGCTGTATCCATTTAATTCTTAGCTCTTTGTCCAATAAAATTATATCTTTATCAGGAGGAGAGTTTTTATTTTTCTTTCTTTCTTTTTTTTTTTGGATAAATGGTAGTTAAAAACATGTAAGGAATGAGCGGCTCTCTTACTGCACCAGTTACATATAACCCTGTTGTAAGTCACAGCAGCGCTAATCGTCTGGAAAGGACCAAGGGAGGGCCTTATCATTGTGCAACATGGCATTCTATAGTGTGTAACATGCACTTCTCTTTGGACATAATCTGAATTAAAATGTTACTATTTCATTAATAAATATGATATTTAAATCAGCAAATTAAAAATCACCACTGTGTGTTAAAACTCCCTCAGATGACACTTCACTAGGCAGAACAAGGTAATTATTTTGAAAAATCAGCTATTCCAAGGTAACTGGGCAGGTACAATATTTTATAAGGTAAATTACCAGTTACCATCAACATTCATCAGGGACTCATTTGGATTTTATTACAGGTTGACATTTACTTATTTGCCCAATTTTAAAAATTACAACTGTTGCGTGACTGCCCCAGGGCGCAGCTGTAGAAAATTAACACACTAATCACATTAATTATCATAAATAAAAGGTTATGAAAGTAATAGCATACAATTTTTTAAAAGCAACTTATGACATCCCTAATAATATCTTAAATTTATATAGCACATTGAAATTGCCAAACCTCTTTTATCTCTATAGTTTGAAGTTTAGAAACTCTGGCATAGGAATGCTATTATTGATATCATTTCAGAAGTGGGGAAACAGAAAACCTAAAACATCTGTTCAGCTGACCTAGGATTAAACAGCTAGATAGGTTCAAAGTCAAGCCAAGAGTTAAGTCTCCTGAACTCCCAACACTCCATTTTTTTTCCTCTGTATTTCTCTTTCAGTGACGAGTAGAATATCATTTACCCTCTGTGCTCCAGTCTATCAACACAGTTAGTGAACTGAAGATCACGAATAAATCCTGATCTACCTCCCGAGTTGCCAGTCTTATCTAAGCAAACATTGTCTCTTGTCTGTACTACTTATTGTGATAATGCCCCTCCTTCTCGCCCCCATAAAATGCATATCCTGCAGAGTACCCACCTGATTCAAAAAAATATATAAATGAGTTTTACCACTTTAATTCTTACAGTGATCTATGGATCTGTGTCATGTGACTCCCTCTTCAATGTCATCTCTTATCACTCTCTACCTCCCCAGCCCTGCCTCCTTTTCTCTGACTGTTGAGCATGCCAAGATTGATCCTACCTCTGAGTTTTTGTTGTTCGTATATTTTGCCCTGTTTGGAATGTTCTGTTCCCTGATTTTTTGCAGAACTTATTTCAAATTCCTCTTTCTCAGAGACTTCCTTTGATAACTGAACCCAATCTGGCTTCTCTTTCCTTTTTCTTTCCCTCATCCTGTCCTCCAGTCATTCCTTATCACATGATTCTGTTTTATGTGTATAGCATATGTCTTTTGTTACCAGGAATTATCTCACCCACGTATTTATTTACTTGTTTATTGTACATCAATTGCGATGAATTATAAAATCCACAAAAGCAGAGATTTTGTACGTCTCGGTCACTTGCTATACCAGATGCTGTTCATCCTCCACTCCTCCGCTCATGTCTCTTGAGGCCATCGTAGAAATCACCTGCACCTCCAGTTGACTGTTGTTTTATATTCCAAAAGCTTTCTATTTCCACACCTTCCTGCCTGAGGGCATTCTTTGGTCATTCTTCCTGGAAGAGAAGAAATGCTGGAAAGTTGATGGTTCCAGGTGCAACACTTAGTCAGTAAATAAAATCAGGAAATCATAAGTAAAATACACAGTTTTCTCATTACTTGAGTGGACAGTTATAAGGTCAAAATTATAGGCATGTTTTATATCTTTCAGAGTCTCCAGCATAACCACACACAGTAGTAAATAACTTATTCATGTACATTTCATTGACTCTTATTTATTTCTCTTTTCTTTGTTGTTCCTAACTAAAATCGAGATGCTTTTACATTTCCATATCTCCAGTGCTTGATCAGATTTGTGGTTCATTGTACTGTCACCTCCCCACTCTTTGTTTCTATCTTCCTTTTTTCTACCCTAGCTTGTCTTGCCAATGCTGATGATTTTTCTTTATGATTTCCTTCTCTGGTTTGTATTTATTTTTATTTATAATTTATTTATTTATTTTTCATCTGTATGATGTTTAAGAGCAATTTATGTTAGTATACAGTGAGCACTGAATATTTTGGTGTTTGGTCAACAGTTCTTGTAGGGTATATTTAGGTAAAAATGAGAATGACTCCCTTGTGACATTCCTTTCCTATACAAAGGTACCGATTTTCCTGGCCAATGCCTGGTAAGTCACTTCAAATGACTTTGGCTCCTTTTCCACAATATCCATGCTTTCTTCTTCTGTAGTAGAATTTGTGGCCAACCCCCAAAAGACTATATTTTCTTGCCTCTTTCCAAAAGATGTGGCCCTATGAATAAGTTTTGGACAAAAGGATGAGACAGTGAAGGAGATATGGGCAATTTCATATTTATACCTTTGAAAGGAGCAGATGTGTCTTTTCCTTTCCATAGTCCCCTACTTTCTGGCTATAATAAAGATGTGGTGGTGTAACATTCTTGGGTAACACAGAAAAAANTTTGGGTCTAGGTAGGAGGCTGTATCCATTTAATTCTTAGCTCTTTGTCCAATAAAATTATATCTTTATCAGGAGGAGAGTTTTTATTTTTCTTTCTTTCTTTTTTTTTTTGGATAAATGGTAGTTAAAAACATGTAAGGAATGAGCGGCTCTCTTACTGCACCAGTTACATATAACCCTGTTGTAAGTCACAGCAGCGCTAATCGTCTGGAAAGGACCAAGGGAGGGCCTTATCATTGTGCAACATGGCATTCTATAGTGTGTAACATGCACTTCTCTTTGGACATAATCTGAATTAAAATGTTACTATTTCATTAATAAATATGATATTTAAATCAGCAAATTAAAAATCACCACTGTGTGTTAAAACTCCCTCAGATGACACTTCACTAGGCAGAACAAGGTAATTATTTTGAAAAATCAGCTATTCCAAGGTAACTGGGCAGGTACAATATTTTATAAGGTAAATTACCAGTTACCATCAACATTCATCAGGGACTCATTTGGATTTTATTACAGGTTGACATTTACTTATTTGCCCAATTTTAAAAATTACAACTGTTGCGTGACTGCCCCAGGGCGCAGCTGTAGAAAATTAACACACTAATCACATTAATTATCATAAATAAAAGGTTATGAAAGTAATAGCATACAATTTTTTAAAAGCAACTTATGACATCCCTAATAATATCTTAAATTTATATAGCACATTGAAATTGCCAAACCTCTTTTATCTCTATAGTTTGAAGTTTAGAAACTCTGGCATAGGAATGCTATTATTGATATCATTTCAGAAGTGGGGAAACAGAAAACCTAAAACATCTGTTCAGCTGACCTAGGATTAAACAGCTAGATAGGTTCAAAGTCAAGCCAAGAGTTAAGTCTCCTGAACTCCCAACACTCCATTTTTTTTCCTCTGTATTTCTCTTTCAGTGACGAGTAGAATATCATTTACCCTCTGTGCTCCAGTCTATCAACACAGTTAGTGAACTGAAGATCACGAATAAATCCTGATCTACCTCCCGAGTTGCCAGTCTTATCTAAGCAAACATTGTCTCTTGTCTGTACTACTTATTGTGATAATGCCCCTCCTTCTCGCCCCCATAAAATGCATATCCTGCAGAGTACCCACCTGATTCAAAAAAATATATAAATGAGTTTTACCACTTTAATTCTTACAGTGATCTATGGATCTGTGTCATGTGACTCCCTCTTCAATGTCATCTCTTATCACTCTCTACCTCCCCAGCCCTGCCTCCTTTTCTCTGACTGTTGAGCATGCCAAGATTGATCCTACCTCTGAGTTTTTGTTGTTCGTATATTTTGCCCTGTTTGGAATGTTCTGTTCCCTGATTTTTTGCAGAACTTATTTCAAATTCCTCTTTCTCAGAGACTTCCTTTGATAACTGAACCCAATCTGGCTTCTCTTTCCTTTTTCTTTCCCTCATCCTGTCCTCCAGTCATTCCTTATCACATGATTCTGTTTTATGTGTATAGCATATGTCTTTTGTTACCAGGAATTATCTCACCCACGTATTTATTTACTTGTTTATTGTACATCAATTGCGATGAATTATAAAATCCACAAAAGCAGAGATTTTGTACGTCTCGGTCACTTGCTATACCAGATGCTGTTCATCCTCCACTCCTCCGCTCATGTCTCTTGAGGCCATCGTAGAAATCACCTGCACCTCCAGTTGACTGTTGTTTTATATTCCAAAAGCTTTCTATTTCCACACCTTCCTGCCTGAGGGCATTCTTTGGTCATTCTTCCTGGAAGAGAAGAAATGCTGGAAAGTTGATGGTTCCAGGTGCAACACTTAGTCAGTAAATAAAATCAGGAAATCATAAGTAAAATACACAGTTTTCTCATTACTTGAGTGGACAGTTATAAGGTCAAAATTATAGGCATGTTTTATATCTTTCAGAGTCTCCAGCATAACCACACACAGTAGTAAATAACTTATTCATGTACATTTCATTGACTCTTATTTATTTCTCTTTTCTTTGTTGTTCCTAACTAAAATCGAGATGCTTTTACATTTCCATATCTCCAGTGCTTGATCAGATTTGTGGTTCATTGTACTGTCACCTCCCCACTCTTTGTTTCTATCTTCCTTTTTTCTACCCTAGCTTGTCTTGCCAATGCTGATGATTTTTCTTTATGATTTCCTTCTCTGGTTTGTATTTATTTTTATTTATAATTTATTTATTTATTTTTCATCTGTATGATGTTTAAGAGCAATTTATGTTAGTATACAGTGAGCACTGAATATTTTGGTGTTTGGTCAACAGTTCTTGTAGGGTATATTTAGGTAAAAATGAGAATGACTCCCTTGTGACATTCCTTTCCTATACAAAGGTACCGATTTTCCTGGCCAATGCCTGGTAAGTCACTTCAAATGACTTTGGCTCCTTTTCCACAATATCCATGCTTTCTTCTTCTGTAGTAGAATTTGTGGCCAACCCCCAAAAGACTATATTTTCTTGCCTCTTTCCAAAAGATGTGGCCCTATGAATAAGTTTTGGACAAAAGGATGAGACAGTGAAGGAGATATGGGCAATTTCATATTTATACCTTTGAAAGGAGCAGATGTGTCTTTTCCTTTCCATAGTCCCCTACTTTCTGGCTATAATAAAGATGTGGTGGTGTAACATTCTTGGGTAACACAGAAAAAAGTTGGATCCTTGCAGCATGGATGGAACTCCATATCCACACCTGATTTCTTAGGACCCTGTGAAGCAAGCTGCTATACCAGTGTAGGCTTAATGTGAAGGAAATACAAACTACCTTGTTTCTGCCAACCATGTTTTGCATCTTTGTTCCGTGGAGCTGACCCATGGATGGTCATAATGATTAGGGATGTCCAGCAGATGATCACATTGTTACAGTCTCTCTCTTTTCTTCCCTTCTCTTCATTCTCTCTTTCTTTATCTTTCTCTCTCTCTCTATACATTTGTTTCTATAATAAATTGGCACACACCTATAAAAATCAAGCACATATAACTAGATCATGTGATGTATAAAAAGATAACATTTCTTAAAAAGGATGGATTATTTGGAATGTTTTCTCCTCAAAATAATGTGATACGTCTCTCTTTGGGGTTGTTTGTGAGATCTATGCATGGGTATGAAAGTATTCAGGAATAATAGCAAGGACACATTCTGTAGTGTTCTCCCATCATAGTGTAGGGGACCCTAGCTTGATTCTTTTGACAGATGTTAATATAGAATTTCAATTACAAGTAATCTAACCTTGGGTGAAAGATACTAGTGTTTGACATAGCTGTTTCAAAGTATCACTGGAGAAATTGTAACATGTGAAAATTAAAATTTATTTTGCCTCTTTTGTGGTTACCTCTGAGTTAGTTGTGTTATTCAGCCAATTACACTCTCAGGTATTCTAATTCTGTTTTTAAAATTATAATAGAGAAACACTACATGTTTGTGTGAGTTGTAAATAAGAAAGTATATATACTAAGGAGACCACTCCACAATTCTATAGTCCTCTTCCACTTTCAAAGCATGCCTTGAATGGCTCAAAACAAAGCAAGTGGAGGGTGTGTACCTGCTTGATTCTTTCTCATGTACTCCTCTAGCGTAGGAATCTGTTGATATGGAGCACCTCTTTGTACTCACTTGTCTTCTGACTTCTGAGTGGGCACTGTCAGTGATCATCAAGGAAGGAGATGAAAGATTTGACTTCTTCTGGGTGATCACAGCATGTTCAGTTCAATTCAGTTCAGTCGCTCAGTCGTGTCTGACTCCTTGCGACCCCATGAATCGCAGCATGCCAGGCCTCCCTGTCCATCACCAACTCCCGGAGTTCACTCAGACTCACGCCCATCGAGTCAGTGATGCCATCCAGCCATCTCATTCTCGGTCGTCCCCTTCTCCTCCTGCCCACAATCCCTCCCAGCGTCAGAGTCTTTTCCAATGAGTCAACTCTTCGCATGAGGTGGCCAAAGTACTGGAGCTTAAGCTTTAGCATCATTCCTTCCAAATAAATCCCAGGGTTGATCTCCTTCAGAATGGACTCATCGGATCTCCTTGCGGTCCAAGGGACTCTCAAGAGTCTTCTCCAACACCACAGTTCAAAAGCACCAATTCTTCGGTGCTCAGCCTTCTTCACAGTCCAACTCTCACATCCATACATGACCACAGGAAAAACCATAGCCTTGACTAGACAGACCTTAGTCGGCAAAGTAATGAATTATCCTCAAAAGAAAAATCACTGCTCTTCAAGGTGGCTTTCTTCACATAGACATTTTGTTTTCAGGTTGTGATGGATCTGTTATTCTCTGCCCCTTTAGGCCTAGAGACAGTACCAGCTGCAGGGTACATACAATATTATTCTTTTTGGTGTATCTACTCACAACTTGTAAATAGCTCATTTTTTTAATACCGTATTCAGATATCCCCATTTAAGTGTGTCATATATTTCTCCCCAGAACCTGACTGCTGTAGTTTGAAAAATCAGCTTTTAGTGAACATTTCAAGGGAGATTTCTTCTTTCTTTCTTTTTATAATATCTCTCACATATTCTTACACTTGTTTAAGTGTTACAGTAGATTCAGTAGTTAGAGCAGAAAAGATTTAGGACTGAAAATCATTATGCCAGCTTGGAAAAGCACATTGTACTGAGTTCTTTGAAGACATTAATACTACTTTGCTATATACTATATTCATAAAGATTACAATCATTTTTATCTATTTCTGCCTTTTTGATTCCCAGAAAAAACAGTTTTTCCCCCCGATATATATTCTTTCCTTGGGCCTCCTGGTGGCTCAGCAGTAAAGAATCTGTCTGCAGTGAAGGAGCCACAGGAGATGTGGGTTCAATCCCTGCGTTGAGAGGAACCCCTAGAGGAGGGCATAGCAACCACTCCAGTAATCTTGCCTGGAGACACCCATAGACAGAGGAGCCTCTGGGCTATAGTCCATGGAGTCATGAAGAGTCAGACATGATGGAAGTGACTGAGTACACACGCATATTCTTTCCTTGGAAGCCTTAAATCAAATCTAGCTTAAATCAAATCTCTCTCAGACTTTTTGTTTTGGAGGCAAACCTCTTATTTAGATTAGCATGGAAGTTTTTTCTTTGATTTACTTCTCTTCAATGCTTGTAATGAGTATCATATTTTCATGAAAACTCTTAAAAATATTACTTTTAAAAAATTCCTAATATGTTTATGGAAGACAGTAATTTCAAAGTTTTCAGCAGTTTTCTGTATTAAAGAGGTTGTGACATGAATTTACCTTTGCAGTTTCTCTTTTTAATAAAAAAATTGCAAACTGTGATCTTTAATTATGCAAATATAAGGCAAGTATTGAACAATTATTCCTGAGAAAGGCATGAGTTAAAATATAATCCTTTTATTTTTAACAAGTTTTTCTTGGTGTAACTGAAGGTCAAAAGTTTTAATGTAGATTATTAAGAAATGTTACAGATTATCCCTGAAATTCAAAAGAAATATAAGCTTTCCTCCTAAAAATCAGTGATAAAAGTAAGAAATCAGCGAATAGACATTTTAAGACTAGAAAGCCAAGTATGCTGGTTTGTACATGTGAATGGGAGTCTAGTCAGATATTCTGCAGATATTCTGCCTTGTGGTCAAGCAATGGTTTCTTTTTTATGTAACAATTTAGATTTCATCATCCCTGAAAATTTTCACTTACTCTCGGGAGGAATGCTTGTATTTTATCTTGTCCAACAAGTCATTCTATTGATTGGCAACAAGTATCACAGAGATAGTAAGAAAAGATGTGCAAGCCTGATTTTCACCCCAGAGCAGTGGAAATATAATCAAAAGGAGATTGGGCTGGACAACAGAAACTTGTGTCCAGTTTCTGGGCCAGAACTGGTGTCCCAAAACTGAATCAGTACTTAGGATACAATAGCCTGCAACTGTATGTGCCAGAATCATTCTATGGTTATTCATCAAGTAGGTTCGCCTTAAGATGTGGAGATGGGTATCCTCTGAGAGCTTTGGAAATACTGAGTATCAATGTTTCTTGCAAGAGCAGACAAGAAATGAGGACTGGATAGATGAACTGGGCTTTTGGCCCTGAGGTGCTTTCCTCTCTGAACTCTGTGGTTATTGCCCTTGGGGTGAGGGCAGTTGGGAAAGAACATGTCATTGTGCAATCGGCAGTTCACCTTGTGCTTCAGGTGAAGTGAAATATATACACCTACTCTGAGGAATCTAGAAAGTATTTGGGGAAATAAGACTAATGAACAAATTGATACAGAATACTGAGATGCAATTTTGAGGTACTGTAATTTCAGCACTAACAAATAATATGACCTTGTTTTGTAACTGGAGAAAGAAATAGCAACTTACTCTAGTGTTCTTCCCTGGTGAATCCCATGGATAGAGCAACCTGGCAGGTTACACCTCCACTGGGTCTCAAAGAGTTGGAAATGACTCAAGCGACTTAGTGTATTATATAATTACAAGCTTGCCATGTATAAGTATTTTCATTTAATTTTCTAGAAGATAACCAATGAGGTTTGATTTCTCCATTCTGGACCAGGCTTGATTAGAATAAAGGTGATGCTTTCTGCATAAGCTTCCTATATTTTCTAAGTATCAACCAGAATGGGGGTTGGCATTAGCAGTAGAAATGCATGGTTCTAGAAATTCAAATTACTTTATTTTCTATCTTAATTCACTTATACATAAGTGCAATCCAGTTAAACATAAAGGGCAGCCTCCCAAGAGAAAATAATCTTCAGTTCAGTTCAGTTCAGTTCAGTCGCTCAGCCGTGTCCGGCTCTTTGCGACTCCATGAATAGCAACACGCCAGGCCTCCCCATCCATCACCATCTCCCGGAGTTCACTCAAACTCACGTCCATTGAGTCGGTGATGCCATCCAGCCATCTCATCCTCTGTCGTACCCTCTTCCTCCTGCTCCCAACCCCTCCCAGCATCAGAGTCTTTTCCAATGAGTCAACTGTTCGCATGAGGTGGCCAAAGTATTAGAGTTTCAGCTTTGCTGTTGCTAAGTCACTTCAGTCATGTCCGATTCTGTGTGACCCCATAGACGGAAGCCCACCAGGATCCCCTATCCCTGGGATTCTCCAGGCAGCAACACTGGGGTGGGTTGCCATTTCCTTCTCCAATGCGTGAAAGTAAAAAGTGAAAGTGAAGTCGCTCAGTCGTGACTGACCCTCAGCGACCCCATAGACTGCAGCCTTCCAGGCTCCTCCATCCATGGGATTTTCCAGGCAGGAGTACTGGAGTGGGGTGCCATTGCCTTCTCTGGTTTCAGCTTTAAGGGCTCTCAAAATTGGGCAATTTGTAGCAAGGGGGTAATCATCATATCAGTTTATAAGAATAGCTGCCATTTATGAAGTACTTGCTGTTTTGCTAATATGCTTTGCATATTTTATCTGTTGTCTTTTTTTTTTAAAACAATGCAGATGAAGTGTTATTATTCTTATTGATGACAAAGCTAGAGACTCAGAGATGTTAAGTGACTTGCTATAGATAGCATGGCTAATAAGTGGCTGTGTAAAGATTCAGATTGAATTTGGGTTGGATCCCATGCCAATGAGTTCAGCCAGCCAGGGTACTGCCAGAAAGTTTTGTTCAGATGATGTATCTATGAGTTCTTTGATCTTTTTTTTTTTTTTCCTTTTCTTTTCATTTTTACTTCATAAGCTAACCAAGCTATCTTCTTTCCACAATACTGTCTATGACTTGGCCATCCAAATGATAAATCTGTTCTGTCATTACCTATTAATATATCTCTTGAATACCACTTAAGTTAGTTTATGACTTCTAGTGAGTAGCCAGTCTCTTTTCAGAGAGTAAGAGGCTACAGGTTCTTTGACTGACATAACATCATTTGCTACATCGGTTCCTGAATTATTTGAACTGTTTGCCTTATTCATCTCCACTCACAGCTAACCCAAAATTGACTAGAGTTGGGATCAATGAGATTCAAATTAAATCTTATACCTTAATTCAAATCATTAGTCAGATAGATTTGATTTACCTCTTTCTACTCCCTACTCCACCAGAAACGGTTACTCGACACAGCTTAAGCCATATTACATAATCTTCACGACTCAGACAAGAATGTCAAGTTAAGTTTTAGAAACTACACAGTGTACATTTGCAGTGATTTATAATGTTATCTTATTAGATTAATTCTGCAGCTGCAACAGAAAACTGCACATCTAGAATTTCACATCTAGACAGTTTTACATTCATCATCTTCAGTTTCTTCCAGAAAGATGCGTTTTTCACAAGGTTTGAGCTATTTCTTAAATGAGCTGCTTGAGTTTTGCATAAATTTAGTCTCTCAAATATGGTGGGAAACTTAACTAAAATATTCTGTAACAGAAAGATCACTTTTGGGTTATACTGCAACTGTTGGTTTTGTTTCATGCCATCTTGTCATTAAGTCTCAAATGAATGAAGGCTAGTATTTAGAAATACAAATAGTTATTTGCTAGGTACTGTGCCAAATGCTTCACCTCCATGATTTTATTTAATTCTTATACCCACATTCAGAGGCAGGTTTTATTATCTGTATTTTATTTATCAAAACAAAACAAAACCACACACAAAGAGGTAAGCAATAATGTGTCAAAAGCCACAATGTCCAAATGACTCTAAAACCCATTCTTCAGCCACTACAACGTGTGCTTCTCTGGGCCGCACTTGACATCTAACTCATTATTTCTGGACCGTTTTATTTTAGTGGTTGCCCTGCCCCTTCTTTGCACCTTCCATCCTTGATTTGATCCACATCATTTTTGAAAATTATTTTACTCTTTTGAAATTTAGCAATGTTTAAAACTGCTCAGATTCGACAAGAAAGGAGGGAAAAATAGCTCAATCTAGCCTACTTATTTACCAAGGTAAAACAAAAAAGATATGCCCATGTTATGTGTGAGATAAGTTGATGTTCAAAAATATCGAGTTACTTATCCAGGTATCAGCAAGGAGGACTAGGGCCAGCAAAGGAAGCCGAGGTCTCTCTTTTCATTTTAATTCTTTGGAAAGTATGTGTTGTCTTTGTCCTTGTGAGAGTGAACAGCCAAATTATGTTCTTTAGCAATAGTTGTTGTCATTGTTTAGTCACTAGTTCATGTCTGACTCTTTTGGGATCCCATGGACCGTAGCCCTCAAGGCTCCTCTGTCCATCCACGGGATTTCCCAGGCAAAAATACTGAAGTGGTTTGCCATTTCCTTCACCAGGGGATTTTCTTGCCTTAGGGACTGAAACTGTGTCTCCTGCATTGGCAGGCAGATTCTTTTACCCTGAGCCACCTGGGTAGATAACACTTAAAACTTACTGTCAGGCCCTGTGATTGGAGATATATATAATACTGACTTACTGTGACCTAGGAGAGGCTACCACAGAGAAGGCAATGGCACCCCACTCTAGTACTCTTGCCTGGAAAATTCCATGGATGAAGGAGCCTGGTAGGCTGCAGTCCATGAGGTCGCGAAGAGTCGGACACGACTGAGCGACTTCACTTTCACTTTTCATTTTTATGAATTGGAGAAGGAAATGGCAACCCACTCCAGTTTTCTTGCCTGGAGAATCTCAGGGACAGGAGAATCTGGTGGGCTTCCATCTATGGGGTCGCACAGAGTCGGCCATGACTGAAGCGACTTAGCAGCAGTAGCAGCAGCAGGAAGGGCTGCTAATGATGTCTTCAGCAAAGGATATGGGTTTGGCATGGTCAAATAGATCTGAGAACCAAGTTATGTAGAGAAGTGGAATTTTCTACTTCTGGTCATGCTTATACCAATACAGGGAGGGCAACCTAGAGGTCAAATAAAAAATCTGTAATTGTGGACTGACCCTCACCCAAAAGTGGTACATAGGCAGTACTCTTGGAAGAGAAATCTCTTTGGAGAATAAGTTGGCTCAAGGGTTGAAACTGACGCTTGATATCATTTTTGTTAAGAATGGTATCAAGCAAAGAAAAGAAGAGTAGGAAATTAAAGGCCTCATATAAACAGGATGGTTTCAGTCTTGACAGTAACATTGATACAGATTTTTCTAGACCATCTATGGTTGCGCTATACTGGCCTTTGAAGGTTGGTTTGCAGGCTATCAGATGAATTTTTGACACAGCCAAATCAAAACTGTCACAGGATAATTTTCTACTGGGTTACGAGGCCACAGACTTCTAGCTGCACATTCACATGAACAATGGCACTGAATTTGGAGGGTCCATCTACCAAAAGATGAATGAGACGATTGAAACATCAATAAACCTAATGTGGATGACCAGCAGTGATGACTGCCATTTTGTCATCCCTGCTAAGTACAACCCGGATATAGAACTTCTCTATCTGATAACGTAAATAATATCAGTCTGGTTGGATTGGATTATATTCAGATCCTTTGACCCAGAGTGAAACTCACCCTGTCAGCTCTAATTAATAGAAAGAATTTCAATACAGAAGGCCAAAAGTTTGGGCTGGGATTTGAACTCGGTTTTGAGTAAAGCATCAGCTTTGTCCCTAGAGATGAAGAGAAATGAACCCACTATATTTGACCTTAAAATCGTTCTGTGAAATTTCAGTAGTGTGAACTTTTTATTATTCTGAATAATTGTAATCCTCTCCATACTGAGCCCTACCTATCAAGTCCATCCTAAGGGAGGTACTTGAAGGAATATTTAGAAGTTGTCATGTTCCTGCTGCATTTCAGTTCAGTTCTGCAGTGTTATTTAAATGTCTTCCTCAGCAATAGTGTGGTGTATGTTAGAAAGAAGTTGACCCAACTCTCCAGTTGTCCATCATGTCCTACATGTCATATACCACTTTTTTATGACCTTGTAATGTATTTGCCTCTGTACAATAGTGGAACCTTTGGTTTTGCATTGGAAAAAAATAAAATAAACCCATCATATTTGGAACATAAAAAAATAAAAACAAAAAAAAATTGTGTAACAGGATCAAGTTTAGAGGTCACCATTTCTAAAAAGGAAAGACAAACTTTGATTTCCTAAGGTTAGGATCCAAAATACAGTTTGTGTCATAGTATATGAAACTAGGTTGATAATGAAAATGAAAGAGAATGGAAGTGAGTATTCTCTCTATTCATAGTCACATGTCACAGATAAAAGAATTTATAATGCATTTATAGAACAAACATTAAATACAATTGAAAGATATAGGGAGATTTTCCAAGAAAAATTAACATAATGTGATAAATTCAAAGATTTCAACAAGTCATTAAGTCTGTTTCAAAGTAGCTATATAATTGTACCATCAGAAAAATTTTATTTATCCATAAGAGTTCATGATAACTGAAGCATTGAATGAAAATGAAAACTTTATTTTTAAGATTTCTTACAATTAATGTGCAGTTAGCATAAGTTACAAAATTTTTAAAAATGTTTAGCTGATATGGTCAAGAAATTCTGCACTCATCTGAATAGGAAAAAAAATCATTCAAATAAAGAAACGTGAAAAAAATTTAAGTAATGTTACTAAATAGACAAATTTTTAGAAAATATCAAATTGCTAATGATGACATAGCACTCATTAAAGGGAACTGACACTATTCCAACACCTTGAAAAATGAGGAACAAATTTAATTTCATGGTAATAAATCTTAGTTGTTTTAAAGTGTGAAATAACATTATTGTGTTTTCTAGTATTTTAGTTTCTTCTTACATCATAAATAATCCACACAAGAAGCGTGACAACTCTCAAAAATGGCACATTATCATTCTCTTATTATAATAGTGGTAGTAGAAGTCTATTCAGTTCAGTTCAGTCGCTCAGTTGTGTCCGACTCTTTGCGACCCCATGAATCGCAGCACACCAGGCCTCCCTGTCCATCACCAACCCCTGGAGTTCACTAAGACTCACGTCCATCAAGCACAAGTAATTTGTCCCTAATCACTTTTGTGTGCTTAGTTGCTTCAGATGTGTCCAACTCTGTGTGACCTTGTGGACTGTAGCCAGCTGAGCTCCTCTGTCCATGGGGATTTTCTAGGCAAGAATACCAGGGTGGGTTGCCATACCCTCCTCCAGAGGATCTTCCTGACGCAGGGTTTGGACTGGTATCTTTTATGTCTCCTGCATTGGCAGGCGGGTTCTTTACCACTAGCGCCACCTGGGAAGCCCCTCTAATCACTTTTACTTTCCCCCATTTGTATACAGCTTCAGAATGAAAACCCCGTTGTTCCCCATCTGTGGCTAACCTTGACTGCTTTCTCTGCCCATTTTATTTCAGCAGTTTGGGCAACCCAGCTAACTAAAAAATTCTGTGTAGTGCATAGAAAGATGACAAAAAATAAATTTCTCAATTCTATACAAAGTTAAAGAGATCGAAAAATACTCAATTTTTGTATTGCTGTATAGTTTTACAAAGATGGACAACCAGTTTTAAGTTTTATATGTTGCTAGTAGTATCTTACTTTGCTTTATTTATTCATGGTTATTGCATTTTTAATCCTATAAATATAGAACTGGAAAATATTATATATACATATATATATAATATCATAATGTATTATTATGAAATATATTTTGTATTTATATAAAATTTATATTTATAAATTATATGTGCTTTGTCACTTCAGTTATATCTGACCACAACCCATGAGGGTCCTCTGTCCATGGGATTTTCCTGGAAAGAATATTGAAGTGGGTACCCATGTTCTCCTCCAGGGGATCTTCCCGACCCAGGGATCAAATCTGTGTCTCCTCTTTGCAGGCAGGTTCTTTACCTTCTAAGCCATTGGCGAAGGCAGATAAATCATATATATTATAGTATATTATTATATAATACATTTTTGTATTTATATGAAATTTATATTTATAAATCATAGATACATTTAAGAAAAAACTCGTATACCCTCATCTGTCTTTGGATTTATCTCAATCCAAAGGTAAACTATAGAATTTTAAAATGTGTAGAAGTTTAAGGCTATTGGATTAAAGAATGGTTTTAATAGAGATAAATATTATTTCAGTTATATGTCTATAAGGTTCTTTTGCAGTTATTTTAATTCAGTGACCTTTTATAGTTCCATCTGAGTCAAATAATTCTGCAGTGCTGGTAGAACATTTGTAACATTTTATAAATTGAATGAAAAATAGAAGAATAGAAGAGCTAAGTGTGTCTGCTGCTGCTAAGTCACTTTAGTCGTGTCTGACTCTGTGTGACCCCATAGACGGCAGCCCACCAGACTCCTCCATCCCTGGGATTTCCAGGCAACAGTACTGGAGTGGGCTGCTATTTCCTTCTCCATGATAAATAAATATTCTTCAAAATAGTGATTGGTCTTGGGTGCCAAAGCATTTCTTTTGTGAGAAAAAGCTTGCTAACAGTGTTTTAATTGAAACTTTTAATCAGAATGTTGTCTGAATCCTGTTAAATGTTACTTTCCTACCTTAATTCAGATTTTCTTAATCTTCATTTTCACATTGAGTATTGTTACAGTCTGCCTCATTACACTAAAGAAAGATGAAGTAAGCTATTAACATTCTGAACAGCCTATAAGATGTTATGATATAGAATGTCATTCATTTTTATGAGTTGGCTGTCAGTGTGGGCTGCAATAAAGTTATAATTCCTTCCTGGCATTATGTGATAGCTGATATTGCTGCAAAATCCTTATTAAAATTTCAATAATTGTAAATTAAAACAAAAGTAAATGGTGCTTTTATGAAATAGTTGTTTCTGAAAATCAGGTGATACAGAACAGGGGTCTCCAAGATTGACATTATTTGCTTTGTAGCTTTAAAACATCATAATTTCACTGTTATTTTCTTTGCTAAAAAAATTAGAATCATTCAAAACTTTTAGCAACAGAACCTGATTTGCTTATACTGAGAGAAGTGAGATGACAAAGTTGCATTATTCCTTCACCAAATCTACTCTTAAATTGCTGCATGATGTCATTTGACAGAAAACTTGAAAGTTGCGATTTAAATATTTTTTTCTATTTAAATATTTGGTAGGGAAGGGACAGTCAGTGTTTTACATGTCATCTCATGGCCTCATTAAATGAATATGTTAATGTAGCATTCAGCTTGCAAATTTCCTCATGGGAAATAGAAAACAACTACAAGAGAGAGCCTCTAGGACAGTTAATGCCGTATTATTTAAGCAAAAGTTACCAAAACATGCACACTGTCATTCAAAACAAAGGAATTTATACTCAGAGTTCTCTCATATATATTATTTATGAAAAGTATGTATTGAAAGAAAGGAAATTTTTTTTATTTATTTTAATTTTTTCACTGAAGTATAGGAAATATTTTAAGTAGATGATAAGTGTCATTATAGTGAATGTGATTGGAAAAGAGTATATAAAGGAAGAATAATCATTTTATGTCATAATGTTTCATAGCATTTATTCTCATCTCTATCATCTTCATAAATTACTGAAACTTGAGGAGAGAAATTTGGTGCTTTTAAAGATCTGTCTAACTTTGTTTAGTAAGATACCACTAGTCAGATACCATGGGCTTCCCCAGTGATGCAGTGGTAAAGATTCTGCCTGCAATGCCTGTTCAATCCCTGGGTCTGGAAGGTCCCCTGGAGAAGGAAAGGGCAGTCTACTTCAGTGTTCTTGCCTGGAAAGTCCCATGGACAGAGAAGCCTGGTGCGCTACAGTCCATGGAGTGGCAAAAGAGTCAGATACATCTTAGCTACTAAACAAGTAATATACCCAGAGTGAACTTGACAAATGTGTATAGGCCCATGAAATAAGATTAATGCGCCAGTATAGAGACAGTCTACCTAAACATAGATTCATCCAGTGAACTGTCATAGCACCTTTATTCTATCATTTAATAAAGTATCTTTATTATGAATCTTTATCTTTATTTTGAATCTTTACTTATAAGTCTTTGTTAATCACTAATACTGTATATTGTTTTTTTTATTGTTTTAGTTTGTTTTATGCTCCGTTGGAGATGAGACTTTCCACTACACTCCAGAATATGCCTATCTCCTGGCCACCACAGTTAACATTTCCATTGTTTCTATCAACAGAACCTAATTGCACCTGGCGATGGTATGGATAACTGAGAAAGTAAAATATTATGGAATTAGCAAAAGATATGCTAGTCCTATGAACCATGGGTAGAGTAGTAGCCTAGTTGTATCTCTGAGTGTAATCCATGGGTCTTGTGCATCAGCGTCATCTGGAATGCCTATTAAAATATCGATTCAGGATCCCACCTCAGAGCTACGGAGGTAGAATTTGTATGCAATTTGGTTGATGGTCAGCATGTTACAAACTCCAAGATAATTTCAATGGACATGAAAGTTTTTATAAGTGGTGTAAATAATTGTCAGTGATGATGCCTATGCTGCTACAAACTCTGAATCCAATGGTAATTTTCAAAAAGACACACAGGGAAAGAGGCACAATGGTTTTCAAATCATTCCAGGATAGACAGGTAATTTTGTTATGGAAATCGGCTTGCAAAATGCTTCTTTTTTTTCTTATTATTTTATATAAAAATGTGTTGCTTCTAAATTGAGTCTCTTAGCCTTGACCCCGTGGGCATCATTTGGCAGGGCCACTTAACTTACTCTTTCTGAGCATTTTAGGAGGCAGAATAGATCAGTAGATCATGGTTAAAACATGTACTGGTCAATGTCTCAGCAGAAAACAGATGGAATGCTAGATAGTGAGTGACCAGGGATGGAGCTAGGGACTGAAGGCACAAAATTTAAGAAGACACTCAATCTGAAGTGTGTGTAAGCACTCTAGGTGCATTGTCTTTTAAAGAACAAGTGTTATACCTAGAAATTCCAGAATAATGAGGTCAGGGCAATAGTTACCAGAACTCAGAGAGGATATGTCACCTAATAGAAGTAATCTTAGATGGAGGAAAACCTGGTGCCAGCAGCCACCTTACAAGGAGGAAGCCAGAGGAATAAATATTCAGATATCCCTCTCCTCCATTCCCTTTATTGGTTGAATATAACCAGAAGCTGGAGGGAAAGAGAAATCTTCACTGGAGTCCATACTCCCAAGCTTTCCAGGGTCCCAGCAGGGTGGCAGACTGGGAAGTGCATCTGTGGTGAGGGAGCCAGAAGGCACTGGGATAAGACAAAGAGCCAGAGTGCCTATGCCTCCCAGTTCACCATCATCTGTCTTCATGTCTTAGGGCCTTGCTCATGTCTTCTACATGCAGGAGTAATAGCATCTGCCTCATAGAACTATTTTTAGGAATAAATTAATATCTATAAAGAATTTATTTACATTTTTATTGGAGTATAGTTGATTTACAGTGTTGTATTAAGCTTCAGGTATATAGCAAAGTGAATCAGTTATACATATATCCACTCTTTTTTAGATTCTTTTCCCATATAGGCCATTAGAGTATTGAGTAGAGTGACCTGTAGGTCCCTATTAGTTATCTGTTTTCTTGTTTTAGTTATCTATTTTATACATAGTAGTTTGTGTATCTTAATCCCAGTCTCTCAGTTTCCCTCTTCTCTTCTCCCCTTACCACCTGGTAACCCTAAATTTGTTTTCTATATTTGGAACTCTACTTCTGTTTTGTAGACAACTCCATCTGTACCCTTTTTTAGATTCTGGATATAAGAGATATCATATGATGTCTGTCTTCGTCATATATTACTCAATATAAAAATCTGTAGGATCACCCATGTTACTGAAAGTGGCAGTATTTTATTAATTTTATCACTGAGTAATATTCCATTGCATATGTGTACCATGTCTTCATCCATTCCTCTGTTTGCTGTGGAAATATGCCCTGGTATAGGATTGCAGGGTCATATGGTAGCTCTATTTTAGTTTTTTTTTTTTTTTAAGAAACATCCATACTGTTCTCCACAGTGCCTGTACCAGTTTACATTCTGACCAACCGTCTAGGAGGGTAGACCTCTGCTTTTTGAGGTAAAAAGTAATTCAGACATGCCCTATAACCTGCCAAATAAAGTCAAACTTTAAAGCAAGATATGGAGTCACTGACATGAGCTTACTTTCTGATTCAGTGTTCCACTGAACCCAATTTTCTCAGCAATTGTTTATCTAAAAAAGAGAAAGTTCTTTATCATGCCCTTTTAAAGATGTTTTTGCTATATATAGGATTCTAGTTTGACATTTTCTTATAGAACTTTAAAGATATTTTATTATTCTATGACTTGGAAAGTGTATGATGAGAGGTGTGCTACAATTTTATTTTTGTTCCTCTGATTGAAATGTTTCACCCTATGGCAGTCATCAATATTTTCTATTTATCTTTGGATCTTCACCTTTTAGCTATTAAATGACCAAGAGTGTTTTTTTATTTTATTTTAATTTATTCCCTCTAGGATCCATTGTGCATCTTCAATTTGTATATTATTGTTGTATGAAAATATTGGAAAATTATTGGCCATGGGTCTCTTTTTCTTTAAATAATTTTTTATGTCCTGTTGTGTCAGTCTATCTCTTCAGTTCTCTAGGATTCCAGTTATAGGTATTTTATTATGTTTTATTTTGTCTCACAGATTTTGAATGCATTTTTCTCTTTGTTACTATTAGCTAACTTTTTAAAAAAATTGTTTTCCCTCTTTGTTTCATAGGGATAATTTCTATTAAACTATCTTAAAATACAATTTTTTTTTTTCTTTACTGTATCCAATCTGCTAAAAAAACCATGAGAGTAATTCTTCAGGTCAGATATATTTTTAAAAATTTCTAACATGTACATTTGATCTTTTTTTTTTTTTTTATAGTTTCTTGACTCCATTTAAAATTTCTGATTATGTTTATTGTCTGGTTTTTCCACTAGATTAGTTTACATATTAGTTAGTGTTAGTCCCTCAGTCGTGTCCAACTATGTTACTCCATGAATTGTAGCCCGTCAGGGTCCTCTGTCTATGAAATTCTCTAGGCAAGAATACTGGAGTGGGGTTGCTATTTCCTCCTCCAGGGGATCTTCCCAACCCAGGATTTGAACCTGAGTCTCCGGTATTGCAATTGGATTCTTTACCATCTGAGACACCAGAGAAGCCATTTTACATAATAATCATGCTTATTTAAATATTGTTTCTATATCGGCATATGCAGACCTGGTTCTGTTAACTCTTCTATTTCTTGACATTTGATTCATTTTTCTTGACTTTTTTCTTTTGTCTGTGTATGTCTTATAATTCTTCAAAAATGATATACATTGTGATAAAAGAACGATAGAAACTGAAGTATATATTACTTATGCCCAATAATGTGCATAAATAACACTTCTGATAAGCCATTTGTGTGTAGCTAAAAGCTCAACATTCAGAAAACTAAGATCATGGCATCTGGTCCCATCAATTCATGGGAAACAGATGGGGAAACAGTGTTAGACTTTATTTTGGGGGGCTCCAAATCACTACAGATGGTGATTGCAGCCATGAAATTAAAAGACGCTTACTCCTTGGAAGGAAAGTTATGACCAACCTACATAGTATATTAAAAAGCGGAGGTATTACTTTGCCAACGAATGTCCGTCTAGTCAAAGCTTTGGTTTTCCCAGTGGTCATGTATGGATGTGAGAGTTGGACTGTGAAAAAAGCTGAGTGCCGAAGAATTGATGCTTTTGAACTGTGATGTTGGAGAAGACTCTTGAGAGTCCCTTGGACTGCAAGGAGATCCAGCTAGTCCATTCTAAAGGAGATCAGTTCTGTGTGTTCTTTGAAAGGACCGATGCTAAAGCTGAAACTCCAATACTTTGGCCACCTCATGCGAAGTTGACTCATTGGAAAAGACTCTGATGCTGGGAGGGACTGGGGTCAGGAGGAGAAGGGGACGACAGAGGATGAGATGGCTGGATGGCATCACCGACTCGATGGACGTGAGTCTGAGTGAACTCCGGGAGTTGGTGATGGACAGGGAGGTCTGGCGTGCTGTGATTCATGGGGTCGCAAAGAGTCGGACAGGACTGAGCAACTGAACTGAACTCAAAGTCAATCCAGTTAGTAATTGTACTGGGTTTACATTTTTTGTTTCTATGATTACCTTCAGTGAAGCAAAGGCTTCAAATTTCTTTTGTAGTGAGCTGTCTTAGCTGGCCCATGTCTGTGGGATGGAGTTCCAGAGCATTTTCCCAGTATTTCTTCCGTACCCTAAGCTTTCAGCAGGCCGTGTGTGCTGCTGTATATGCTTTCATAACAAAGTCACTCTCTCTTCTTTTGTCACAGGCTGCTATTGCTTATGATTTGGTAAAGGATCATGGTGGGTATAGGAAGATATCTCTGTTCTAATACAACAGCAGTCTGAAGCAGACATTATGTGTGAGGCAGACAAAATCGCAGGGGTAGATGTTTTTCAATTTTTCTCATCCTCTAATGGTAGACAACTTGTAACTTTTACAAGGATGGGTTATTTTTCCCTTTGCCTCCATTCCCATGGCAGTCTGACTTTGTCTTTTATTGGTGGTGAGGGACAAGCTGAGTGAAGGTGAGATTCCCTCACTACCATCAGTGGTAGTAGCATTCTACTTTATATGAATATCATAGCAGCATCTGGAGGACAAAAGGATTTTTTTCTCCTCCCCCAGTGGCAGCCAACTTTTTTGTAGTATTAGGGTGGTAACATCTGGAGAAGGAAATGACAACCCACTCTAGTATTCTTACTGGGATAATCCCAATGGACAGAGGAGTCTGGCAGGCTACAGTCCATGGGTTTACAAAGAATTGGGTGTGACTGAGCAACTGAGCACACAGGTAGTGACCAGACATGAAAATATTTCCTTTCTCTCTCATTGACAGATGGCTTGTGCCTTATGTTAGAGCTGGTCTGCTGTACGGGTCAATCTCCTGCTTCTCACTTAATGTAAGCCAATATTTGCTTTATAGCACACAAAAGTCTAGCATGTGGGATAGTATATAGCCTTTTCTCTAGGGACTGCTGATCCTCACTTTATTTTCATATAGGGTCCAGAGATCAGGAAGGCTTCTACAGATTCACCTGTTCCACTGTAAAACCTAGCCAGACGTTCTGTGTGTCTTTTCAAGGGAATTCTTTTGGGTCTCCTGCACTGTCACCATTTCTTTTCGAGCACCAATTACAGAGGCACTTGGCAAAAGCCTAACAAGTTGATGTAGCTTATATATCTGACACTTCTGGAGATTTTAAACTATTATACTAAAGCATAAAGAGATTTACAAGTTTGTTAAAATACTTAACTGTTTTGTTATCAGCTACTTTTTCCTATGCTCTGGCAATAATAAGAGTTTAGTGTTTTCATCTCTCACTGGAAGAGACTCTCATTCTTTGAAATCCACATCATCTGTTTGGCTTATAATCTAAATTTTCTGAAGGATTCAAATTATGATTTTATACATTCAGTTCAGTTCAGTCGCTCAGTCGTGTCTGACTCTTTGCGACCCCATGAATCGCAGCACGCCAGGCCTCCCTGTCCATCACCAACTCCCGGAGTTCACTCAGACTCACGCCCATCGAGTCAGTGATGCCATCCAGCCATCTCCTCCTCTGTCGACCCCTTCTCCTCCTGCCCCCAATCCCTCCCAGCATCAGAGTCTTTTCCAATGAGTCAACTCTTTGCATGAGGTGGCCAAAGTACTGGAGCTTCAACTTTAGCATCATTCCTTCCAAAGAAATCCCAGGGCCGATCTCCTTCAGAATGGCCTAGTTGGATCTCCTTGCAGTCCAAGGGACTCTCAAGAGTCTTCTCCAACATCACAGTTCAAAAGCATCAATTCTTTGGCACTTAGCCTTCTTCACAGTCCAACTCTCACATCCATATGTTTTTTCATTGTTAGGAAGAATATGATAGTTTATTCAAGCTTTTTGCATCTTATGTGGTTGCAGAACTTCCCTTAAGTTACATTATTTTCCCCTCTAATCCAGTCCCATCACTTCATGGGAAATAGACAGGGAAACAGTGGAAACAGTGTCAGACTTTATTTTTCTGGGCTCCAAAATCACTGCAGATGGTGACTGCAGCCATGAAATCAAAAGACACTTAATCCTTGGAAGAAAAGTTATGAGCAACCTAGATAGCATATTCAAAAGCAGAGATATTACTTTGCTGACTAAGGTCCGTCTAGTCAAGGCTATGGTTTTTCCAGTAGTCATGTATGGATGTGAGAGTTGGACTGTGAAGAAGGCTGAGCGCCACAGAATTGATGGTTTTGAAGTGTGGTGTTGGAGAAGACTCTTGGGAGTCCCTTGGACTGCAAGGAGATCCAACCAGTCCATTCTGAAGGATATCAACCTTGGGATTTCTTTGGAAGGAATGATGCTGAAGCTGAAGCTCCAGTACTTTGGCCACCTCATGCGAAGAGTTGACTCACTGGAAAAGACTCTGATGCTGAGAGGGATTGGGGGCAGGAGGGGAAGGGGACGACCGAGGATGAGATGCTGGATGGCATCACTGACTTGATGGGCATGAGTCTGAGTGAACTTCGGGAGTTGGTGATGGACAGGGAGGCCTGGCATGCTGCGATTCATGGGGTCTCAAAGAGTCGGACAGGACTGAGCGACTGAACTGAACTGAGGGTTTGTATATGTAGCTAGGCAGAATGAAGGAATAAAACATATGCAAACCCAGATGTTATGGGAGTCTGTCTTCCCAGTTCAGGTCCCCCATCCTGGGAATACTAAAGTGGAGTTCAGACCCCTTCCTCTTCAGGGGACCCTTTTGCAGTTGTAATATTCCTCTTGCTTATGGGTGGCTGTGACAGGTGTATGGGCTCTGCCTAGATTTCATCTTGACTTTTCCTATCTATCTCAGTGTGGCCTTTTCTTTATATCCTTAACTGTACAAAAATCTGTTCTGTCAGTCTTAAGGTAATTCTCAGAGATAGTTGTTCTACATGTATTTGTAGTTTTGATGTATCTATTAGAGAGGTCAGCTCAGAATCTTCCTATTTCACAGTCTTGATCTTGAAACAAATTATTGTGCTTTGAAGGCCCAGAGATAAGATGTACTTGAAGGAATCCTGGAGAAATGAAATCAGTACTGGACATACCTTTTATGATAAATATATTTTATCTAGATGTTGCCAGCAGCATGGAGACACTTTTTATGTAAACTCTTGATGTTGCTTATAGCATTGACTTAAGTATATGAAGGGGCTTCCCAGGTGATGCCAGTGGTAAAGAACCTGTCTGCCAATGCAGGAGACATAATAACTGTGAATTCAATCCCTGGGTGACGAAGATCATGGAAAGAGGGCACAGCAACCCACTCCAGTATTCTTGCCTGGAGAATCTCATGGACAGAGGAGCCTGGAGAGCTGCAGCCCATGGAGGTGCAAAGAACTGGACACAGCTGAAGCATGCACACAGGCAAGTATAGGAAGAGTCAGCGGAAAGAGAGATGGAGAGATTCATCTGACAGAATAGCATTGCTTTCCAGATCACATGTTTCCAGTCTTCACATTCTCTCCCTAGTTAATAGCAAAAATTTTCTGAGTGCTCACTTTGTATTCAGTAACCTCTTAGCTCACACTATAAGATTTATATTTAAAAATCTTATTCAGTCCTCATGATAGTCCATTTTTCAGGTGAGAAAGACTCAGAAAGGTTAACTATTTTTCCATAATGAAACACCTAGTAATAATGTGTCTTAAAGACTCGCCAGCCTGGACCCTGGAGGACCTCCACAGCAGTCTCCCTTGCAGTCTCCTTTTACCATCTGAAGTTATATCTGTCCCTTTCTAGTTTTTGTGGAAAAATAGCAATGTTTAGTTCTTTACTGACTATAATAGCTCTCCTGAGCTAAGATTTTTGCATCATACTTGCTAGAAAAAGTTACATTTCCTGTTCTAGGTTCTGTTATCCCTCTTCTTGTTGACAGTAACTGACTAGTTTAGGCCAACATTTCATGATGAATAACAGCCTGTCAGTGTCTCTCCATCAGTGATGAGTTCATCCCTTCCCACTCTGAGACTCTAAAGATCTCAGATATAGTAAAATTAGTACTCATCCTCTGAGGCAATCTGATGAAACTCCCACCCCAGCTGCACGTGTTCCTTTGAAGATCAAAATAAGCTTCTCTGACCACTTCTTCTTTTAGCTCTCAGTCTCCATGGTTGATCCTATCCTGGGACTTATATCTTTTGGCCTCTTATGTCCAGTTGAGAGAATATTGTTTTTCAGTTATCTGTTAAGTTTAAGAATATTGAAAACCAAGGTGTTTTCTCCAAGTAAATAATGTTTTCTAAAGATAGTCTTTAAGATTTCCTTTTACAGATAAGTTTATCTTTAAGTTATGAATTTGAATTTTAATTTTTATATGATTTTGGTTGATTTAGGAAATTATTTAAAGTTGTTAGCTTATCTATTGATATTTGGAAATATCTCTGGTCAACCACATAGCCGCCATTAATTTAATAAATAAATTAGAAAGAGAATAATCATGGATTTTGCAGATGAATTTCTTCACAAGTTGTGTAATGTTGGGCCAGCTGGCTCATTTCTTCCATCTTTAATTTTACTCACCTCTAAAACAAAGATAAGAAAATGGTGAACAGGTGATTAATATTTTAAGTTGTCTAACACAGTGCATAACAATTAGGTGATACTCAGTAATGCCACTTCTGTCCATTTGTCTTACCCAACTCAAACTCCTGTCCTTTCCATCATTAATGTTTTCCTCTTTTGAATACATGAATTTTAAAAAACTCACATTTTGTTAAATAGCCAGGTGATTTTTTTAAGCAGGTATTTGGGTAAGATCACAAACACTAGTCTTTGTTCTTATCAGCCCTTTTTCACAGGAAGTCTGGGATTGTGTTTGTCTTCTGTCTGTGAAATTTCTGCTCTGTGATAGCTTGTCAATAACTTTCTTTCTGATTGTTATGGTACCACGGAGCTTAGAATCACCAGTCCCCTTGGCCACGAGGGCCAGGAAGTCAAGGAGTATCCCTTGTGTGGATTGCATATACCCATTTTCTTTAGCTAGGAAATTTGAAAGTGTATGGGGAAGACTTGCTCTCTTGCTCTAGGAAGTCACTGGGAAAATGATGGGCCTGTGGGCTTCAGCACTGCAGTGTGATTGTGCCTTGTCTGTGTCTGCATGTCAGCGTTCTGATTGTAGCAGGAGGATGTCATGCCTGCCTGCTTTCGTCGGCCCCAACCAGAAGACTGAAGAGTGTTGAACTGACTTTTGACAGGAAGAGGATAATGCTGAGACTCCTCATACTTGCTAGCCCAGCCAGAGGGTGAGAGAGTGTCACGGTGGCCAACACTTGCAGATTTTAACTAGGAATCAGGAGAATGCCTCAACCATTCATTCCGAGCCATCCCAAACAGGGAGGAAGGAATGCTGCAACTGGGAGAGCTCTCTGGTTTCAGCAACACATCAGGATTGTACCTCAGTTACTTGTTCTCATGTCCAAGATTTTCTGCTTTGTCTAGCAGGTTAAGCGAGGAGCACAATGTTATCTTCATTTCCTCCATCACTAGGAAGTGTTTCCACCATCTCCTGCTACTCCAACCAATGCTTTTAGATTCATAAACAACTCTTTTTAACATATAGAATTGGAAGTCTTCAGACTGCTTGTTATTGGGATGAGTAAGAATATACACAATCCCTTTTAGAATATCCCTAAACTTTGTATGTTAACTTGACAAATTAGCCTAAATCCTCTAAAAACACAAATTATCATAACTCACCATTATGAAACATACAATTTAAATTGCCTAATTTAAACTCCTCTTAAGGAATTTAACTTGTAGTTTGAAAACTACCAAAAAAGAAATCTTCAAGTCCATATGGTTTCACTAGTGAAATCTACCAAATGTTTCAAAAGAAGTGAAACAGATTCTATGTAATGTCTTTCAGAAAATAGAAGAGAGAAGACTTCCTAGTTAATTTTTAGAAGCTAGTACTAGAATGATATCAAAACCAGACAAAAACTGTACAAAAAATGAAAACTACAGACTGATATTCCTCATACATATAGTAGAAAAATCCTTGACAAAATATTAGGAAACAGAATTTAGCAGTAGTAAAGTTTGTATATGGTATCTATGGTATGTTTATTCCAGGCATGAAAGGCGGATTTCACCTTGGAAAATAGCTTGTTAGATTAAAAACACAAAAACAAAAAACTAAACATGCAATTTCCATATGACCCAGCATTTATATTTCCAGGTATGCATCCCACAGAAACAAAGACATATTTACAGAAAAATCTGTACATGTAAGTTTTTAAAAGCTTTATTTATAATTGCCAAAACCTGGAACACATGTCAATATCTTTCAATGGGTGAACGCTTAAATAGACTATGAAACATCTACAATGTGAAATACTATTTTAGAATAAAAACGGGCAGACTATTGATACATGCAACAGTCTGGATGAAGCTTCCAAGAATTCCACTGAGTGAAAAAGCTAATCCCAAACAGTTGCATACTGCATGATTCCACTTATATAATAGTATTTAAATGACAAAGTTATAGAAATGGAGAATGCATTAATGTTTGCCACAGGTTAAGGAGAAGGTGGCAGAGGGAAGAAGGTGAGGGTGGCTATAAAAGGCAACTGGAGGGTTCAGTGGTGATGAAAATCTTCCATTTCTTGACTGTATCACTATCAATATCCTAGTTGTGATAATGTATTATGGTTTTGCAAGATGCTTTTTGAGGTGGTGGGGGATTAGTAAAGTGTACATTGGATCTCTGTGATAGTTTTTACAATTATATGTGCATCAGCAGGTATCACAAAATAAATTGTTAATTTTTAAAACAAAAAGCATAGATCTTAGTTAAGTCTGACTGGATTCTTAAATTTTGCCAAAATTATGCCTACTTTCACCTTCTGAATAGAGAAAAATATAAATCCAAAAGAATACAACAGATATATAGTAGATTTGAGTCCTATGATTAGATGAGTGAATGTCATAATTATTCACAACTACAAGAAATAAACTTCGATTTGCAGAGTGTCCAGTGTTTAAGGATGTGAAATACATTTGTATACTTCAGTTCATTAAATAGTATAAGAGAGCTTTTCATTGCTATATACCTCTTTGGCACCTAACATAGATATTAGCAATAAAAGTTAATTTTTTCTTTCTTTAATTGACATCTTATTGGGAATTTCTATAAAAGATGTGTGTGGTTTTGCTCACATTTGTGTAACAAGATAAGTGTTTTACACTTTAACAATGTGAATAAAACAAGATTGTGAAGTGACGTGAAGTGAAGTCGTTCAGTTGTGTCCGAATCTTTGCGACTCTGTTTACTGTACCCTACCAGGCTCCTCCGTCCATGGGATGCTCCAAGCAAGAATCCTGGAGTGGGTTGCCACTTCCTTCTCCAATAATAATAAAGATATTTTAAAATAAGACTGGCTATTATAAGTTGGGACAAATTAAAAATGATGAGTCTTTTTAAAAAGAATATATTTATCTTAGTGTTTTAGAGGGATAACTTTTTTCCTTTTTNTTACACTTTAACAATGTGAATAAAACAAGATTGTGAAGTGACGTGAAGTGAAGTCGTTCAGTTGTGTCCGATTCTTTGCGACTCTGTTTACTGTAGCCTACCAGGCTCCTCCGTCCATGGGATTCACCAAGCAAGAATCCTGGAGTGGGTTGCCACTTCCTTCTCCAATAATAATAAAGATATTTAAAAATAAGACTGGCTATTATAAGTTGGGACAAATTAAAAATGAGTCTTTTTAAAAAGAATATATTTATCTTAGTGTTTTAGAGGGATAACTTTTTTCCTTTTTGACATCTGATTGTGCTTTTAAATTAAAAATAGTACCCATCTGTGTTTTGGCCTTGCAAAATGCTAGTAGACTTTGGTCTGAAAGCCTAGAATGGATTTGTTACCTCATTTGCTACTGGCAGCAGTAAAGGAAGAGGTGATAAAAATATACCTGTGTAGCAGCTCTGGTGGATATGATTTTGAGGAAGAAAAAGGAATGTGGCACATTGTGCTACGTGTGTGTGTGTGTGTGTGTGTGTGTGTGTGCACTCAGTCATGTGAAGATATATAAAAAGGAACATTTGTGCAGTAGACTGATGGCTGTGACAGAGTCAGGGATCTGTGTGCATGTGTGTGTGTGTAAACCAACAATGCACCTTGTAATATTCCAAACGCTTCCAAAAAAAAGCACAGAACCAATTTTTGTCTGTTATTAGCTTCTCCATGCATTTACTTACAGCCTCCAACCACACTAATACAATAGAGGAATAGTCAGAAATGTCACCAGAAGTAAATAAGAACTCTACCAATACTTTCATCATTCACTGAGAGGTAGTGGAATGGCAAAGCTGGGTTACTCTATTGAAAGAAAACGTTCCCTCCACCAGCACCCAGCACCACATATACAGTATAATCACATATATACTTCTGTGTATTAATGCACCAAAATTTGTGAAATATTATAAAACAATGGTATGAAGTGTTAATTATTTTCAAATATTATTTTATTTCAACTATCCAGTATTATTTGACTTCCCAATCTTTTCATGACCTTTAGCTTAATTTCACAAAAGCCTTGTGAATTACTGATGTAAATTAAGAATTATCCATGGGTCCATTAAATCTTTGAAAGCTATATTGATCAGATTTCAGCTGAAATAGCACTGCATTGAAACAATTAAAATTCCATGGTTCATCACGAAGAGCATCCATTTCTTTCTCATAGTGTACAAGCAGGCTGTATACTTCTGATAGCTTTGGTTGGGACTGACTGATGTCTGCTCCTGGCTGACATTTTGGTTCAACACTGTCTTTTAGTTCTCTTTGGATCAGTGATACCCAGGACATGATCTTCTCATGACTTGTGGCAGAAACATGAGCCATACAGCATATGAAAAGCTTCTATTGAGTAGAGCTCCTTAACACTGCAGGATCAAAGCAGTCATATGAGCAAACCAAATAAAATGGGATAGGACAATATACTTTACCTTCAGTAACTAGAGGTGCTTCAAATACGGATGGTACTCATAATTCAAAGATAGGGAATGAATGATTGGATAAAGTAACCTAAAAAAGCAATAAAATAAATAGGGAGAATTTTGTCACTCACAATAAAGGACAGAAACGGACTGGACCTAACAGAAACAGAAGATGTTAAGAAGAGGTGACAAAAATACATAGAAGAACTATACAGAAAAGATCTTCACAACCCAGATAATCATGATGGTATGATCTCTCACCTAGAGCCAGACATCCTGGAATGAGAAGTCAAGTGGGAGTTAGGAAGCATCACTATGAACAAAGCTACTGGAGGTGATGGAATTCCAATTGAGCTATTTCAAACCCTAAGAGATGATGCTATGAAAGTGTTGCACTCAATATGCCAGCAAATTTGGAAAGCTCAGCAGTGACCNAGATAATCATGATGGTGTGATCACTCACCTAGAGCTAGACATCCTGGAATGTGAAATCAAGTGGGCCTTAGGAAGCATCACTACGAATAGAGCTAGTGGAGATGATGGAATATCACTTGAGCTATTTCACATCCTAAACGATGATGCTGTGAAAGTACTGCACTGAATATGCCAGTAAATTTGGAAAACTAACCCACAGGACTGGAAAAGGTCAGTTTTCCTTCCAATCCCAAAGAAAGACAGTGCCAAAGAATGTTCAAACTACTGCACAATTGCACTCATTGAACACACCAACCAAGTAATGCTCAAAGTTCTCCAAGTCAGGTTTTAATAGTATGTGAATCGTGAACTTCCAGATGTTCAAGCAGGATTTAGAAAAGGCAGAGGAACCAGAGGTCAAATTGCCATCTGTTGAATCATTGAAAAAGCAATAGAGTTCCAGAAAAACATCTACTTCTGCTTTATTGACTATGCCAAAACCTTTGACTATGGTCACAACAAACTGTGGAAAATTCTTCAAGAGATGGAATACCAGACCAGCTGACCTGCCTCTTGAGAAATCTGTAGGCAGGTCAAGAAGAAGCAATTAGAACTGCACATGGAACAACAGACTGGTTCCAAATTGGGAAAGCAGTACATCAAGCCTGTATATTGTCACCCTGCTTATTTGACTTATATACAGAGTACATCATGTGAAATGCTGGGCTGGATGAAGCACAAGCTGGAATCAAGATTGCCAGGAGAAAAATCAATAACCCCAGATATGCAGATGACACCACCCTTATGGCAGAAAGAGAACTAAAGAGCCTCTTGATGAAAATGAAAGAGGAGAGTGAAAAAGTTGGCTTAAAAATCAACATTAAGAAAATGAAGATCATGGCACCCACTCCCGTCAGTTCAGTTCAGTTCAGTCGTTCAGTCGTGTCCAACTCTTTGCGACCCCNCAGATATGCAGATGACACCACCCTTATGGCAGAAAGAGAACTAAAGAGCCTCTTGATGAAAATGAAAGAGGAGAGTGAAAAAGTTGGCTTAAAAATCAACATTAAGAAAATGAAGATCATGGCACCCACTCCCGTCAGTTCAGTTCAGTTCAGTCGTTCAGTCGTGTCCAACTCTTTGCGACCCCATACATGCCAGACTTCCCTGTCCATCACCAACTCCCAGAATTCACTCAGACTCATGTCCATCGAGTCAGTGATGCCATCCAGCNTTCTTCATAAACTTTAAACCCACAAAATTAATATTATTGTTCAATATAGTCAATAATTACTTGTATTTAACTACATGTATACCACTAAAATCTGCCTTCATTTTTTTGTATTTCCATTGAGCATCCATAGTACTTCCATCTACTACCCAAAGAATTCACTTTGTGACTTTATTACATCTTTTACAAGATTCAGCAGGTGAAGAATTTTCTCTTTCAGTTTTTCTTTTTTCTGAATAGGATCTTCCTATGGCTTCCTCCCTCCCCGCCCAGTAGCTCAAACCTGGGTTCTTGGCAGTGAAAGTGTGAAGTTCTAAGCAGTGGACTGCCAGGGAATTCCCATGTGGCCTTTTTTGAAGAACATTCTCACTGCATATAGAATTCTAGTTTGGCAGTTGTTTTCTATCGGCACTTTAAAGAAACTATTTCTTGTTTTTCTGGCTTCCATCATTATTGTTAGAAAGTAAGCTGTGAGTTTCTTATTACTCTGTTAAGGCAATATGCCTGTTTTTTTTCTTTTCAGTTGCTTGTAAAATTTTCTTCTGTCTTTAGCTTTAAGTAGTTTGACTCTGCTCTGTCTAGGCATGCTTTTCTTTGTATTTTTCTTTGTTATGATTCATTGAGCTACTTAAACCTCTAAGTGTATTTTTTCTTCTATTTTGGAAGATTTTTGCCCAGTATTGTTTTAACTATTGTTTTTATCCCATCAATTATTTTGTTTTCCTTTGGAACTTCTTTTATAGGTATTTTAGAACTTCTCTTCTCTCACATGGTCCACAAATCTATTACTTTGTTTTTGTTAATTGATAATAACCTTCTGTCTCTGTGCTTCAGTCTGGATATAATCTATTGAATTATTATTTATCAATTGACTTTCTCATCTGGTACATTTCAGTGTTTTAAAATCTGTATACTACATTTTCATCTTCAGTTATAGTAATTTAAGTTCTAAAATTCACATTTGGTATTCTTGTTATGAGTCCTCTGACACAGTTTTCTACCTTGTAAGTTATTTCATTTAACATATTAATCATAGCTATTTTAAAGTTCAACTTTGCAACTTTTAATATTTAAGTTACTTTTGAGGCTTAATTTTATAGTGTCCCAACTTCCCCTCACTCCATGTTATTTAGTCACATATGATATGTTATTAGTGTCAGATTTATAAAATTTTAGTGGTAGAAGTTTTTTGTGGACTCTGGATTTATTTTTAGGTTATTTTCTATGTTGTTGAATGCTGTTTATCAATAAGTGGGGCATTCTATTATTAGTTTATTGCTAATTTAAAAAATTATTACTGTATTAAATTTCATAAAATATTTCTTCCTCATAAATTGAGATAACTTATAATTTTTCTTTAATCTGTAGTGATTCACATTAATAAATTCTTACGCTTTTTTGAAATATAAATTACATAATACAAAATTCAGTCTTTTAAAATATATGACTGAGTAGTTTCCAGTTTATTTACAATAATTTACAACCATCATCCCTGAATTCAAGAACATTCTTCTCAGCTCAGAGCTTTCACTCCCTGACAACACTTTCCCAACCTTCATCATGACTGATCTACTTTCCATTTGTATGGATTTGTTATTCTGGACATTTCAAGTAAGTAGAATCATGCAATTGTAGCCTTTGGTGACTGGCTTCCTTCATTTAACATAATGTTTTCAAGATATATTCATGTTGTATCAATACTTCATTCCCTTTTTCTTTGTTTAATCTTTCTTTTTCTTATTATTTTCCACTATGGTTTATTTCAAGATATTGAATATAGTTTTCTGTACTAGACAGTAGGGCCTGTTGTTTATTCTTTATATGTATAATATTTTGCATCTGCTAATCCCAAATTCCCAATCCATCCTTCTCCTTCCTTCTTCCCCCTTGGAAACCAATAATCTGTTCTCTTTGTGAGTTTCTTTCTATTTGAAGTAGATTTTTATTTAATTTTTATCGAATTAAGTAGATAATTTTTGCCATATTCTGTATTCCACATATAAGTTATATTACATGGCATTTGTCTTTCTGACTTCACTTAGTATGGTATTAATTTTAATTACTGAATAATAGTTCATTCTATGGATATACCATATTTTATTTCTCCATTCATTTGTTGAAGGACATTTGAATTATTTCCATGTTTTGGTTACTATGAATAAAATTGCCATAATATTCATAAATGTAAATTTTTTAAAATTAGGACTTTGCTTTTTAAAAACAGTTTGTTTTACAACAGAATTGTGTTGAAGGTACAGATATTTCCCATGTATTCCCTGTCCCCCATACATGCATGTCTTCCCCCATTGTCAATATCACTCACCAGAATGGTAATTTTTTTACCAAGGGTGACTTATAATGACACATCATAATCACCCAAAGTCCTGCAGTTTCCCTAGGGTTCANTAGGACTTTGCTTTTTAAAAACAGTTTGTTTTACAACAGAATTGTGTTGAAGGTACAGATATTTCCCATATATTCCCTGTCCCCCATACATGCATGTCCTCCCCCATTGTCAATATCACTCACCAGAATGGTAATTTTTTACCAAGGGTGACTTATAATGACACATCATAATCACCCAAAGTCCTGCAGTTTCCCTAGGGTTCACTCTTGTTGTACATTCTTTGGCTTTGGAAACTGTACGATGACATTTTGTATGTAATTTTTGTGTGGAGATGCACATATATATATATATATATTTTTTTTTTCTTGTTATGTACTGAGGAGTGAAATTGATGAGCCACAGAACTCTTTGCTTAACTTTTTGAGTTACTACTGCCCTACACTTTTCTAAAGTGACTGCATTACGTCAAATTTTCAAAAGTAACGTATGAGAATTCTAATATCTTCACAATCTTATCAGTACTTGTTATTGTTTGTCTTTTGATTACAGCCATTCTAGTGGGTATGAATTGATATCATGTTGTGGTTTTGAATTATATTTCCCTGATAACTGATGACGTTGAGAACCATTTCATGCGTTTATTGGCCATTTGTTTATCTTTGGAGAAATTACTATTCAAATTCTTAGAACATTTTAAAGTTGGATTATTTGTGGTTTATTGTTGAGTTGTGAGAGTCCTCTGTTGTCTTTGTTCTAGATATAAGCCCCTTATTAGATTTATGATTTACAAATATTTTATCTTTCTGTGACTTCTCTGGTGGCCCTAAAGCATCTGCTGGTGACAGTAAAGCATCTGCCTACAATGAGGGAGACCTGGGTTCAATCCCTGGGTCTGGAAGATCTCTTGGAAAAGGAAATGGCAACCCACTCTAGCTTGCCTGGAAAATCCCATGGATGGAGGAGCCTGGTAGGCTACAGTCCATGGGGTCACAAAGAGTTGGACATGACTGAGTGATTTCACTTTCTTTCTTTCTTGTCTTTTCTCTTTCTGTGGGTTACCTGTTCAATTTTTTGATAGTGTACTTTGAAGCACAAAAGATTTTAATTTTATAACACCCAACTTATTTTTGTTTCTTTAGTTTCTTGTGTTTTGGTATCATATCTTAGAAACAATTACTTATTCCAGGCCACAAATATTTACCATGATGTTTTATTATAAAAAATTATAATTGTAACTTCAATATTAAGGTCTTTGATTCATTTTAATCTTGATTTTTGTGTACATTGTGGGTTAGGGATTCAATTTAATTCTTTTGCTTGTGGTGGTCTTGCTGTTCTATCATCATTTATTCAAAGGACCATTTTGCCACATGGAACGATCTTAGCACACTACTAAAATATCAAGTGACTTTAACATCTGGGGTTATTTCTGAACTTTAAGTTCTGCTCCACTGATCTATTATATGTCAGTGTTTGACCAGAGCCATTCATCCTCATTGCCACAGATTTTTGTAACTTTTGAAATCAGAAGTGTGATTCCTTCCTCTATTTTTTTCCCCCCAAGATTGTTATCTCTATTCTGGTCCTTTGAAATTTAATATAAATGCTAAAATAAGCTGGTCAATTTCTATAAAGAAATGAGTTGATATTGTGTGAAGGAGAGCATTAAAGTTGTAGATCACTCTGGGGTGTATTGATGCATTAACTTTATTAAGTTATTCTCATTCAACACAGGATGTCTTTTGATTTATCTAGGTATCTAATTTCTTCCAATGGTATTTTGTAGATTTCAGGGATTTATCTTGTGTCCTAAGATTTTATTGAACTCATTTATTAGCTGTAATAGTTTTCTTTTTACTAGATTTCTTAGGACTTTCTATGTTATAGGAAATATCATCTATAAATAGAGACAGTTTTATTTAGCCCCTTTTAATCTGGATGCTTTTAAATTATTTGTCTTCCTAATTGTCTTGCCCAGGGACTGCAGTACAATGCTGAATAAAAGTGGTGAGAGTTGGAATCCTCATTTTTCCTTAATCATAGTGGAAATACTTGAATCTTTTACCATTAAGCATGATGTTAGTTTTATTATTATTTTTTTAGATGTCCATTATCTGGTTGAGGAATTTCCCTTGGTTCCTAGTTTCCTGAGTGTTTATTTTTCTTTTAATTGTGTAAGTATGTTTGATACCATCAAATGATTTTTCTATGTCTCTTTACTAATCTTACAGAATGAGTTGGGAAGTATTTCCTCTCTTTTTACTTTTTATAAGAGTTTGTGAAGGATTGGTATTCTCTGCAATAATTTTCATTTCTAGTAATGCCCATTTTTTTCATTCCTGATTTTAATAATTTGATTATTTGCTCTTTTTCTCTTGTATAATCTAGCTATAGCTTCATCACTTTGGTTGGCTTTTTCTAGAACCATCTTTTGGGTTTGTGTATTTTACTTTTTTCTACTCTAATCTTTATTATTTCTTTACTTTTGTATCCTATGAGCATACTTTCCTTCTTTATTTCTAATTTCTTAAAGTAGAAAATTATTTATCTTTCTTTTTTCTTTTTTAATATAGGTGTTTACAGCTATAAATTTTCCTCTAATCTTTCATTTACTGCATCTTGTAAGTTGTTACGCAGTGATTTTGTTTCATTAATCTCAAGGTTATTTTTTCATGTCCTTTGTGATTTCTCATTAGCTCACTGATCTTTTATCAGTGTGTGTTTAATTTAAACTTATTTGTGAATACCAAATTTCTGTCAGTTATTTATTTTTAATATCATTTGTGGTGGTTGGAAACTATATTTTATATGATTTCCATCCTTTTAAATTTATTAAGACTTGTTTTATGGATTAATATATAATCTATTCTAGAGAATGTTCTCTGGTACTTAAAGATGTGGTTTTTGCTCTTGCTAGGTAAAAGTGAAAGTGAAGTCGCTCAGTTGGGACCCCATGGACTGTAGCCTACCAGGCTCCTCCGTCCATGGGATTGTCCAGGCAAGGATACTGGAGTGGGTTGCCATTTCCTTCTCCAGGGATCTTCCCAACCCAGGGATTGAACCCGGGTCCCCCGCATTGCAGTCAGACACTTTATCATCTNCATGGACTGTAGCCTACCAGGCTCCTCCGTCCATGGGATTGTCCAGGCAAGGATACTGGAGTGGGTTGCCATTTCCTTCTCCAGGGATCTTCCCAACCCAGGGATTGAACCCGGGTCCCCCGCATTGCAGTCAGACACTTTATCATCTGAGCCTCATTTTGCCAACACCCTAGTGTTCTATACATGTGTGCTTGGGTTAATTGATTTATAGTGTGGTCATGTGCTCTTTTTCCTTTTGAAACTTCTCTGTAGTTGTTCTGTCCATTATTGAGAGTGAATCATTGAATTGTTCAACTATCCCAGTTGTTTGGCCTGTTTTTTCCTTAAATTCTATGAATTAATGTTTTATGCATCCTTTTTTAAAGATTTATTTACTTGTATTCTTATTTTTCATTTTGCTGGCTCTTCTTTGCTGCGTGTGTGGGCTTTCTCCATTTGCAGTGAGCAGGGTCCACTCTCTAGTTGCAGTGGGCTGGTCCCTCATAGTGGTGGCCTCTCCCTTCGTGGAGCATAGGCTTCAGGGCACGGAAGCCCCAGCAGTTCCAGCATGAGGTCTCAGCAGCAATGGCTTATGGGCTCTAGAGCATAAGCTCAGTAATCATGATCCACAGCTGGAGCCGCCCTGCAACCTGAAGGATCCTCCTGGATCAGGGATCAGATCTGTGTACCCTGCATTGGCAGGTAGATTCCCAAACACTGTGCCACCAGGGAAGCCCTAATGTTTTGCCTATTTTGAGGGCTCTATTTTAGGTGCACATTTGTTTATAATTATTCTATCTTCTTGATGAGTTTAACCTTATAATTATAAATTTACAATTTATAATAATAATATTTTTCAGTAAATTTTTTTGTCCTAAAGTCAATTCTATCTGATATTATTTTAGCCATTCCAGCTCTCTATTGCTTGCTGTTTGCATACTATATCTATTTTCATCCTTTTACTGTCAAAGTTTTCCTTTACATTTATGTTGAAAGTAAACTTGTATTTTCCTTTAATCCATTGTGCCATTATTCATCTTTTTTGAGTAGGATTAATTCATTTATATTTCATGTAATTACTGATGAGATTTGATTTAGGTCATACCTGAATGGTCTAGTCCTTTTCCCTACTTCAATTTAAGTCTGAATTTTGCAATAAGGATTAGATTAAGGGATTAGATCTGATTAGATAGATTCTATGGACTGAGGTTTGTGACACTGTACAGGAGGCAGTGATCAAGACCATCCTCAAGAAAAAGAAATTCAAAAAGGCAAAACGGTTGTCTGAGGAGGCCTTATNACCTGAATGGTCTAGTCCTTTTCCCTACTTCAATTTAAGTCTGAATTTTGCAATAAGGATTAGATTAAGGGATTAGATCTGATTAGATAGATTCTATGGACTGAGGTTTGTGACACTGTACAGGAGGCAGTGATCAAGACCATCCTCAAGAAAAAGAAATTCAAAAAGGCAAAACGGTTGTCTGAGGAGGCCTTATAAATAGCTGAGAAAAGAAGAGAAGCTAAAGGCAAAGGAGAAAAAGAAAGATACACCCATTTGAATGCAGAGTTCCAAAGAATAGCAAGGAGAAAAAAAAAGCCTTCCTCAGTGAACAATGCAAAGAATTAGAGGAAAACAATAGAATGGGAAAGACTAGAGATCACTTGAAGAAAATTAGAGATACCAAGGGAACATTTCATGCAAAGATGGGCACAACAAAGGACAGAAATGACATGGACCTAATGGAAGCAGAAGATATTGAGAAGAGGTGGCAAGAATACACAGAGAACTATACAAAAAAGATCTTTACAACCCAGGTAATCATGATGGTGTGATCACGTAGTTCTTCTGTGAAGTTCTTCTTTGCTATCTGCCATAAGGGTGGTGTCATCTGCATATCTGAGGTTATTGATATTTCTCCCTGCAGTCTTGATTACAGCTTGTGTTTCATCCAGCCCAGCATTTCACATGATCTAGATGGCATCACTGACTCAATGGACGTGAGTTTGAGTGAACTCCGGGAGTTGATGATGGACAGGGAGGCCTGTGTGCTGTAATTCATGGGGTCACAAAGAGTCGGACATGACTGAGCAACTGAACTGAATTGAACTGATTCTACATATAAGTTAAATAAGCAGGGTGACAATATACCCCTCCCCTGATTTGGAACCAGTCTGTTGTTCCATGTCTAGTTCTAACTTGCTTCTTGACCTGCATACAGATTTCTCAGAAGGCAGGGATGGTAGTCTGGTATTCCCATCTCTTTAAGAATTTTCCACATTTTGTTGGAAAGAATGTTTGAAGTACCACACTCATATCATGTGCTGGCAAAGTAATGCTCAAAATTCTCCAAGCCAGGCTTCAACAATATATGAACTTCCAGATGTTCAAGCTGGATTTAGAAAAGACAGAGGAGCCAGAGATCTAATTGCCAACATCTGTTGGATCAACGAAAAAGCAAGAGAGTTCCAGAAAAACATCTATTTCTGCTTTATTGACTACACCAAAACCTTTGACTTTGTGGATCACAACAAACTGGAAAATTCTTGAAGAGATGGGAATACCAGACCACCTGACCTGCCTCCTGAGAGACATGTATGCAGGTCAAGAAGCAACAGTTAGAACCAGACACGGAACAACAGATTGGTTCCAAATCAGGGAAGGTGTATATTGTCACCCTGCTTATTTAACTTCTATGCAGAGTACATCATGTGAAATGCCAGGATGGATGAAGCACTACCTGGAATCAAGATTGCCTGGAGAAATATCAATAACCTCAGATATGCAAATGACGCCACTCTTATGGCAGAAAGTGAAGAAGAGCTAAAGAGCCTCTTGATGAAAGTGAAAGAGGAGAGTGAAAAAATTGGCTTAAAGCTCAACATTCAGAAAAGTAAGATCATGGCATTTGGTCCTATCACTTCATGGCAAATAGACGTGGAAACAATGGAAACAGTGAGAAGCTTTTTTTTTTTTTTTGGCTCCAGCATCACTGTAGATGGTGACTGCAGCCATAAATTAAAAGACACTTGTACTTTGGAAGAAAAGCTCTGAGCTACCTAGACCACATATTAAAAAGCAGAGACACTACTTTGCCAGCAAAGGTCCCTCTAGTCCAAGCTATTGTTTTTCCAATAGTCATGTATGGATATGAGAGTTGGACTATTAAGAAAGCTGAGCAATGAAAAATTGATGCTTTTGAACTGTGGTGTTGGAGAAGACTCTTGAGAGTCCCTTGGACTGCAAGGAGATCTAACCAGTCAATTCTAAAGGAAATAAATCCTGAATATTCATTGGAAGGACTGATACTGAAGGTGAAACTCTAACACTTTGGCTACCTGATGCAAAGAACTGACTCATTGGAAAAGACCCTGATGCTGTAGAAGACTGAAGGCAGGAGGAGAAGGGGACGACTGAGGATGAGATGGTGGATGGCATCATTGACTGGTTGGATATGGGTTTGAGCAAGTTCCGGGAGTTGGTGATAGACAGGGAGGCCTGGCATGCTGCAGTCCATGGGGTTCTAAAAAGTCAGACATGACTGAGAGACTGAACTGATTGAACTGATAAGATAGGTTTTATATCTGTAATATTCCTATATTTAATATCTTAAGCATTTTTCTTCTATTCATTCATTAGTAGTTTCCTTTGTGTTAAATAGACATTTTGGGTTGTACCATTTTTATCCTTTTGTCATTTTTTTCCCACTATTTTTATACTGTTTTACAAAGCTGAAGAAAAAAAATTCATTTTTTTGGAATTGCAAATAATATTTTGATGTATAGAAACCTGATTTAGATTGATATCAACTCAAATTTAATAGCATACAAAACCTGTTGTGTAATAATAGGGAATATATATATATATATTTGTCTCTATCTCTAGTTCCTGGAATAAATCTCCTAAAACCCTTATAATTACCTAAGTGATAAGAGCACTAGGAACATCGTTTCTTCCAATATTTGCTCTTTGGCACTGGTTGCTGACACTGAGCTCCTAAATTCCTTGGAATTTCCTGGGTTCTAGGAATGTCCTTTGTTCTTTTGTTAGGAGCATGCTCCTGAATGGCTCCTGTATAGGACTGGTCACCACAGAGACAAAGCCGTGCTTACAAGCTTGGAAGTTTTAGTCCCTCACCCCATTCTCCAGAGAGAAGAAGGGGCTGGAATGAGAATTAATAGTTGATAATTGTTGTAGTCAAACTTTGGACATTCATTAGTTATTTTTTCAATATTCATTTGTCCTCTTCCTCTCACTTCTTCTAGAGCTTTCATTTTGTGTATCCTGATATGCTTGGTGGTGTCCTGTGAGTTTCTGAGGCTCTGTTGATTTTATTTACTATTTTTTCTCTTAACCTTTGACTGGATAATAAATTAAGCTATCTCCCAGTTAACTGATTCTTTCCTGTACCTGCTGAAATCTGGTGTTGAGCTTCTCTAGTGAACTTTTCATTTCTGTCATTTCGTTTCATCTCTTTGTTGATATCCTCTATCATTCTCATATATTCCTATATTTCTTAAGATATGGGCTCCAGTTTTTTAAAACATATTTTTAAAAGCTAATCTAAAGACTTTGTCAAATAATTCCAACCTCTGGGCTTTCTCAGAGACAGATTCTGATTGCTGCTTTGATTTCCTGCAACACGGGCCATATTTTCTTGCTTCTTTCCGAGCCACATAGTTTTTGATTGTTTGTTTGCTTTTGTTGTTTTCTTAAATTGAAAAGAGGAAACTCTGAAAATAAGATTGTTTTTCTTATCAAGGTTTTGCTTTTGCTTTTTCTTGTAGTTTGTTTAGTGCCTTTTCTGAACTAATTCTGTGAAGTTTGTATTATTTGTCAGGTATGGTTACTAAGGCTTCTGCTCAGTTAGCTTAGTGGTCAGATAATGATTGCACAGAGATTTTTTAGATGCCTAGAACCAAGAATTCCTTCAATGAGTGTCTAAGTGCTCTGTATACATGTTGTTGTTCAGTTACTCAGTCATGTCTGACTCTTTGTGACCCCATGGACTGCAGCAGGTCAGGTTTCCCTGTCCTTCACAATCTCCTGGAATTTGCTCAAATTCATGTCCATTGAATCAGTGATGTCAACCAATGATCTCTTCCTCTGCCATCCGCTTCTCCTCCTGCCTTTAATCTTTCCCAGCATCAGGGTCTTTTTCAGTGAGTTGGCTCCTTGCATCATGTGGCCAAAGTATTGGAGTTTCAGCTTCAGCATCAGTCCTTCCAATGAATATTCAGGATTCATTTCCTTTGAAGTGAAGTGAAGTGAAGTAAAAGTCTCTCAGTCCTGTCTGACTCTTTGCTACCAATGGCCTGTACAGTCCATGGAATTCTGGAATTCTCCAGGCCAGAATACTGGAGTAGGTAACCTTTCCTTTCTCCAGGGGATCTTCCCAATCCAAGGATTGAACCCAGGTCTTCCACATTACAGGTGGTTTCTTTACCAGTTGAACCACAAGGGAAGCATTTCCTTTAGGACTGACTGATCCTTGCTGTCCAAGGGACTCCCAAGAGTCCTAGCACCACAGTTGAAAGCATCAATTCTTTGGCACTGAGCCTTCTTTATGGTCCAACTCTCACATCTGTGTATGACTGAAAAATCAGAATAGTGGAAAAGGTTGCTATTTCCTTCTCCAGGGGATCTTCCAAAACCAGAGACAGAACTCAAGTCTGCATTGGGAGGCAGATCCTTTATTGCTGAACCACCAGGGAAGCCCCCACCCTCGTTTGGAGGCATGGAAATTCACTATATTGCTGTGAATTCTAACCCAAACTGAATATGTTATATCTTTATGGAATAAAAACAAAGCAGAATAGTCATTCTAACAAAACTTGACATCCTACTTTTGCTTACACATGTTAGTGAAGCCTTTGACACTCAGCCAGGGAGTTTAAAACTGCCTTAGCCTTCATCTCTTGCATGCGCAGAGCTTCAAGGATAACTAGTAGTGAAGAGTGTAGGGACCTTTTCACATCTGTCCTGAACTGGTTCATAACCCTGGGAAGGTATAACATCCTACATGCATGGCATTCTATATTACCAGAAATATATCGGGGATTTGCCAGAGCGCCTATATTAACATCTTGTGCTTTATTCTTTTAAGCTTTTTGCTGAGCCTCTTGTGTATAATCTTCAGGTCATTTTAAGTAAAGAAAACTTTGCAGGTGAGATATCCCAAGGAAATACCAGACCAGTCAATAATAAAAATTATCTGCGAATGGGCCTTTGAAATAGCCCCAACCTTTTATTCGGAGAAGGCAATGGCACCCTACTCCAGTACTCTTGCCTGGAAAATCCCATGGACAGAGGAGCCTGGCAGGCTGCAGTCCATGGGGTCGCTAGAGTCAGACACTACTGAGCGACTTCACTTTACTTTTCACTTTCATGCATTGGAGAAGGAAATGGCAACCCACTCCTGTGTTCTTGCCTGGAGAATCCCAGGGACAGAGGAGCCTGGTGGTCTGCCGTCTATGGGGTCGCACAGAGTCGGACACGACTAAACCGACTTAGCAGCAGCAGCAGCAACCTTTTATTGCCCCCTTTAGTGATTACTAAGTTATTCATTTTTACTGTGATGATGGGTTTTTGGTTTTCAAAGATACTACAAAGCTTAGGAAGAAAGGAAGATAGGAGTAGGGCAAGTTAAATATTGTAAAGTGTTTTTTTGCTGTTTTTCTTAAATAAATGATATTGTTTTTCTGCTAGTCTCTGGTTAATTTGTGGAGTGCTGAAGTTTATTCTGAATTTTTTTTTTTTTTTGCCGGTGTTTTTATTGTTTTTTGTGGAGTAAAGAAATTCTTTGAGGTGCTTGCTCCCCCATTTTCACTGATGTTACTCCTAATAAATTCTTAATATTATGCCAACAAATCCTAGATTAATCTCAATGTGTAGTTTACGAGTATAGGAGAAGGAAATGGCAACCCATTCCAGTATTCTTGCCTAGAGAATCCCGTGGACAGAGGAGCCTGGTGGGCTGCTGTCCATAGGGTCACACNCCCATCTCTCAGAATTTTCCACAGTTTATTGTGATCCACACAGTCAAAACTTTGGGATAGTCAATAAAACAGAAATAGATGTTTTTCTGGAACTCTCTTGCTTTTTCCATGATCCAGCAGATGTTGGCAATTTAATCTCTGGTTCCTCTGCCTTTTCTAAAACCAGCTTCAACATCTGGAAGTTCAGAGATTATATAACAAGATTATATAGCAAGTACTAAAGATTATATAACAACAATGTATCCTGCTTGAGGATGATTTGTCCTTCTTGAAAATCTTCTGACTAATCCTGTTATCTTAAAATGTGTATAATGGGAATGGGACTAGTAAGATCTTTCTATTGTTAGTTCCGATCCTGTCAACTTAAAATGTAAATTGTGGGAGTGGGTCTGGTACAGATTTTACAACCTTGAGACATTCTTTTGATTTATTGTAATAACTAATTTAAAAAGTATATAGTTCCCTTGCCAAAGACTAGCAAGGGGGCACTCTCTGTCTCCCTTTTGATGTCTGTGGCAGAAGCTTACTCTGTCCCTTTTTCACTATAATAAAACTCTGCTACACAAAGGCTTTTGAGTGATCAAGCCTGGTCCCTGGTCCCAAAGCTAAATCTTCTTTGGAGATCGTCATTCATGCATACTATCAACCCTGCCTGTCAATACAGGAGATATAAGAGATGTGGATTTGATCCCTGGGTCGGGAANCTTTTTCACTATAATAAAACTCTGCTACACAAAGGCTTTTGAGTGATCAAGCCTGGTCCCTGGTCCCAAAGCTAAATCTTCTTTGGAGATCGTCATTCATGCATACTATCAACCCTGCCTGTCAATACAGGAGATATAAGAGATGTGGATTTGATCCCTGGGTCGGGAAGATCCCCTGGAGGAGGTCATGGCAACCTATCTCAGTATTCTTGCCTAGAGAATCCCCATGGACAGAGGAGCCTGAGGGGTTACAGTCCAAAGGGTTGCACAGAGTCAGACAGGACTGAAGCGACTTAGCATGCATGCATGCTTTAAATTTAAAGATTATCTTAAAAGAAAACTTTTATTGTCTATGATGTTGAAATTTCCCATTTAAGAAAAAATGATATGCTTCCATTAGCCTTATTTGTAATCTCTCTGGAAAAATTTCAAGCTCAATCCATATAGATCTTAAATATTTTTAATCAATTATGCCTAATATACTTCAACCTTTTTTATCTACCCAAAGTGAACATTTACTTTATCTTTTAAATTCTTGCTGTCTTAATACATGGCTGTTAAAGGTTTCTGTGCATGAAGTTATTATCTACTCACCTTATGGAATTATATTTGTTACTGATTTTCACTAATAGTTCCCCTTTTTGTATATAGAATTTGGTGACTGAAAGTAGAAATAATTCCACACCATTCTCCTTTCCTAACTTTGTAATTGCAATAATAGTATTCTCAGAACAACGCTAAGTAATAGTAGTGACAATGGACATCTTACTTAGCTTCCAAGTTTTGGGGGAATGTTTCCTCGTTATGCATATGCTGTCTTTGGAGTTATCTGTATAAGTCATGTTAATAGCATCATCCTATTTTATTAAAATTTTAAAATCAGGGATGGATGATTAATATTACTGATATCCGTTAGTGATCTGTAGGAATTGCTTAGTTTTCCTGTTTTAACTATTAATGCATTTAATTAAATTGTGTAAGTAGTAAACTATTATTTAATTATATAAATAGATTTTCTTTTTCTTTTTAACCATTTTTGAGCTTCTAGGAAAAAAAAAATCCCACTTGGTCTTAGTGTTCTTTTATGTGTGTGTGTGCTGCTGGTTTCTGTTTTTTAATAATTTACTTAGAATTTATTACTAATTATCATGGTGATATATTTATATTATCTTGTCTTATGATATTTGTTGCTGTTGTTTTTAAATTATCCTCATTTCACCCAAAGAATTTGAAAGTTTTTCTGTGCTTTGGAAAAAGTTAAATAGCCTCAATTTTTCTGGTCTTGAGAAATGTAGATTTCTTCTTAAAATTGTCTCCAGTTCAGTTCAGTTCAGTTCAGTCGCTCGGTTGTATCCGACTCTTTGCAACCCCATGAATCTTAGCTTTGTGCTTTTTGGGGAAAACTCTGTGATACCTCTTTTTTTGTTATGGTTGTCTTTTCTGAGTTTCTGTTTCTTTAGAGTAAGTTTTGATAGATATAAATATTTCTCTAAGGCCACATGGCTTTGTTTATAAATTCTATCAAATATTTAAGGATGAAAAATACCAGTAGTAGAATGTCTCAGAAAGTAGGAATTGTGGGGACACTTCCCAACTCATTTTATGCAGACACACAACTTATTGTGCATTCAGGTCATCTGCTTTCCTAGCTTCTTTTTTTTTTTTTAACATTCATTTGCTCTGTTATAGACTGACATTAGTGAAGTAAAATATTTTGCTAATTGACTTTTTTGTTATCACTTATTTTTGACTCCTACAATCTTTGCTTTAAGGTTGTCAGTGCTCTGTTACGGTAACCATGTCTGCTACTTCATCATACATTTAGCTTTAAAATTGTTGCAAGAGCCTTTCTATGATTACTTAATGCCTTTAAATGAAGGTATCTTTATCTGATATGAAGATCATACCCACTGTTCTTTTTTGTTTGTTTGCACTTTACTAACATTTCTTTGCAAATCCTTTTACTTACTTTTCCAAATCACTTTGTTTCCAATTGTGTCTTAAAAACTGATGTAAACAGTACTTTTTATTTGTAAGGTAATGTGAATGTCTTTTTCTTTTACTAAGTGAATATAAGCTATTTTTGTTTATTGACATAACATATGTATTTAGGTTATCTTAAATTATTTTAAAATAACTGTTTTGATAGCTTGTAAAAATCTTTGGAGAAGGAAATGTCAACCCACTCCAGTATTCTTGCCTAGAGAACCCCAGGGACGGGGGTAACCCTAGTGGGCTGCCGCCTATGGGGTCACACAGAGTCGGACATGACTGAAGCGACTTAGCAGCAAAAATCTTTGATTTGGCTCTTTCTCTGTTTTGTTTTTTAATTTAGATTTCCTTAGATATATTTATTTTTGCTGTAGTAGTATTTTTATGACTACAGTATTATATTATCCTCTATATGGTCTATTTCTTCAGCATTATTTGTTAATTATCTAAGATACTACATACCTTGTTTGCCTCTCCAGATTCACTTTCCATATTTTGACTTGCTCTCTTTGGTCTAGAAGTCTGACCCAGTGCATTATATCAGTAAATTCCATGACATCTGTCTTTTGGTTGTGCTTAGCCATTGGTGACCCCTGGCAGGAAATAAGATGGATGGAGAGAATAGTTATGTCCCTTGACCTACCATCACAGTCTCATTTATGATGACTGATTCTAAATAAATATTCTGTACTGCTTCACTCATTCTTTCCAGGCTAAAGGTAGGAACCCTGGTTCTTGTTCTCTTCCTTGTTATTTCATTAAACCTACATGTTTTAAATTGTTCNTGGAGAGAATAGTTATGTCCCTTGACCTACCATCACAGTCTCATTTATGATGACTGATTCTAAATAAATATTCTGTACTGCTTCACTCATTCTTTCCAGGCTAAAGGTAGGAACCCTGGTTCTTGTTCTCTTCCTTGTTATTTCATTAAACCTACACGTTTTAAATTGTTCCTTTGAAAATAAACCTATCTCGAACTTTTCTGTTTTTAGTATGCCATCTATTTCCTGCTGGGCCCCTTGACTGATGTGCCTGTTATAAGCAATGATAAAATGAGCATAACTACTTTTCTCTCTCTCACTCTCCCACAATGCCAGATTTTAACTAATGGTGAGAGTTTTCTCAGTGTCTGTTGCTGTGCTGTTAACTGTGATTACAGGTCTGTTGCTTGAATGCTCATGCTCGTGCCCAGTCATTCACTCATGGCTAACTCTTTGGGACCCCGTGGACTGTAGCCCGTCAGGCTCCTCTGTGCATGAGATCTTTCCAGGCAAGAATACTAGAGTGGGTTACAGTTCCCTTCTCTGGAGATTCTTCCTGACCCAAGGATTGAATCTAAGCCTCTTGTGTCTCCTGCATTGGTAGGCAGATTGTTTGCCACTGAGCCAAGGAAGCCCTGTCACTTGAATAGTCACCTCTAACTTATACATTCTAATTCCTATAGAAAATGAAGAACTCTGCACGTTTGTGTTACCACTCACTTTTCACACCCCTTTTGTTAGTTATGTTTTCTACATAGGGAATATACTGTTTTAGTAAACTATATCTATATCTATATCTATATATATATCACTATATTTTATTTTCTTGTCATTCTCTTACATACATTTAATGCTTATTGCCAGATGTTTTACTTACTTTAAAAAAAATAATATTTATTCATTTATGGCTGTGCTGGATTTCTGTTGCTATGTGGGTTTTCCTCTAGTCATAGCAAACGGGCTACTCTCTTGCTGCGATACACGGGCTTCTCTTGCTGAGGAGCATGGGTTCTAGGGCACGTGGGGTTCAGTAGTTGCAGCACATGGGCTCAATAGTTGTGGTGCACCAGATTATTTGCTCCACAGCATACGAGATCTTCCTGGACCAGGAACTGAACCCATGTCTCCTGCACTGGCAAGTGGATTCTTTATCACTGAGGCACCAGAGAAGTCCTATCCTAGTCTTATGATTATTTTTCAGTTGACTAGAGTTCCACCTCTAGTACCTTGCTTAAATTACTGCTTTAGAAAGTGTGCCACATAAAATAAAAAATATCTAGTTAAATTTTGAACTTCAGATAAACAAGAAATATTTTTCAGTGTAAGTATGCCTCAAGCATTGCATGAGATATTTTTATTTGCTAAATCTGGCAACTTTATGTCTGGCATATAGCTACTAAGTAACAGTCTTGGTAAATGATAGCTTATTTGTATAATTTGGAGTCTGAAAATTATAAACTGATATTTTAATGGCAGTTATTTAGGTTCTATTTTTCATGGAACAGAGGATGTACTTTCAGCATATTAAATAACATTAATTTTTCAGTATTATTTTCTTGAATTATGTTCTTATAGAGTAGTAGATTGAAAATGGCTATAGGTTCTTTGCCACACCCCACCAAAACTGAGTAATGGCAGTATCATCCTTCCCTTTGAATCTGGCTCCGTGTCTGTCTTTGACTTACAGAATTGATGGGACTGATACTGTACAGCTTCTGAACCAGGCTTCAAGAGACATGCAACTTCTGCTTTTATCTACCTTAGAATGTTGAAAGTCATTACTAAGCCAGCCACCTGGAATAGGTCAGACTACTTTGGGATGAAGCCTGCATTAGCCATGTAGAAAGACAGGCCTAAAATAAGAGTCAAATGTATTTGGAACTTCTTATCCAGGTCAGACACTAGCCAACCATAGTTGACAGGACAGAGTGCTAAAGAACTGTCCAGTACAGTCCTCATCTCTCATGAATCTAAGCAAATTAAATGTGTTTTTTTTTTATCCTTTTCTGTTTTTACAAAGATAGATTTTTATGGTTTATGCCTTAGGATAGACATTTCAACTGTGGGAATTATAGGCTGCTGAGTTTTCTGTTATAATTAGCTTTAGTGTTTGCTCTCCTCATTCTCCCAAGAACATGTCTGCCTGTTTCCATCGCATATGGCAGCACTTCCTCCTCTGTGATACTTTGAGTATGCTTTATCTGTGTTCCTTACACATAGCCAGTGAACTGTGTAATTAAAAAAAATTCTTGTAACACTTAAATAAATTCAAACTAGAGATTGTTAAGTTTTTATCATTACCTTCAAATGGGAATCTCCATAGGAATGCTAAAGGTTATCGTTTCATATTTGTTTTTATTTAGTGACATATCCAAGGTGTAAAGTGGATGAATAATTTAAAATATAATAAAAGTTAACACTATCAAACATCAACATGAGAAAGACAAAAATGTGACTAGTATGGAAGCTCCATGAGGCTCCTTCCATGAACAGATCCCTCTCCATCCTCCCATTGCCTTCCTCCAATGGTTTGCCATCCACATCATATCTAAGACAAGAATTTTGAAAATTTGTCTGTTCTTTTTCATTTTATATGGATGAATATATGGGACATACTATTTTATATTTTTTATGCCTTGCTATGCCTTTGAGAATCACCATGTACATCAGTGAATCACTCTTTTTATTGCTGCATTGCATTTCTTTGTATGAATGCACAACAATGTACCTATTGTAATCTTGATAGGCATTGAATTTTCCCCATGTTAGCTATTAAAGATAATGCAGATAGGAACATGTTTCCTGTAGCACATAAACATATTTGTCCAAGGAATATGCATAAGTGTGGAAGTTTAAAATTATGATTAAACTCATCTTTATATTTATATTTCAAAATACTTTTCTAAGTATATAATACCAATTTATATTATTATAAATAGTGAATGATAGCTCTTATTGTCCTACAACTTGATCAGCCTGTATTCTTACCACATTTGTTTACTTATTGCCAATATATTGGTCATCACTGTGATTTTAATTCACATTTATTCAGTACTTAATGAAGTTGATCATTGCTTCATATATATACATATATATATGAAACATATATAACATATACAACTATATGTGTAACATAATATTATGGAATTGGAAGTGAAAGTCGCTCAGTAGTGTCTGACTCTTTGCAAACCCATGGACTATACAGTCCATGGAATTCTCCAGGCCAGAATACTGGAGTGGGTAGCCTTTCCCTTCTCCAGGGGATCTTTCCAACCCAGGGATTGAACCCAGGTCTCCTGCATTGCAGGCGGGTTCTTTATCAGCTGAGCCACAAGGGAAGCCCACATATATATTATATATAACCATTAATTTGTTTCTTCCTTCAAAGACAATCTTATATTATCTCTCTTTTTTTTTAAACTTCCATATAATATCTGTGTATATAATCTGACAAGTGATATTTATAGATTATATGATTTCTAAAAATGTTCTTCCAGTTTGTGGTTTACTGCTTTATATTCATTATATTTTATTTTTGATGAAAAGCTATTTCTAATTGTAATATGGTCAAATTTAGTAATATTTTAAAATGTTTTAATCTTTTTAAAGAAATCTTTTTCTCCCCTAAAAGCTTGGTTGTAGTGGTGGTGGTTTAGCCACTGTCATGTCCGACTCTTGTGACCCCATGGACTGTAACCAGCCAGGCTCCGCTATCCATGGGATTTCCCAAACAAGAATACTAGAGTGGGTTTCCATTTCCTCTTTAGGGGACCTTCCCTATCCAGGGATTAAACCCAGGTCTCCTGCATTACAGGCAGATTCTTTACCAAATGAGCCATCAAGGAAGTCCCTAAAAGCTTAAAGATATAATGATTATTTATCTTATAGTAAATTATAAGATATCTTATAATTGATCTATTTTATGGCTTGAAATGGAGACTTAATTAATTTTTTCTACAAAGATAACTAATTTTCCTGGTAATTAAGGTAACTGCCATTCTAACTTTTAACAGTATAATTAATTTTGCCCCTTTCTGTACTTTATGTGAATGTAATAATGCATACATACTCTTCTGGAACTTTTGCTTAATCAACCTCATGTGAAGAGTTGACTCATTGGAAAAGACTCTAATGCTGGGAGGGATTGGGGGCATGAGGAGAAGGGGATGACAGAGGATGAGATGGCTGGATGGCATCACTGATTCGATGGGTGTGAGTCTGAGTGAACTCCGGGAGGTGGTGATGGACAGGGAGGCCTGGCCTGCTGCTATTCATGGGGTCGCAAAGAGTCGGACACGACTGAGCGACTGAACTGACTGAAATGAACTGAATGATTCATATTGCTACATGATGTTAGAAGTAATTTATTTTTGTTACTGTATAATATTTTATAGTGTGAATATACCACACTTATTTTATCCATCCTCTGCTTTATAGATATTTGTACAGTTTACAATTTGAAGGTATTGCGAAATGTAAGCTATGAACATTCTAGTCCATGGGTTTGATTTAAAAAGCTGCAGTTTTCTGATTTGTGTATGTCTGCTCTGATGTAAGAATGAATTTAAAAGGTCTTAAAGTTTGTATATTTCCATATTTAGTCTGCATTCTAAGCTATCAAGTGGTTGTATCAATTTGTACCCCACATCATCAGTGTAAGAGAGTTCTGACTTCTTCACACCTTTGTTGTATCTACCCTTGGCCTCTCTCTCTCATTTTGGCTAATTTGCCTCTTAAATATTTGTTTCATAGTATGATTTTAACTAACATTTTTCTAACAATATGTGAAATCAATGGAAGTCAAAGATCATAAGGACACTGTTGATATATGCCAAACACATGAAATAAATTAGCTTCTCAGGATATAGACTAGAGTAGAGAGGGTTGAAAAGTGAGTCTGGAGGGGCAAGTAGAAAATAACTGGCACAAGGGTTCCAGTAAGTAGCTGGGATATTAGTCTGGAGCTTAGAGAAATGGTCAGGACCAAAAATACAAATATGCTAAGTATAAGTATATTGATTGTATTTGAATCCATAGAATTCAATGCAGTATTAGTTTATGATTATAGACAAAGGAAAAAAAAAGAGATCAAAGAGGACATTCCTCTGCTACTATTAATGTGCAGAGGTCTGGGACAAGAGACATTCATAAAGAAAAAAAAAAGCAAAACAGACGTTATTCAGTTCAGTTCAATCGTGTCTGACTCTTTGTGACCCCATGAACCACAGCACGCCAGGCCTCCCTGTCCATCACCAACTCCCAGAGTCCATCCAAACCCATGTTCATTGAATTGAGTTGGTGGTGCCATCCAACCATCTCATCCTCTATCGTCCCCTTCTGCTCCTGCCCTCAGTCTTTCCCAGCATCAAGGTCTTTTCAAATGAGTCAGCTCTCCACATCAGGTGGCCAAAGTATTGGAGTTTCAGCTTCAACATCAGTCCTTCCAATGAACACCCAGGACTGATCTCCTTTAGGATGGACTGGTTGGATCTCCTTGCAGTCTAAGGGACTCTCAAGAGTCTTTATGGGTAAAATCAGAATATTGGGTCCTGGAATCCAAGTAAAGAAATTGTTTCAAGGAAGAAGTGACTAAATGGGTCAAATGGTTTTGATAAAGTACATAGATCAAAGTCTAAAAATTTGCTGTTGCATGTGGTAAGATAGAGTCATTTTTAGTATGACAAGAATTGTTTCAGTGGAATAGTAACAAAGAAAAACTAAATGAATTAATTTAAGAGAGTTAACATATTGACAAGTTGGAGATGTTTTAAAATAAATAGCAACAGTAAAATGAGCATACGCAATTCTGTACATTTTCTCCTCTAAATGTAAGGATCTTCTTCCTGTTTTAATGGGTTGAAATTTATGACTTTGGGTATACTTTTTTACGACTTTTGGGTATACTTTTCTAATGAAAATTATTGACATGTTTGTCTTCATGAAAGATAAGAAAAATTGTATTAAATATTAAATATTTCTTGAGACAAAACACAAATAATACCCACACAAAATGAATAATTCAACTCAGCTCTTCCTGTTTTTTTTTAAGTGTAAACAATATGTAATACAAAATCTATTATTGAGTGACTGCTACATGAATTATGAATAAAAATAATTTATAGGAATTGTCACTATACAATGTTCACCATAAATCTACCAACAAAGTTCTCTTAGAATTGTCTTCCATATATACATCCTTTCATTATGACATGGTGAGATATTGTTAGAATTCATTTGATATGGTGCTTAGAATTTCTTGGTAATTTTTATGGATTGTGATATGACAGTATATGTGCTTGAAATTAACACTATTTACTATTTCAGCTCCATTTTATGCTGAAAATTCATGAAGCGTCTATGACAAAGATACCAATACTGATAGGACAATATTGAAAATATTTTGACAGAAGTAAAAAATAATTATGTTGCCTTCATGTTTAAAAAAATTATAGTTGCATTTGTGCAATTTTGTGGATAGTTTAAGAAGTTAATGTTGTGTACCTGACACACAAACATTTTGCTTCTTGGTCATAATTTGGTTAATTGATTGAGTTCTGTATTGTTCACTGGAGATCACAGATACTTCATAAGTGAAGGTAAATGAACTGAAGATCATACATTTTAGGGTTTGCAAAGTATCGTCTAAAAACTATTTTCTTTGGGTAGATTATATACACTGTGTGCTACCTGGTTCTCACTCTGTTCCTTGTGCTTTTTAAAATTTTTATCTTTATTATATTTTTGTTTTCCCTTGCTTGACTTGGCAAAAGTGAAAATAAATGTTGATGGTGGTAGCTTACAATGAAACTCTTATTTTTCACTGTGAAGACTTTCAAAATAGGAGAAATCTTATGCTGAAATGAAAGGAATATTTTGTTATCGTGCTTGAATACTCAGAAGATTTTTATAAAAAGGACAAACATCTCTAATTATCTGTATCTATGCAGAATTGTTTTTCTGAGGAATTATATATAGACACTTCTGAAAGAATTCTTTTATGGAATTTGTCCTTAAAATGCCTTCAGTTATTGTAAGACATGTTTGTCTGGCTTCCTTCCAGGGATGTTTTCTTTTAAAGTGCATGTAAATCTGATTGTAAACCTATACTTTCAAAGAAACCAAAATAATCTGTTTCTGCCATTTAGCTTTGGTGCCCTTCCTGTAAATGTGCAGTGTTTTGAAGTAAAAAGCATATCAAAAAAATATCTTCAGGAGCTTCTTACATTATTTTAAAATCTTTTCCATTCATCTTTTAGTGATCACTTAGAGGTTTATTTTCTAATAGATTTTAAAAATCTTGTTATGGATATTTATATGTCAACTTTTTCTCCTTCAAAAAGCCTTGTTGTCATGCCTTGGTGCATTACCATCAAATTGAATGCCTAGAAAAGCACTCATTTTTCAGTTATTCACTTGTGAATTAAACATGTGTTAACACAATGTTTTGTGTAGTGTGTTTACTCATCTCCTGTGTTTTCACAGGTTTTGCACGACTGTCATAAAAGCTTCTGCACAAGAGTTGAATGTGTATATTTATTTTATTCTCTGTAATCAAGCCCATATAGCACTTTGCATTATAATATTACAGTACACTTAGGCAATGATAGTATTAGTACACTATACTGACCACATAAGATTGCTTCAGGCCCCAAGGCTGGGGGCTTTAGCCACCCAGAGTTGAGTGTATCAATTATCACTATCTTGGGCCAGGCACTGCTGTGCATACTGGAAACATGGTGGTGAACAACAGAAGCAAAGTCCCTGTCTTTGTTGTGTTTACATTGTAAATGTGGATAATATACTTCCAACAAATACATAATAGGTCTATAGAGGGCAAATAGGGAAAAGAGATAAGGAGGTGATGAGATAATGAGATAAGGGAGTACCATTTTAGATAGGGTTATCTGAAAAGTTTCTCTGTGAAGATGGCTTTTTTGTTGTTGCCTAGCTTTTCTCTAGTTATAGAGTGTGGGGGCTACTCTCTAGCTGAGGGGTGGGGACTTCTCACTGCAGTGGCTTCTCTTGTTACAGGGCATGGGTTCTAGGGCACATTAGCTTCGGTAGTTGTGGCTTGTGGGCTCAGAAGTTGTGGTTTCCAGGCTCTAGAACATAGGCTCAGTCAGTATTTGTGGCACACGAGCTTAGTTGCTCTGTGGCATGTGGAATCTTTCTGGATCAGGGATCAATCCCATGTCTCCTGCATTGGCAGGTAGATTGTATACCAGTGAGCCACCAGGGAAGCCTGAAGATGGCTATTGAAAAGATCAAGAATTAAACTAAGGGAAGTAATGAACTTTGGGGAAATGTGAGAGGAGAATATTCTAGTCAGAAAGAACATGAATACAAAAGTTAACAGAGTGTTCACAGAGAATTTTGAGAAATGTAGAGAAGATCGGGGAAGCTAAAGTGGATTGGATGAGGCAAGAGTGGGAAAAGTAGGAGTTAGAGCGGGAGGCAATGACATGAACATGTGGCACCTTCTGAGACGTGGCCAGAAGTTAGGATTTTATTTTGAGTGACATGGGAAATGATTATTACAAGGTTTTGAGCAGAGGAGTTACATGATTTAATGTATATTTTAAAGGAACCGTTTTAGCTTTTATAGGATGAATAGAAGGCACGGAGATGACAAATTTGAGAGACTAGTTAGATAGTTACAGCAATAGTTGAAAGAAGAGATCATGGTGACTTGGTCTTGGATTCTAGGGTTTAAGTGGTAGAGGTAGCAAAATGTGATCAGATTCTGGATATATTTTAAAGACTGAACCAATGAGATTTTATGATAAATAGGTTGATAAATTTTTATATATGAGAAAACAAATGCTTATAAAAGTTAACCAGAAGCAAAGGAATGAAAAGTACAAAATTAAAAATGATAGCCATATTCCACTTTTTTCTTTGTATAGAAGGCTCATGTTTTAACCTTGTGGTCTAGTGGTTTGAATTCAGTGCTTTCACTTCCATGGCCTGGGTTTAATCCCTAATCAGGAAACCAAGATCCCTCAAGCTGTGTAATGCAGCCAAAATTATTTTCAAAAAATTTTTAAAGTGAAATTAAGGTTTAAAACAGGTAAATATTATTTCTTTATATATCTTAAAACTTATGTAAATATGTCTTTATATGTATAAAATAGCACATTGAATTTAATATTTTAAAGTTGAATACCTTTCCCATGGTTTTTCAAGCTAATATGTAGCCCTTGCAAGATTGAGGGAAGTAGAAAGTGGATATGGAGGGCAAAAGGCAATTATCTAGCACATCTCACCCCTATTTCTTTCATTATACACACTTCCTTAAATTACTCTGATAAANCAGACACACTTGTCAGTTCAGTAGTTCTGCCTCAAGGATTCCCATTAAATTCTTGAGTTATAGGCCCATGTCTGGCTGCCCCTAATTATAACTGCAAAATAGGCTGTAGTTAACAATGTCATTTAGTTCCCATTAGCATTTATATCACTACAGTAGAGTTTTGAATTCCTGCCTTGTGAGGACCCTTGAAGTTTCAAAGCAGATTGTAAGCTAAGAAATAATAGTAGCCATTTCTCAGGCTGGCCGAATAAAGCAACATGCCTTCGTGGCTTAAACAATAGTGAAATTTGTGAAGATGAAGAATATATGGACTTAGCACAAGAGGCCCAGTTTTAAAAGAGGGAGGAAAAAACATCAAGGAGAGAGACTTCCCCAGTGGTCCGGTGGTTAAGAATCCACTTTCCAATGCAGGAAACTCAGGTGTGATCCCGTGTAGAATATTCCACATGCCGCAGAGCAACAAGGCCTGTGTGCCACAGCTACTAAAGACCACACTCTGGAGCCTGTGCTCCATGTGCAGCAACAGAAACCGCCACAGTGAGAAGCCCAGGCATCTCAGCTAGAGAGCAGCCTCTGCTCACTGCTACTGGAGAAAGCTCACGTGTAGCAATGAAGACCCAGAAAAGCCAAAAATAAATTAAAACAATATCAAGAATCATATGATAAATATTCATATACCACACATCCACAGTTTTTTGAAAAGTCAGCATTGCTGCTTTAGATCTAAGATTTTTGATAAAAGATATAAAGTAGGTAGGGAAGCCCCTTGTACAGTGGTAAAGAAACTGCCTGCAATGCAGGAGACATAAGAGATGTGGGTTCAATCCCTGGGTCGGGAAATGGGAACCCTCTCCAGTATTCTTGCCTGGAAAATTTCATGGACAGAGGAGCCCAGTGGGACCCAATCCATGGGGTAAAAGTAGACAAAGTACATGTTTATAATGTTGAACTAACTTTGACTACCATTTCCCTAAGGGCTACTACCATTAAGGTTTTGGTGTATATCCTTCCAAACAACATTTTGCTCCTATATGTAATTAGTAACTTGGATAACCGTGAATACGTGGGATTTAATCATGAAGCAATTTCATGTGTCTCCCCTCTTCCTTTATACTGACACTGTGAGTGTTTACTCTTCCCGTAATAGGCAGAATTTGAGGAGTCTGTGACATCTCTAACTTCCCTTGGCTAATCAAGAATCGTGGTTGTTTAGAGGCATGAAACACTATCTCAATTTGGTTATTACATTTTCAGATCTTCTTGGATCATTAGAGTTTCATGTAATAGTCAAAACTCTAAATTTGATTTAATGCTGAAACTTCTGTCCACCTCTATCTTGGACCGAGTGCATGAGTAAAGTCTAAGGTTGAGATGGAACACATATGGTCTGCTTCTATCCCTCTGCCTTGAATTTCTGTGGGGTTTTCTGTGGCTTTTTAATCTTGTGTTTGAGGCTGCCAGAGTTGCTTACTGTGTCAAAGTCCTGGCAGGGAACAGGTGACACATACAAAAGGAGCAATGACCAACAATTTAATGAAGACAGTGTTTTAAAAGGAAAGACGAAACATCTCATGGCTAGGAAGAGTGAAAAGCTACCACCATATTTGGTCACCCATTAACAGCTTAGGCCTGAGGTGGAGAAATACACACACTGCCAAGCCTCAGTGAAAGCAGAGAAGAAACTAAGAGAATAAATAAACCAAGTTTTGTTTCATCCCACTCTCCTCAAACCCCCAGATATCCTGTGAATTTTCCCTCTGACTGAAATTGGTCAACAGCTAAAGGCTTGAGGTAACTCATATGGGTGAGCCTTCAAGAGTATAAAGCAGGAGCAAATCTGTAACACTAGATCTCTCACTTTGAGTACTTAGATGGGTCTCCAAATATTTTCTCTTCTCTTTTCTTCAGCCCCACCTAATTTGTGGGAAACTCCCATCTGCATTAAATTAGGGAGAATGTCTTCTGATTAAAGCTTGTTGCTGTTTCTTTCTTAAATGCCTATCTAGCAATATGTCAGCTTTCCAGGTCTGAATATGTTTATTCCTCCAGGAGTGTTCTCTCTTTTGCATGATTGACATCTAGTACAAAGGGGTCATTCATGCATTTGTGGTCCTGAAAGACATTGAGAGTCTATATTAAAATGGCATAGCACTTTACCTTCAGCATGACCTTCACATAGGAGGTCCACTAGTCTTCATTCCTTTATGATTTTTCAGACTAGATTCAGAAACCCATTCTAATCTTTAGGGGCACATGTTAGTCTTTTTTGAATATTTAACTTAAAGACTTATTATGTTATCTCGTACTGTCTTTACAGTTCCATTTCATTTTTTGAATTGCCTGTGAACATTTAGAGATCCTTGGTCTAAATGTCACTTTTAAATAATCTAGTAATTGTGGTATAGAATTATCTAGTGTTTTACAAATGATGGATGGTGATTTTTTATTATGAATTAAAATCACTGATACTTATTTTCTATGAAATTTGCAAGTTATAAAAGTGACTTGAAGAGATGATTTCATATTTGCTGCTGTTAGGCCTAATATATTTTATTGGTTAAACTATTTTATGTTAAATATTTGTCTTGAGATTCCACACCACAAGGATAGTGTGTTTGGGCTCACACATGGATGTGGCACAGGAAGGTTAGTGTTCTTGCTATGTACTTTATTTCTACCTATGGCCCCAGAAGGATGGCAAACCTCCTTGCTTCCTTTATAGATCAGTAGGTAGATAGTCTTCCTATTCTATATTTTTGTGTAGAGAAGTGCTTTGGGATATCCTGGTTTTAATCATATAAAGCAGATACATAGCTCAGAGTCCTCTCTTATATAGAATTGGGTTCTCTTCTAAATCATTGGTAAAACATTTTTGGTACCTAGATATTTTTCTTCTTAGTTTCAAGCTTAGTTCTATTATATAAACATTTCCCCATATTTTATCTGATGTTTCTATATATTGGTATACATGTATGGTGGTGACATATCAGCTTAGTCTGTCTTACTGACTAGACATAAATTTGGTTTAAAAAGGAATTTTTATGAAAAATGAGCATTTTCATTTCTATGTAATTTTAGCACCTGTAATTTCAGTAATGCAATACAAGATGAATAGCATAATTTCTAACTCATTTTAATCCATTACATAATAACTCTAAAATTTATAAAGATAATACAAATATATATCAAGGAAGGAATTTTTTTATTTGCATGTAAAGTCAATCACAAAATGTAATATTTCTAGATTTATTATAGTTTACATGTACAATTATATCCTACTGGAGGAGTGATGGAAAAGATCAATTATTTCCATTATCTACAACAAAAATTAAGGATAAGGAAAACATGATAGTTCATATTTTGTTTTGATGTAAGAATTATTTAGTTCTTTCAAAAACTGAGAAAATATAGTGAAACTTTTATGTACAGTATTTGTTTTTTCTCACCTATCAATATTTGGTTATGTGATTTCAAACACATTAGCATCAAGTCTTGGAAGCAGATAAGCAGTGAAGTTTGCCAAGAATTTATAAAGAGCCTAATATGATAAATTTGAAAACTGCTTGTGGTTTATCATCTAATATCTCAAAATTCATATTAGACAGGAAAATATAAAAGTAAGAACTGTTACTATGCCTTAATAAATAATGCATAGTATTTTTTACTGGTCTAAAGCCTGTGGGTAGATCATTACATAGGAATAAACCAGATAGTCATGGTGTTGAACATAAAGATTTACATAATTTTCTGATCCATGTCTTGATTAACATCTTAGTTTGGAGAGAGCTTAGTAGAATATCACTGAGAATTAGGTTGTTATAGGGAAGTAATATAATAGCTTACTATTTATAAGAAATGGGAAAATGGCTTCAGTTGCCTAATATGAACTTTTTCTCTGTCTGAAGGTCATGTGAGGCTTTACTTCATAAAATATTATTAAGATATAGAAAGAAATTTTTTTTTCTTGAGAACTTTCTGCTTTACATTTATGGTAATAGCTTTTTGAAATTGAAGGCAGTGTCTGATAACATGCTATGTTAGGATGATAAACAATTATATTTGCACCTGTTAATTCTTTGAGTGAATGAGTGAAGTTGCTCAGTCGTGTCTGACTCTTTGTGACTCTTTAGCGCATATTATTTTTCTGAGACATGAAGGAAAATTTTGCTTTTGAGGTGTGTGTGTGAGGAAATGGATGGATGGTACTTAGGATGAAGAAGATAGATTTGTCATGGTGTAGATTTTCTTCTCCTCATGAAACAGACCTGTGGATTAGAGGTAAATAAATGAGGATGATAAAGTTTGGTTCTTATTTTGTCACCTTCTATTATATCCTCAAATCATTTTATTTTGGGTTACTCCACAAAATCACAGCAAAATCGATCTTTCAGATTTGCCTTTTGTGTTGTACAACTTTTATAATGATTCTTTAGTAATCTCCTTAGTTGAGTATTCATTCTTTTTCAGTGGAGGGGAAACAATCTCTAGCCTGGTTTCGTTGACTCCTACTATCTTGAAGTTTATTTTTCTTACTCTGAATTCTCATTCTCTGTTTTTAATTTTTAGTTTAACTGTTGAGTTAGCATGCAATCTAAAGCAACAATAAGATATTACCTTTTTGTATGTAATTAACCAGTCTTTTAGATGGCAAGAGAAAATTAGATTATCTTAGTAGATTCCCAGGGAAATAATTTTTTAAGACTCAGCAATATTTATGATGAAAACATTCAGAAAACTAAGAATATGGTAAATAATCTTTAACTTGATACAAGTCAAACATACCGCTCTCTTATAACTCATAAATCAGTCTAAAAATTAGTAAAAACAAAACAGTGCTCTTTAATAAAAACATGCTGTAAAGCTCATATGTAGTATGAATCAATAACTTAAATTATTCATGTATTGGGTTGGCCAAAATTTCCTTTGGTTTTAAGGTAAAAATAAAAGACACAAGTTTCATTTTCACCAAGAACTTTTTTGAACAATGTATTCTTCATTTTGTTCTACTACCTTTTGCCATTTTTCAGGTAATTTGATAATTCTGTCTTACCAAAATATTTTATTTTTTAAGCAAGAACTATTCTAGGTGCCTTTTACAGTCTTTCACAGAATTGAAATTTTTTTCCATTAAGAGAATTTTGTAAAGACTGAAATAAATGGACATCTAAAAGTGTAATATCTGGTGAATATGGTGGATGAATCAGAACTTCCCAGCCAAGCTGTAACAGTCTTTGACTGGTCATCAGAAAACATACCGTCTAGTATTATTCTTATGGAAGATTAAGCATTTTCTGTTGACTAATTGCAGATGCTTTTCACTGAGTGCTGCTTTCAGTTGGTCTCATTGGGAGCAGTACTTGTTGGAATTAATCATCTGGTTTTCCAGAAGCAGCTCATAATAGAGGACTCTCTTCCAGTCCCACCATATATGCAACATCACCTTCTTTGGTTGAAGACCAGACTTTAGTGTGGTTGTTCGTGGTTCATTTTGCTTGCCCACAATCTCTTTCACTCCATGTTATTGTACAATATCCACTTTCCATCACCTGTCTCAATTTGTTTTTAAAATGGAACGGTTTTGTTTTGTTTAAGTAGAGAATCACATGAGGTAATATGGTCAAAAAGGTTTTTTCCTCTTAACTAATGTGGGACCCAAACATCAAAGCAACTAACATAACTAAGCTGGTGCAAAAAAGTTTCAGCACTTGGTTTGGATACTTTGAGTGTGTAGATTATCTTCCATGTGGTATGACATTGATCTCAATAAATGTTTTGATTTGATCGCTATCAACTGGTCTACCCAACCGGCAAAAACCTTCACAAACCACTTTAGATGTGTTCGATCAGTCATAGCACCTTCTACAAGTACTGCAAAAATCTGTTTTTGTGATTCAGTTGTGTTTACCTTTATTGAAATAATAAAGTATGTTAAGCCAAAAATATTCCTTTTTTTCCATCTTCAGTATTAAAATGGCTACACAAAAATTCACCAATTTTGGTAAGTTTTTAAAAATGCACACTGATATGACAGCTGTCACAATACAGTCTAGCAAAATTGTTTCAAATTATGCCTTTAAAATTTTTTAAATAAATTTATTTGATCACACCACTCATCATGTGAGATCTTAGGTCCCCTACCAGGGATGAAACTCATGTCCCTTGCATTAGAGTATAAAGTCTTAACCACTCGACACCAAGGAAGTCCCTCAAATGAAGTTAAAGATGACTAAACATTGGTATGGAAAAAAAACACGGGAACCTTTTGACTAACCCAATATAATTTAAGATTTTCTGGTAGCCATATTAAAAAGGTAGAATGAAGCAGATGAAGTTGAATAATTCACTCCTAGATAACTTGTCAAAAAGTTCTCCAGAAAAATTTTAAAATACTTTAGACTGAATGATAATGAGAGCATCACATATCAAAATTTCTGTTGGATGTAGTTACATTGATCATCAGAGAAACATTTATAGCCATATGTATACCTCACACAATGTCTCATCTCATTGATAATGCAAATGTAAAAAATAAATAAAAGAGTTCTACCTAAAGGAAAGACCACTCAAGAGTGCATATAGTGCATCAATAAAAATGTAAAAATAGAGTCAAGAGACATACCACCTACATATAATGCTTATCCTTGGTTCAATTTCATTTCAAAAACTGGGGGTATATTGTGGAAGTCCTTTTTTCTCTACAGATTTGATTTTTCCATCAACTTCAGTCCTGAAAATAGAGTGATTCTCTTCAAATGTAATTCAACCTTTAAGTAAACCAATTATTTGTTCTTCCAGAAATATACTCAAAAAAACTTGAGAAAATTTCCTCTCTCATCAAGATGAGTCTAGATTATTTCTCTTTTATTATAATTTTAGAAACTGCTGACTACTTAAGAGACTACCCTTTTATTCAAATTAAAGTTAGATGGAGCTATACTTTCAGAAAACTTTTAGGTAAATATTGGAGAAGGAAATGGCAACCCACTCCAGTGTTCTTGCCTGGAGAATCCCAGGGACAGGGGAGCCTGGTGGGCTGCTGTCTATGGGGTCGCACAGAGTCGGACACGATTGAAGTGACTTATACGTTAAACTTATGTGTGAGTTTTTTATATTTTAATTTTAATTTCAATTACTACTCCTTTATGATATAATTTATTGGAATGTTATATATATGATCTTAAAAGATGATGCCTTTAAAGTGCAATTTATCCTAAAAGATAACATTGTTAAAGTGCTGCACTCAATATGCCAGCAAATTTGGAAAACTCAGCAGTGGCCACAGGACTGGAAAAGGTCAGTTTTCATTCTAATTCCAAAGAAAGACAATGCCAAAGAATGTTCATACTACCACACAATTGCACTCATTTCACATGCTAGCAAAGTAATGCTCAAAATCCTCCAAGCTAGGCTTCAACAGTATGTGAACTGAGAACTTCCAGATGTACAATCTGCCTGGTGGCTCAGAGGGTAAAGCGTCTGCCTGCAATGCAGAAGACCTGTGTTTGATCCCTGGGTCGGGAAGATCCCCTGGAGAAGAAGATGGCAACCCATTCCAGTATTCTTGCCTGGAGAATTCCATGGACAGAGGAGCCGGGTAGGCTGCAGTTCACGGGTTGCAGAGTCGGACGTGACTGAGCGACTTCACTTTTGCTTTCGCTTTTTCAGAGGAACCAAAGATCAAATTGCCAATATCCGTTGGATCAAAGAAAAAGCAAGAGAGTTCCTGAAAAATATCTACTTCTGCTTTATTGATTACACCAAAGCCTTTGACTGTGTGGATCACGATAAACTGTGGAAAATTCTGAAAGAGATGGGAATACCAGACCACCTTACCTGCCTTCTGAGAAACTTGCATGCAGGTCGCCAAAGCCATTGATTGTGTGGATCAAAACAAGCTGTGGAAAATTCTTAAAGAGATGGGAATACCAGGCCACCTTACCTGCCTCCTGAAAAACATGAATGTAGGTCAAGAAGCAACAGTTAGAACTGGGCATGGAACAATCGACTGATTAAAAACTGGGAAAGGAGTGCATCAAGGCTATATATTGTCAACCTGCTTATGTAACTTATATGCAGAGTACATCATCCAAAATGTCAGATTGGATGAAGCACAAACTGGAATCAAGATTGCTGGGAGAATATCAATAACCACGGATATGCAGATAACACCACCCTTATGGCAGAAAGTGAAAAGGAATTAAAGAGCCTGTTGGTGAAAGTGAAAGAGGAGAGTGAAAAAGCTGGCTTAAAACTCAACATTCAAAATCTAAGATCATGGCATTTGGTCCCATCACTTCATAGCAAACAGATGGGGAAATAATGGATATTGACAAACTTTATTTTCCTGGGCTCCAAAGTCACTGCAAATGGTGACTGCAGGCATGAAATTAAAAGGCACTTCCTCCTTGGAAGAAAAGTTTTGACAATCCTAGACAGCATATTAGAAAGCAGAGACATCACTTTGCCAACAAAGGTCCATCTAGTCAAAGCTATGGTTTTTCCAGTAGTCATGTATGGATATGAGAGTTGAACTGCAAAGAAAGCTGAGACCAAAGAATTGATGCTTTTGCACTGTGGTGCTGGAGATGACTCTTGAGAGTCCCTTGGACTGCAAGGAGATGCAACCAGTCCTTCATAAAGGAAAGAAGTCCTGAATATTCATTGGAAGGAGTGATGCTTTAATGCTCTAATGCTCTAATGCTTTCGCCACCTGAGGTGAAGAGCCGACTCATTAAAGATCCTGATGCTGGGAAGGATTGAAGGCAGGAGGCGAAGGAGACAACAGAGGACAAGATGGTTGGATGGCATTACCGACTCAATGGATATGAGTTTCAGCAAGCTTTGGAAGATGGTGAAGGCCAGGGAAGCATGGCTGCAGTCCATGGGGTAGCAAAGAGTCGGACATGACTGAGCAACTAAACAACAGCAACACATATATGGTTTATCTATAAATAAAAGTGCAAAGGTAATTTTTGGTTTCATTAGCTATTTACTGTAAATAAATGACAAATGTAAAAGCAACTTGATTTGTATTAATACTTTAATAATGATTAGTTTTCAAAATACAGTAATGAAAATACCACATATCATAACTGCAGGATACACTCAAATAGAATGCATTTATAGAGGACAATTTATAGATCTCTATCAAAAAGAATAAATGATTACATTTATTAGTTACATGTCTCACCCAAGAAAGTAAAAAATGAATACAAACCTGAAATAAATGAGGAGAAAGAATGTAAAGATAAGAGGAGTAATCAGTCAGCTATAGAGCAAAAGATTCATGAGAAGACTAAGAGATAAAAATTGTTTCTTATAGACTAAAAGATAAAACTTAACTGACACTTCCTTTTCTAACCAGAGGAAGAGACATATATTAGGAAAGATAAGAAGAAGCTAACCATACAAATAGCAGATTTAAAATATATACTATAAGCATAATTATAATTTATTTACATAAATTTAAATACCTAGAAACAGTAAATAATAAATACAGAGATACTGGGGAAAGATTGTTGAAAGAAAAAGTATTAAAAATACGAGATTTATGGTACAACTTTAGTTACATTAGAAACATACACCTGAAACACCATTATATATAAGATTATACACATTTGTTATTTTTAAAATTACATTTGAGTTATAATTCATAAACAGTATAAATTACCCATTTTAAGTGTACAGTTTGTACTCTACTGTAAGCTCTCGAAATTATTCAGCTTATAATGCTTTCCTGGTGCCAGCTGCTTGCAGTCTAACCACATGCATACAATTTATGGTCTGAAACAGACTCAGGGCTTTCAATTCGCCAATTTCTGGAACTGTTGTTGCTGATTTCCCTTCCTTTCTCCACCCCATAAATTCCAGCCACCTTATTCTCTCCCTCATCCTTGTCTAATCTCTTCTCAAGCTCCCTGTCTTTCTTTCACAGACCAGAATGGTCTTCCATGTGGAAAACAAGGATGATCATGAACTCACTTCATTTGTTTCTTTCTCTCAGGAAGCACTGCCCTGCAATAACTACAGTCAAGTTATGTTGTTTAGTATATTTTTGTGTCATTTCTAATTGTTTATAGCATGGGGGCAAGGTAGTTGTTCCACACAGCAGAAGCAGATGTTCTATGTGTGTACATTGTTAGGATCTTTGTGAAGTATAACTGAATAGGTGACTGGTAGCATTGTGCTTTGGGGTTAAAGAGTTTAAAAAGTAAAGGAGAGGCTTTGCCTGAGTTAATGATAAATGTTCTATGAACTAAGAAGCATGTGTTAATAAACTCAATAAGTACATAAACAAAGTTAAAATTAAAGCATAGATGTACTCTGGCAGAACTCACAGTAAGTAATCACTAGACTATATGGTTCAGAATGTTTTATAAGGGAAACTAATAAGTGCTCAAAACTGTGGCAGCAGGCTTCACCAGGGCTGGCGGTGACTGGGGAATTAGTTATGGGTTAAAGGAATGTAGAAAAGCACAGTTCTGTATGAGCGGAATCCTTGGGTATAAAAATGCTGAACTCAAAACCCGATTTTGATAAACATTGTTCCTCCTTGTATGAAAAATACCCTAAGGAAATTCCTAGTTAAAGCCCCAGAGCTTCATTTGGCAAGAGAATGGCATCTTGCCCTAGCACAACGACTGCAGGTGTTTCGCACAAAATTTAAGGGGCAGAAGCAGCTCCAGGAAAAACTCCCAAAATATCCCCACATGAAAGTTTAAGGAGCTGGGCTGGCTTGAGTAGTGAATGTCATTCCTGGGGGGATGACAGGCACTCTTCACAAAAGGTCAGCAGCTGGAGCAGCTGGAGGTATATGGATTCTTTTGGGAGGTAGGTTGACTTGGTCACCTTTTCCTGGAGTGTTTGTTCTTAGGATGCAGTCATGCCCACCATCGCTGAGAGCTGATCTTTCCAAAGACCCGGTTACACGAGGGGTTTTCTGTCTTTATTCTGCCTAGCGTGCTGATCCTATCCAATGCCATTGGATTGTTTCTTGACGTCTGATTGTCCTTAAATGTTCTTTAGTATTGTCCTTCAAAGATCTGAATATTTAGAGAAATATGATGAATCATATTTCATCTCTAAAGGGCAGCCTGGTGTTTCTAAGAGCTAACTTCATATAGTGCTGTAATTCTAGATGCAGCTTGCAGCTTGCAGATACACAAGCTATTTTGCTGGCTCCAAAACAAGGTCATTCTCACCATTGATAGTTTACCATTGATAGTATGCTTTTCAGGTGAAAAGTTACACATGTCAGTCACTTAGCTGTGTCCAACTTTTTGCAATCCCCTGGACTATAGCCTGTGAGGCTTCTCTACCCATGAAATTCTCTAGGCAAGAATACTGGGATGGGTAGCCTATCTCTTCTCCAGGGGATCTTCCCAATCCAGGGATTGGACCCAGGTCTCCTGCATGGCAGTCAGATTCTTTACCATCTGAGCCACAGGGAAGCCCCAGGTAACGATAGCTAAAATGCTACTTTTTATTGATCAAATTAGCAAAGCCTTTACTCTTATTATTTTATTATACCTATATAAATTTTTGATAAAGATCAGTTGACTTAATTATTCCCATAAACTACTTGCATAAAAATAAACATGTTAAAGTTTTCTGGAAAGAAATTTGTCAGTTCAAATTAAGAGTAACTAATATAGTCCCTGGGATTTATTTGGAAGGAATGATGCTAAAGCTGAAACTCCAGTACTTTGGCCACCTCATGTGAAGAGTTGACTCACTGGAAAAGACTCTGATGCTGGGAGGGATTGGAGGCAGGAGGAGAAGGGGACGACAGAGGATGAGATGGCTGGATGGCATCACTGACTCGATGGACGTGAGTCTGAGTGAACTCCAGGAGTTGGTGATGGACAGGGAGGCCTGATGTGCTGCGATTCATGGGGTCACAAAGAGTCGAACACAACTGAGCGACTGAACTAACTAACTAATATAGTCATATTATTTAAAAATATTTTTATATCAAGGAGTCTACCCTCTAAACAAGTAAAACTTTGCCACAGATGATTTTTCAAATTATTTATTAAAGCATAATTTTAATAGTAAAATTATGAACAAATCAATTACTCCACGATAATAGAATGAGTAAATTATTTATGACATATTCATTTCAAGTGGTACTAGTTAGGTATTATAGTGGCATTTTTCAGAGTTACCTAATATAATATGAAAATGCTCATTTCGTAATATGGATACTAATCACATATGATTTGATTTCATTCTTGAAGAAATGCTTACTCATAGAAAATTGTGAAAGGCAATGCACTAAAACATCAACAATGATTACTGCTTTCTGTCATTACAGAGAAAATCATTATTTTGGTCTATACTTTTTTTTCTTTGATGAACATATATTATGTACTAAAAATAATTTTCTGGGACTTTTTGTACATTTCTTTTGCAGTTTCCTAGAGTCTGTAATTATATCAGAATAGAAAATTTTGTCTGTTTTTAAAGTAACTCCTATAATAATTCTCAGCTGTGTTTGACTCTCCTTGGGTTGTTTAGATCTTCTTATGATAGAAAATGTGACCATTTCATTAGAAAGATGACAGAGACAAATGTTTATCCCTCTTGGGAGATTATCAGGCAAAAATAAATGTTTAAAACAATTTTCAGTTCATATATAATTATGTATTCGATACATACTTATTAAGTGCTTGCTGTATGCCAGGTGCTGTGCTATGTACTGAAAAAAGGAGCGTGAGTAAAAAAGACTAAGTCCCTTCACTGAATATATTTATATTATTGTGGGATTAGATAATCCAAAGGTATAAATTATGATAAGTGCTATAAAAAAGTACAAATATACTAAGAGAAAATGTAGCACCAAGAGCTGATCTAATCTGAACATCAGTTATCTTATCTGCAAATGGTAGAGACAGCACTGACCTCAAAGGAATTTGTGAAAAATAAATAACATGTGAAGTTCATGATATGAGTTCAATAAAAATCATCTATCATTAACAGCTGACTTATATATAATGAAGATAAGAGTAATAATAAAATAATAAGTAATAAAAAGATTGAGATTGTTTTGTTCACCAATTATTACAGTAGTGTATACTAAGGAGAATACAGAGATAATTAGTTCTGAGGTCAATAAAAGCGAATGCAGAGTGATTAAAGACAAAGCAATGGAGCAAATAACCAAGTGTAAAACTATTTTACTAACTTAATAAAATAGAAAGTGTTAGCCGTGTTAAATGTTGTTGTTCAGTTGTGTCCAACTCGTTGCCACCCCTTACACTGTAGCCCACTAGGCTCCTCTGTTCATGGGGTTTTCCAGGCAGGAATACTGGAACGGGTTGCCATTTACTTCTCCAGTAATGTTAGCAAGGAAAAACTAAAAACAAGACTGAGAGATAGTAAGATCTAATACTGTTGAAATATGTATAATGCTTAACTGGGATCTTTTTTCAGATGGTTTTCAGTGTCTGTGTTTTATACCTTCAATCTCATTATAGAAGACACCACCCTGAAACTGTATTTATAACCAAAATTATGTCCTTTTCCAATCTACGCCCCATAAAATTCTTATTCTGATTAAAAAGAAAAAGACAATGTAGAATATTTAATAATTGTTTTTGCTGGTTTTCATCCATGTAGCCTTCACTTTCTAAATTGTGAAGACATAGTTTTGTATCATTGGCATTGCCAATGAAGAAAGGAAGTCTGAATGCCTATCCATTTGATAACTGAAAAGAAAATGTTGGAATATCTGGGGATCATAGAATCCTTGTGGGATTCAACAGAAAAGTGACCCAATGAGTCAACTTAAAGTAACAGTATTCACATATCTGATAAATTGGACTATGAGAAGAGGAAACATTTGTTGAGTGCTAATTTTGAGCCATCCTATATTCTAAGCACTCATTCAACTCAACAAATTTAGAAAGTAGTTGCTAGTATTCTTCCACATCTCACAGATAAACTGAATCAGAAAGAAATCAAAGAAGTTTTTTAAGGTCAAACAGCTGTTGCTGCTAAGTCGCTTCAGTCGTGTCCGAACTCTGTGTGGCCCCATAGACGGCAGCCCACCAGGCTCCACCGCCCCTGGGATTCTCCAGGCAAGAACACTGGAGTGGGTTGCCATTTCCTTCTCCAATGCATGAAAGTGAAAAGTGAAAGTGAAGTCGCTCAGTTGTGTCTGAATCTTCGTGACCCCGTGCACTGCAGCCTACCAGGCTCCTAGGTCCATGGGATTTTCCAGGCAAGAATACTCGAGTGGGTTGCCATTGCCTTCTCCAAAGGTCAAAGAGCAAAGCATTTAAAACCGTATCACTAAACTGCCGGCTCTAGGCTTGCTCATTTATATCTCTATTCTCTACTGCTAGAGATTTAAAGAAAACAAACAGAAGATAAACATCATTTGCCAATTTTAATAATTAGTTATTAATTGTATAATTAAGAATTGTGCCTAACCATGCAATAACATGGTTCAACTAGAATAAAACTTAAGGACTTATAGAAAACTCTCTATCAAAGCTCCAAAGGTTTAAGGTGGGTCAGGAGGTAAATAAGTAGATGTGATAATTCCTTTTCTTTCTCTGTATTCATAAGGTATGATAATAAATAACAATGCAAATATGATCGCAAAACCAAAAATAGCTAATAATATCCAGAACAACTTGTAAATCAATGGTTAATAATTGAATATTTCTTACCTGCCAGAGAAAGCAGATCTTATATAAACAGTTTAATGGTATTTTACTACCTTATTACAACTGGAGAAGTGATTGGCTACCCACTCCAATATTCTTGGGTTTCCCTTGTGACTCAGCTGGTAAAGAATCCATCTACAATGTGGGAGACCTGGGTTCGATCCCTGTGTTGGGAAGATCCCCTGAAGAAGGCAAAGACTACCCACTCCAATATTCTGGCCTGGAGAATTCCATGAACTCTATGGTCCATAGGGTCACAAAGAGTCAGACACCACTGAGCGACTTTCACTTTCACCTTACAAATGATAAAGATTAAGTGACTTATTTAAAACTGGTTTAAAGTGTGAAACTAAGATTCAAACACAATTTCTCTTAATTCCTACAGCCTTCTAAGTTTTCTACACAGATGTTAAGCCTCTCTGTATACCTCCATATTTTGCAGGCTGGAAATAGAAATTCTAGCAGATACTGATCTTAAAAAATAGTTATTCTTAAAACCATCTAACTTGTTTTAAATTTGCTGTAATGGCTATAATAGCTTTTTATGTCAAAATAATATGTATTAGCTCTGTATGTAATAAGAAAAGCTTTACAATTGATAGCTCTGAAATGGGATTTTGAATTTAGTATCTAAGAAGACAGAACACATCATTGGTGGTAGCAAGGATAGTCTCTGGAATAGAATAGCCTGCAGTTGTCAAAACTTTGGCCACTGGTGAAATGGAATGGTATACTAGTGAAATGAAGTACACTGATTGGTGCATTATATGAAATCTTTGAGAAGTCCAGAAGTATAAAGACTATGTGATCAAATGCCTCTTGCAGCAATCAGTATGTCAGGTATGTGTAAGGACTATTTTGGTGCAGATATCTAGCAGATAATTGGAGTTCAAGAGGAAAGTTGGTTCAGAAAATAGGCTTTTATAAAAGGTCTGCCTACAGAAAGAACTTGAAAAAGGCACTTGCTGTAAAAAGAGACTTCAAAGGGCAGTTACGTCTAAAGCATAAACCTTAAAAGGGGTAGCAGGATGGAAATATTTTGACTAGAACAGGTATAAAAGTGAGGAGAAGGGCTAGGAGAAGATAGTGTATCAAGAGCTAAGGGAGCAGAGGTCTTACCCGAGGAGGGGATGATCGATAGTGTAGGACTAATAACAGAATCTGCTTTTGCTGTTGTTTTGTCACTAAAATAGATTTGGGCCATTAAAAGCTCATTGCTGATGAAATGAAAAACAAACTAAGGAAAAACAAAATCATCCTGGGAGTGAGTTGTAATTGAAAAAATAAGAAGCTAATGAACATAAACCACACTGTCAATAAACTTAGTCAAAAGTATGAAACAAGAGAGAGACTTAAGAGTAGGAGGCATGGAGTTTCAAGGGAAAGAGTTCCTTATGGAGAATAGAACGTTTACTAAGTTACCAACATTTGGGTGACTTAATGTCAAGCATTTGGAGGAGGATCCTGTGGACAATTTGGAAGTTCCAGAGACACAAAGATTTAAATTTCAAGAACAATTAATCTTTGGAAAAAAAAACAAGTACCAATGAGAAAGGCTAAACATAAAATATGTCTGCAAGTCATGACATTTTAAAATATTAATTCCCTAAAAGAAATGTTAGATGAAATATGAAGTAGCATAGAAAAAGATCATCTGAAAATAGTAAACACGGTACTAGAACCATATCACTAGTTTTTTTTTTATATATTTCATGAATGGCTTCATATTTTAAAAAGAGTTTATTAAAACTGTGGTAGCTTAGAACCTATATAAATACTCAGTGTGTGTGCAAGAACTGACCTGTATTTGTTTTCTGAGAAAAAAATTTTTTTGGTAATAATATTTTTTGATAAATTAGATACAATAATATGTTAAAGGATTTGGATTTCTATAAACAAGGCCCTATATAAATAATAGGTTTTGTTTGCTAAATTAGGCTTTCTTGGGATTCATTTGGAACAGCTGGATCACCTTAGAGCTTTGCAAGTTTAGTATGTTTCAGGAAGGAGTTCAGTGTCAACAACTTAGATTTTGGAGTGTTAAAACTTAGCAGAAAAATCTTATACCTTAGAAGGAAAAAATGGCTGCAAGGTTGTTTTCTCTACTAAAAGTCAAGAATCCTTGTTTGACCTGGTGAAATTATAGACTAGATTGTGGCCAGGTTTCCCCAGAGAAGGTGGTTCCCTTATCACAGTTTTTATGAAGCACACAAAGGAGCAGGTCAGGCTTGAAGGCCAGAATGTGACAAATTCTTTTATCCCTCTGTCTGGCTCTCTAGGCTCTCTCACTTGTACACCTAATCAAAATCTAGTTGTGCAGTTGAAGCACATGTGGGAAATCGAAAAATCCTTATGCTACTTCGTAATCAAAGAATACAACCTTTACTGAATTCATTTACTTGAAATTATTAAAATCATTTTATGCACTGGAAAAAAATTCTACCTTCCAACACGGTTATGGTTTTTCTTGAAAGGCTAAATATTAAGGATATGATGCGATAAATCCTTTGATCAACTGTGGTGGTGGTGGTTTAGTTGCTGTCAGCCCGACTCTTGTGACCAACTGTCGCAAGAGTTGATCTTGTTGATCAACTGTAAACACATTTTAGACTGCCTATAATTTTTAATATATTTTAAAAATTTCTGTTGTTTCAATTAAAGTGTCTGTTTCAGTTCACAGTGCTGATCTAGGTCAAGTGGGAACAATTTACCTTTAAATAAAATGAAACACAAGAAAAAATATCGGGCATTATGTGGTGTCAGGTTCATATTTTCTAGTTTTATTGTATGATCTTCTAAATAATCTTCAAGCTTTACATGTAACACTTGGATGTAGCATTTGAATAATGTTGGTATGTTTAGAAAAGGATAGAGCTCTTCAAAAACACACATTGGTATTCAGTTTTTTAATGGTTTTGCATCACAAAGAACGTCTTAAATTTTCTGTCAATCAGCAGTTTTTGTTATTTTTGGACATTTTGATTCTAAGACCCTCAAATTTGATATGCAAGGTTTTTTTTTTCATGCTTTATTCTACAATCAGTGTCCACTAATTAGCATTCTATCTGAATCTGCACCGGAATATAAGTTAGAAGATGGATTCAAGTTCCAGATGCACTCAAGTTCATTATAACTTGAGAAGCTGGGGGAAAAATTAACCTCTTTGAAATTTACAAACCGTTTACTTCTAGGATTGCTGTGAGAATTAGAATAGTTACTATGTAAAAGAAATCTACAGAGTGATTCTTAGTAGAAATTCAGTGACAGTTGGCTTCCCTTCTCTACTTTTTCCAATCCTTTCTGATTCTCAGTTTCCTCACCTGCTATATATTTTTTCTGAAACATCTCAGTAAAGTATATATTTATATTTATGGACCACAAGTACACTAGCAAAAGAAATTGTGATTGCTGTTCCGTACTGTTTCATGGAAGGTGCACAGAGAGGCATCAGAAAATCATGATTTACTGAAGGATCATTCCCACAGATAGAGATACAAGATTAGTCCTTCTCTACCCAATATTAAATTTAACTGAGGTTCTCTCACTGTCACAGTAATTTGCTCACAATGTTGCCTACGGTTTTCCTGCCTCTTATTCAAGCTCCAATGAAGCAATCAAAAAACTTTCTGAGCAGAAACTGTGACCTGAAAATGGAATTAGGTAATTTAAGAACAGAAAAAATATGTGATGTGTTTCCTCACTCCTAAATTTGTTATATTCCATGTGTGAAGAAAACAAATAGACTTCAAATTGTCACTATGACAGAATAGCTTGTATCAGATTAACTTTCCAGCTGAGGGAACAGGAAGTGTAGTAGTAGGTGGGAATACAGAAACTGGAGAAAGTAGTTTTGGGGGGAAAAATATATTGAAAGACAATGGAGAGCAACCAGTGCCCGCAATGCTTTATGGTCAGTGATTCTTTAGAAGAAAAAAACGAGGAGAGTTCCATTTTTATCCCAACCTTATCTTCTAAGGGCATTTCCCAAACAGTTCTGCTAAGGAAAGGAAATTGGTAGAATTAACTGGCTGAGAAGATATAGTTCAGATCTGCTTGTACTTTACAGACTAAATTTTGGACAGAAGGACAATCCAGTAAAGACTCTGAAAAATCTGCCTGCATAATCCTGTGAATCTTCAGCCAGTGCTGAAACTATATGTATAAAGGGTAAATCACTTTAGAATTCAGTAAAATATGACATATAGAATGTTGAAAATTGAACAGAGACTTTAGTATCTATGTGGTGCTATGGAAACAAAAGTTTAAATTCAAGTATTTCAATTAAGGGGACTTCATAAACACACTGGGCTTTCAGGTGAGACTCCAGAAAGGCCACGTCCTAAGAGTAAGGGCCTCCAACAAAGGAATAAAATTAATAGCTTCAGAGCAAGGGAAAGTCTGAAGAGCAGTCCTAAGGAAGCCTGAGGCCTCTATACAATCACAGTGTTCTGCCAGAAGTCTATCTGCTTGTCGGAAAACTCTTAACCCTCCTTGGAGGGAGATGGTATTGTCAAGAGCTTTTATGATGTTTAAAAACTTGTTTTATAGAGCTGTATCTTAAATGTTATAGATTGATTGTAGAAACGGCATTAAGTGTACAGCTTAGTAAATATCTTCATATTTACAGCATTGTAAACACATTCATATACATTGTAAATACATTCATATATTACCACTCATGTTAGGATATAGAGCATTTCTGAAGCCTGGAAGGTTCTCTCATCTTTTGGGGTATTCAATATTCTTACTTACCCTACCATCAGTTAGTATTGCTTGTTCTGAAGTTAACATAAATGGAGTCATTTGTATGTTTAATGCCCAACTCCTTTTACTCAACATAATAACCATGAGGTTCATCTATATTTTTGTATGTATTCACAGTTCCTTTTTATTTCTTTGTAGCATCCTACTGTATCAGTGTTCCACAATTAATCTGCTGCTGATAGAAATTAAGGTTGTTTCCAGGTTGAGGCTGTTATGAAATATTCTTGTTTATGCTTTTATGAGAACTTATCCACTCATTTCTCTTGTGGATATAACAAGTGATATTAGTTAACAGTGTCTTTTTATTGATAAACATTTTTAATTTTCACAAAATCAAAGGATTATCTTTTTTTTTAATTAGTGGTTTGGGGTTTTGTTTAAGAAATCTTTTGCCTTATCACACCAAAGGTATGAAAATATTATCCTCTTTCCTTGTGGAAGCTTTATTGTTTACCAATCGGAGGTAGCCCTATGATCCATCTTGAGAAACTTGTACCTATCCTATGAGCCTGTAAGGTAAGAGTCTGTGTTCCTCTGTTTTATCTAATAAATAGGCAATCGTTCCAATATAGTTCATTAAAAAGACATCCTTTCCTCCAGTGAATTAGAGTTGGAACCACTGATGGCTCCATTAATGACTTATCTCTTCTGTTACACTAGTCAATGTTGCTATGCATATGCCAAGCTAGGCTGTCTTATTTATACTAGTTTTAGAATGAGTCTTAAAATTTTATGGTGGAATTCCTCCAACTTCGTTATCCATTATCAAGGTTGTCTTAGCTAGTTTAGGTTCTATCCATTTATATCTAAATTTCAGAATCAGCTTTTCAGTCCTGTCCCCAATATGCTATGTTTGTAGAGAATTCAGAGATAAATTTGAAGAATTTTTATACTAATCATACCGGGTTTCTAATCCTTTAAAATTGGGCTATTAAATTCTTTTTGAACAGTGTTTCCTAGTTTCTGGTATATAATTCCTGCACATATCATATTATATTTATTCTTAGACAAACCAGTATAGATGATACATTTAAAAAATTTTCCTTTTATAATTGTTTGCTGCTGGTATATAGTGTGTAGTGTTAGTCATTCAGTCATGTCCAACTTTTTGCAACCCCATGGGCCATAGCCCACAGGCTCCTCTGTCCCTGGAATTCTCCTGGCAATACTGGAGTTGATTGCCATTCCCTTCCCCAGGGGATCTTCCTGACCCAGGAATTGAACCCAGGTTTCCTGCACTGCAGGCAGATTCTTTACCATCTGAGCTACCAGGGGAAATTTGCTGCTGGTATAGAGAGATATTATTTTTGAATATTGACTTATATCCTAAAACTTTGATTAATTAATTTTTTCCAACAGTTTAAATTCTTCTGGATACTTTTTCTTACACAATCATATCATCTGCAAATAAAGTTTGTTAATTTATGAAGTTTATGTTTTTATTCATTTTGCAACTTTATTTTGTGTTAATTAGAGACACACATACAGTTGTAAGAAAAAATATGGTACAATTCTATAGACCCTTCATCCAGTTTGCTGCTATGGTTAGAGCGGACATAACTGTAGTTCACTATCAGGAAACTGATATTGATACAATCCATCAATCTTAGATTTCAACAGTTTGTGTGTGCTCCTTTGTATATGTGTATGTGTCTGTATCTGACTCTTTGTGACCTTATGGACTGTAGCTCACCCATGGAGCTCCTCTGTCCATGGGGATTCTCCAGGCAAGAATGCTGGAGTAGGTTGCCATTCTATTCTCCAGGGGATCTTCCCGACTCAGGGATCGAACCTACCTCTCTTATATCTCCTGCATTAGGAAGCAGGTTCTTTACCACTAGTGACACCTGGGTGTCTGTGTATTTTGTTCTGTGCTATTTTATCATATTGTGCGACCACCATCACAGTCAAGACAGAAGAGTTTTGTTACCAGGATACCTTGTGCTACCCTTTTATAGTCACAGTTGCCTAACTCTGACTGCAACCCCTTACCTGCCCTCAGCTCTGGCAACCATTAATCTGGTGTTCATTTCTATAATTTTGTTCATGTCTATAATTCATTCATTTGAATAATGTTATATAATGGAATGAAAACTTTGAGACTGTTTTTTTTCCCCCCCTCAACATAATGATCTTGTGAAAGACCCATCATACAATATGCAAGTTGTTCCAAAGTTTATTCCTTCTTCTTGCTGATATTGTGGTATGGATGTATCATATTTTGTCTGACCATTCCCTAGCCATTCAGACAATGGGTTATTTCCAGGTAGGGGCTATCATGAGTAAAGCTGCTATGAACATTGATGTACAGATTCCTGTGTAAAAATGTTTCTAGTTCTTAGGGATAAATGCCCAACAATGCCATTCCTGAGCCATATGATAAGCTCATGTTTAATTTTTTTTTAAGAAACTGCCAAACTATTTTCCAGAGTGTAGTTGACATTTCTGTCATCAGTATATGAATGATCAAGTTTCCCCAAATCCTTGACAGCCTTTGGTATCGAAGTTTATCCTACTTCAGGTTTGCTCAGCTTCTTGAATCTGTAGAATTAAATGTTTCACCAATTCTGGAAATTTTTCAACTACTATTTCCTTGAATAGTTTTTCAGTTCCACTCTCACTCTTCCCTTCTTACAAGATTTTAATCATACCAATGCTCATTCTTTTGTTATAACCCCATAGGCTCCTGAGACTCTGGGTTTGTTGTTGTTGTTGTTGTTTTCAGTCTTTTCAGTCTTCTTTGTTGTTTTTTCATTTTGTTCAGATTGGGTAAATGCTATTGATATGTCAGGGACTGATTCTATCCTCTGTCCCTCTACTCGACTATCTGTTGCCCCTTTACTATTAAGCCCATCAAGCAGGTTATATTTTTTGTTAAGTTTTACATTTTTCAGTGCTATAATTTCTAATTTTTACCTTTTCAAAATTTCTGTTTGTTGATATTTTCTATGCTTTTATTTACTTTAAGAAGATTCACAATTGCTTCTTTAAGCCTTTTCATGGAGGCTTTTAAAATCCTTTACACATAATTTCAACATATAACTTATATTAATGTTGTATTCTGGTATATTTTTATTCAGGTTGTAATTTTTTGGTTCTTTGTAAGATGAGTGATTTCTGATTGTACCCTAGATATTTTGGATATTATTTTATGATACTTTGGATACCATATAATGTTCTTATTGTGGCAGGTAGTCCCCTGTTGAGGTGTACTTCTGGTAGTAGTTTAGTCCCTAAGTCATGTCCAACTCTTGCAACCCCATGGGCTACAGCCTATCAAGCCCCACTGTCCATGAAATTTTCCAGGCAAGAATACAGGAGTGGAGTCAGCATTTAGTTCTTAGGGGATCTTCCCAAGCCAGGGATTGAACCTGGGTCTCCTGCACTGCAGAAGAATCCTTTACTGTCTGAGTCACCAGGGAAGCCTGGAACCTAGGGCAAATATTAATAAATGTGTCTGTTCTGCTTCGGGTCGGGCCCTGCCTAAATTACCCTAGCCAAAATGGAGTGCCAACTCACACTACATTATTTCAGACAAATTCAAGTTTCCTCTCTTCCACACTGACACCTTCTTGGTAAAACTGGGACATCAGTTTATACTTCTTTGTTGCCTCCAAGTAGGGATATAGGCTCAGCTCCCTGCTGGATCCAAATGACACCATTAGAAGGGCGCAGATGAAGCAAGTGCCAACTAGCCTTGCTTGTCCCAACAATCTCATCCTGCGTTGTAATGCTAGGTAAAGTGGAGGCTCAGCTCTTCACTGGCCCCACCAATACTAGGAGATAGCCAAGATTCATATCAGTTAACCTTACTTTGAATTGCCTCATTCAATCTCGTTACTGCTGGGTGGGTGTGAAGGTTCAGCTCGCTGTGGGCACTGGTAAGAACGGGGTGAGGAAAACGTAGAATACTGACTAGTCCCAACTCATGCTGCCTGTACAGTCTCAGTGCTGTTGAAGAGGTGAAGGCTCAGCTTGTGGCTGAACCTCACTGACACTACCGTGGTGGAATTATTTTAGTGCCCCCTGCTTCTGGGTGGGAGATCAGGGAATTGGAGCATCTTTTATCCTCTCTAGGCATACAGAGCACAGAAGATGAGCTCCAGACTCAGAATGATGATACTGTTTTATCAGGGAATTAGAGTGCTGCTAGCTTTGGCCAGTTTGGGGATGAAACTTTAGCTCCCAGCTTGACTGGGGAGAGAATTGCACAGCGGCTGCCTGGTTTCTGCTGGGGTGGGATAGGGTTGGTAGATGATCAGCTTCCTGTTCAGCCTCTGAAATCTTGCAGTGAGTGGTACACTTTTTGCTCTTGGTGTTTGACCAGAGTAGATTGGGTATTGCCACTAAAGACTTCTGTTTTGAGGCCACATATTTCTGGTCCTTGGACCAGTAAACTAGGATTTACTTGGAGCTTGTTTTTTTATTTTGTTTTCTGTTTGTGCCTGTTGTAGGTCTTGGGTTGAAGGCTTCTGCATCACCCTGCTGGGATATATGGCAATCAATAAGGAAGGCAAGGAACTCACTCTTTTGCCAGTCCTCAGGTTCCAAGGTCCTTATGCAGTTTGCCTTCTTTCTGGGCCTTCTGGGGCTTGTCCTTTGTATGTCCAGAGTTTTCACTTGGAAGAGGCATTGCCTGGGAATAATGGGGCTATTTCATCTTAGCCAAAACCAGAAGCATTTTTTATGGCTTTTTTAAATACTGGCAGAGACTTCGAGTATGATATGTGAAGCAAATCAGTATAGTTGACACTCTTGTTTTGTTCCTGGATCAAGGTAAATTTTTCAGTAAGTTATTAGATGATATTTTGATAGGAATTTTTGTTGGATTAAAGACCTTTGGAAAATTCTGAAAGAGCTGGGAATACCAGACCACCTGACCTGCCTCTTGAGAAATCTGTATGCAGGTCAGGAAGCAACAGTTAGAACTGGACATGGAACAACAGATTGGTTCCAAATAGAGAAAGAAGTATGTCAAGGCTGTATATTGTCACCCTGATTATTTAACTTTTGTGCATGAGAAGTGCTGGGCTGGAAGAAGCACAAGCTGGAATCAAGATTGCTGGGAGAAATATCAATAACCTCACATATGCAGATAACACCATCCTTATGGCAGAAAGCAAAGAAGAACTACAGAGCTTCTTGATGAAAGTAAAAGAAAGAAAAAAAGTGAAGTCATTCAGTCATGTCTGACTCTTTGCAACCCCATGGACTGTAGCCTAACATGCTCCTCTGTCCATGGGATTTTCCAGTTAAGAGTACTGGAGTGGGTTGCCATTTCCTTCCCCAAAGGATCTTCCCAACCCAGGGATTGAACCTGGGTCTCCCACATTGTAGTCAGACACTTTACCATCTGAGCCACCAGGGAAAGTGCAAGAGGAGAGTGAAAAAGTTGACTTAAAATTCAACATTCAGAAAACTAAGATCATGGCATCTGGTCCCATCACTTCATGGCAAATAGATGGGGAAACAGTGGCAGACTTTTTTGGGGGGCTCCAAATCCCCATGGTAACTGTAGCCATGAAATTAAAAGACACTTATCCTTGGAAGAAAAGTTATGACCAACCTAGACAATATACTAAAAAGCAAAGACATCATTTTGCCAATAAAGGCCCGTCTAGTCCAAGCTATGGTTTTTCCAGTATTCATATATCGTTGTGAGAGTTGGACTATAAAGAAAGCTGAGTGCTGAAAAATTGATGCTTTTGCACTGTGGTGTTAGAGAAGACTCTTGAGAGTCCCTTGGACTGCAAGGAGATCCAACCAGTCAATCCTAAAGCAAATCAGCCCTGAATATTCATTGGAAGGACTGATATTGAAGCTGAAACTCTAGTACTTTGGCCACCTGATGCAAAGAGCTGACTCATTTGAAAAGACTCTGATGCTGGGAAAGATTGAAGGTGGGAGGAGAAGGAGACAACAGAGGATGAGATAGTTGGATGGCATCATCGACTCAATGGACATGAGTTTGAGTAAACTCTGGGAGTTAGTGATGGACAGGGAGATCTGGCATGCTGCACTCCATGGAGACATAAAGAGTCAGACATGACTGAGCGACTGAACTAAACTTAACTGAGGACCTTTACTTATAGTCCTAGTTTGCTGAGAGTTTTTAGAATAAATTAAATTGTATCTATTTTTGTTGTTGTTGTAATTGAAAGAACACAATGGTTTTTTCCTTTTTTTTTTTTTTTTTTTTGCTGAGGAGGTGAATTGTAATGATTGGTTTTCAAATGTTATATCAAACTTGCATTTTTGGAAAAAAATTCATTTTGTCAAGATATGTTCTTTTAATTTAGTGTTGGATTCAATGTTCCAATATTTCATTAATAAAGACTTTTGCTTTTATCTTATAAGAGAGATTACCTTCTTAAATTTATTCATTGGATCCTTCATTTTATATTTATTATTTTTAGTTATAAAAATGTTATTTTCCTTCAAATCTATCTCCTTTCATATTGTTACAATTTTCAGCTTCAGTTCAGTTCAGTCACTCAGTTGTGTCTGACTCTTTGTGACTCCATTAACCTCAGCACACCAGGCGTCCTTGTCTATCACCAGCTCCTAAAGTCCACCCAAACTCATGTCTATCGAGTCGGTGATGCCATCCAGCCATCTCATCCTCTGTCATCTCCTTCTCCTCCTGCCCCCTATCCTTCCCAGCATCAGGGTCTTTTCTAGTGATTCAACTCTTCACATGAGGTGGCCAAAGTAATGGAGTTTCAGCTTCAGCATCAGTCCTTCCAATGAACACCCATGGCTGATCTCCTTCAGAATGGACTGGTTGGATCTCCTTGCAGTCCAAGGCACTCTCAAGAGTCTTCTCCAACACCACAGTTCAAAAGCATCAATTCCTCGGCACTCAGCCTTCTTTACAGTCCAACTCTCACATCCATACATGACTACTGGAAAAACCATAGCTTTGACTAGATGGACATTAGTCGGCAAAGTAATATCTCTGCTTTTGAATATGCTGTCTAGGTTGGTCATAACTTTCCTTCCAAGGAGTAAGCGTTTTTGATTTCACGGCTGCAATCACCATCTGCAGTGATTTTGGAGCCCCCAAAATTAAAGTCTGTCACTGTTTCCATTGTTTCCCCATCTATTTGCCGTGAAGTGATGGGACTAGATGCCATGATCTTAGTTTTCTGAATGTTGAGTTTTAAGCCAACTTTTTCACTCTCCTCTTTCACTTTTATCAAGAGGCTTTTTAGTTCCTCTTCACTTTCTGCCATAAGGGTGATGTCTTCTGCATATCTGAGGTTATTGATATTTCTCCCGGCAATTTTCAACTTACTTCCTATATTAAACTATGTGAGGTGTAACTCTAATATCTGAGCCCCTGTTACTCTGTTTATTTTGTTTTTTGCTTCTTATAGTTTTCATTTATATAGTCTCTCTTTCTCTGTCTCTTTTTAACTTAGAGATATGAAGTCAGGGAGATATGGTTTCAAATCCTCCTGATTTTGCTTTTTACTCACTGTGTGATTATGAATAAACAACAAAATAATGTTCCTGAGGTAATATGTGAATAAAAGCTCTTTTCCTGTGGTACTGAAGTGAATAATAATTGAGATTACTATAAGAGTGGCCAATAATCTTTCTCTTTAGTCTTTCTTGACTGATTTGTTCCTTTTACAATTTTATTTCTCTTTTTGTAATGTTTCATTTCTGTAGAAGGCAGGACAAGAAATATTTTCCCTTTCTACCTCATTTCTATTTATTTTAATATTTTAAGTCGGATATGGTGACTCCCTTCTTTCAAAATAAATTTTAAATATTATGGCTTTTGTTTGGGGCAGTTACTGATAAAAAAATAATAGCTGATTCTGAGAACCTTAGTGATGGAAACACTGTACACAATTTTCATGTATCCTCACAGAATTCATATGAGGTAGGTGCTAACAACATTCACAGTTTATGGATGGAAAGCAACATAAAGTACCTTGCATAAAGGCATGAAGCCAGAATCTAAGCCCAAGGAATCTGACTCCAGGCCAGATAACACACTTGCTTGCCTCTCCTTTGTTTCTCACCTACACGTTTTGATTAAAAGGCAGTTTATTGTGTTGATTGAAACACAGACTCTGTTGCCTTAGTTTGAAACTTATGTCTGTACTTACGGGCTTCCCAGGTGGCACTAGTGATATAGAACCCACCTGCCAATGCAGAAGATGTAAGAGTTGTGGGTTCGATCCCTGGATCAGGAAGATTCCTTGGAGGAGGGCTTGGCAACCCACTCCAGTATTCTTGCCGGAAGAATCTCATGGACAGAAGAGCCTTACAGTGTGAGACATCAAGCAAGTTGCTGAAAACTAAGTCTTGTCATATATAGAAATTTGTATTAATATCTGTGTTAAGTGATAGGTCATTCATGTAATCTTAGCTCCTGTAGGCTTGATCATTTTGATTGTGTAACTGACATTGTATTTGGAAATTTTTTTGTAGTAATGATTTGAGGATTAGATCAGTGTCATAATCCTACATGGAATACTCATCTTTACTTCTGCTAAGTATCTGGGGACACTAGCAATCTGAGATTAATTTAATCAACTCCCAGGCATTTTTTAAAATTTATTTTTAATTGGAGGATAATTGCTTTATAATATTGTCTTAGTTTCTGCGATGAATCAATGTGAATCAGTCATAGGTATATGTATGTCCCCTCCCTCTTGGACTTCCCTTCTAGGCACTGAGAATATCTGAAGCTTTTCTTCAAAGTTTCTGTGAGCCTATCTAGTTCTATTTCCAGATCACTAGGTTGCAGCCTTTCAGAGTCCTCATCCACAATGTTAGAATTACTAAGACTTCCATGTTTTTTGAACCCTGAACTTCAAAGATTTATTCCCTGCCCCAAGATGTTTTCAGAAGTGCTTCTCACATTCTCAGCATGTCAGACACTACCAGCAGAAAAGCTGCTCCAAGTGCTGTCTTTAGATTTCTACCTTTAAAATGTCTTCATTTTTATTAGTGCTTAAGGATATTTATATACCTTTATATCTTTCTATCAAATTGTTCTAGTTGTCCTTGGTAAGAAGATTGATCAAATTGTTTAATCTACTATTAAAAAGCAAATGATTTTTACATTTAGGTTTAAGTGGTTAATAATTCTTTGAATGCCAATTTTCTTATTTTTTCATTTTACTTATCTTTATCTTCTACAATGAATAGGTATTGCCTGTGCAAAAAGACATATTCATTTAAAAATATAAGTTGTAAAAGATGGGAGAGAACATGTTTGATAGTAAGTCATATGAAAGTCACGGAAGAAAATCTAACATGAAATCACAGAATTCATGAATCATAGGCAATATAAAAAACTACGGCCAGATTTACCTGCTCAGAGCCTGGTGGGCTGCCGTCTGTGAGGTTGCACAGGATCGGACACAACTGAAGCAACTTAGCAGCAGCAGCAGTATATATTGCAGTATGCTGGTCTTAGGAGTACTTAGTTTAACAACCAAAAATAGTTTTAGTGTCGCACTGATGGATTGTGATGTATTCAGAAGAGAACAGAAAAACCTTGCGTTTCCAACTGCAACGAGGATGAGTTGGATAAATGAAAAATTTACTGAGACAATATATGATAGTGAAAAAATATGATAACTCTCTTCAAATATGTGAAAATATGTTATGCTGGAGAAAGACTTTATTTAGAGCATGTTGCTTTAAAAGGCAAAAATATGGGAAGTTAAATGAAAATAGGAAGGGAAGTTTTCCAAATAATTAGAAAGTTTACCAGTGATGCATAGTATAGAGAACTTTGCAGAACAACATTCCCTGTCGTTCGAAGATCGGAACCAACGGGTAGCTAGCTACTCCCCAAACTTCCCTTAAATGAGTGTATCCTTTTCAAATCTAAAATATTGTAAAACTTCATGTTTCTAGGGTTGTTCTAGCAACAGCATGTGGGCTGTAATATAGGGGTAAGAGTTTAAGATCAAATAGAGCAGGCAATATAAAAACTAAGTTATGTCTTACTTGGGCATGATTGTTGACAGTGGATATAGCAAAGGCATGGAAACAAGAAGGATTCCTTGAAAAATTATCAAATAATTTTGTAGTCTACAATAGATGGAAGAGAGTAGAATGATCAGATGATTCTAGGAAACATGTAGGAATCAGTGGAACGAATAATGTAAAAATTCACTTTATAAATTATAAAATATAACTTATTACATAAGTTTTTATATAAATTTTCACTTCCTGATTCTACAACTACTTCTTTTCTTGAGAAGCAGTCATTTGCTCTATAAAAATTTCTACCTCTATATCTGTCCTGCTGAAAAATTACAACAACTCATGTGTGAATAATAGAAATTTTTCACTTTTTCTGGCTAATTCAATTTTTAGCTTTCCCAATTTAAAGGAAGTTCAGGCTCATTATCCATCCTGCAAAGGTAGATTTTGCTGATATAATAATATTACTTTAGAATGGCAATTTTTAAAAAAATGTATAATAATTCTTATGTCTGATAAACAGTTATTTTTCATTATCTCTCTATTATTTGCATAACTCTATACAACTACTTTGAGTTATACCAAGAAACAAGGTCATTTAACCTTATATGGTTTTCTTTATGTAGTTGTTGGTAAACAGAATAGATAACCCAAGATATCTAAATCTTAATCACCAGAAACTGAATTTTCATCAGAAACTGAATTTACCTTACTTGGCCAAAGGAACTATGCTGCTGCTGCTGCTGCTGCCAAGTTGCTTCAGTCGTGTCCAACTCTGTGTGACCCCACAGACAGCAGCCCATCAGGCTCCACTGTCCCTGGGATTCTCCAGGAAAGAACACTGGAGTGGGTTGCCATTTCCTTCTCCAATGCATAAAAGTGAAAAGTGAAATTGAAGTTGCTCAGTCATGTCCAACTCTTAGCGATCCCATGGACTGCAGCCTACCAGGCTCCTCCATCCATGGGATTTTCCAGGCAAGAGTACTGGAGTGGGGTGCCATTGTGATTAAATTAAGAACCCCAATGTAGGGAGATTGTCTTGGATTATCCCTGCCCAGTCTAATCAAGTGAGTCCTTAAAAGCAAAGAACTTTCCAGGCTAGAGTCAGAGAGAGAGGTAACTACCAAGGAGTAGTTTTGAAGATGGAGAAAGTGGGCATGAGCCAAGGAATATGTGTGGCCTTTAGAAGCTGGGAAATGGAAAGGAAGCTCCCCAGGGTTTCCAGAAAGCAATATAGAACTGCCAACACCTTGAATTTAGCCTAGTGAGATCTACATCAGATTTCTGACCTACAGAAGTATAAAACAACAAGTCTAAATTATTTCAAACTACTAAGCTGGTAGCCACAGCAGCCATAGAAAACTAATACTACCAAGTTCTTATGGTTAGTACAACCATGGATTTTATTACTCATCTTATTAGTTTGGGATCTAGGCAGGAAAAAATACTGAGTCCAATTACTACTGACTTGAACAGAGAAAGTTTCACTTTTCTCATGTAACAAGAAATCTCCCAGATAAGTTCACATTGGCTATGCTAAGTGGTAAGGTAGAACTTGGAGTTCTTAGCCAGATCCATTGCTACTCTGAACAAATTTGGGATACTGTTAGTAAAGAACATGTAGAGTGGATTAGAACTTATCATTGTCTTTTACTTGTATTGCTACATAATTTAGGCAGTGCAGAGCCTACTGCTGGAATCAAAAGGGCATTCTGGTACTATAAAAAAGCAACTATGACCAAATTTATAAAGGGTTGGAACATACAGTTCCTGATTCAGAGACATGGATTATAGGAATTAAGAGGTAGAGAAGAATTACTGTGAAAAGAGATTTATGATTAAGAAGATTTCTTCATCAGCATATTCATCTAGTCAACTTCTGTTTTATCCTTGCATTTATTCTTTCTGGCTTGTCATCATACCAATATTCTAAGAATCAAGTTTAAGACTTATCTTTATGTTATTCTCTATGAAAGGCTTCTGCTAATAATATCAAATACCTAAAGTTTGGTTTTTTTTAGTATATTGTTAAGGGTTAACTTGGGCTTCCATGGTGGCTCAGATAGTAAAGAATCTGCCTGCAGTGCAGAGACTTGGGTTCAGTCCCTGGGTCAGGAAGATCCCCTGGAGAAAGGAATGACTACACACTCCAGTATTCTTGCCTGAAGAATTTCATGGACAGAGGTCCCTGATAGTCTACAGTCCATGAGGTTGCAAAGGGTTGTACATGACTAAGCAACTAATACAACACACTAAGAGTTAACTTGACCATGGAAAAAGAATGTACTTTCACTTTTCCCACTATCCCCTAAACAAATTATTAGCAAACTAGACTTGCAAGCCAAATCTGGCTCATCAAACTAAACTTTTATTTAGTTTTCTAAATAAAAAGTTTTTGAAACATTTATTTACATACTTCTTATGATGGGTTTGTGCTTCAATGGCCATTTTTGATTTATGCAATAGAGACATATGTCCCACAGAGCTTAAAATACATACTATCTATTGCTAAAGATAATATTTGTCAACATTTTCCCTAAATTAGTAATAGTGATTTTGTGATATGGTGTTGAAGTGGATAGAGAAAGTATTATCAGTAGAAACTGGATTCTAATCATTATAAAATGCTTTTTGCTTGTCTTGGGAGTTTATCTCCCACCTTCTTCTGACACTTCATTCAAGGACATCGCTCGTTTAAGTTTTGCTAAAACACCTTATTGTTTTGATCTCTCCCTCTTATTTAGCATTAATAGATAAGCAAATAAACACTCTGAATTTTTCATCTTGAATATCAAGTAGACATGAAGGGGAAAACAATCTGAAACAAAGGAGTCTAGGTTAGTACGAGATGATTCTGTTTATTACTATAAAAATGCATGAAAATATCTTGCCTAATCCTGGAAATTCTGTAACTCCAGACTTCCATTGTACATTAAGTCCAAAATATTCTTCCAATTGAAATCATACTAACAAGGTAATTCAAGCATAATGTGATATATGCCATAAGAAGAGGGTATATAATGTATTCACAGAGGACAAAGAGAGCATTCTCAGATGAAATTGAAATGAGTCATGAAGGATGAATGGAATTTTACCAAGGGACAACATATGGAAAAGAATAAAGGGCAGAGAACATTTAATAAATATTGTATTGGACAATATTAAGTGAATTTAATTAAATGAACTAAGTCAAATGAGTGTTGTTTTGTCATGAGTTTTTTTAAGGCTTCCATATGAAAGTACAGCAGACTGCATGGCTTAGGTAAGAAAAATTTATTTTTTCACAATTCTGGAGATCAAGGTGTTGACAGGGTTTGTTTCTTTTGAAAAGAATCTTCTTGCTTATAGTTGGCTATCTTTTCTGTCTTCTCCTGTAGGTCTTTCTTCTATATGTGTCTATGTCCTAATTCCCTTTTCTAATAAAGACACTAGTCATATTGGATTAGGGATCACCCAAAAGACTTAAATTTAATTACCTTTTTAAAGCCCCAGTTCCCATATATAGTCTCATTCTGAGGTGCTCAGGGTTAGACCATCAACATATGAACTTGAGGGTGATAAATTTAGTGCATAACATATATATTCATGGATTTACAAACATTTTGATTCAACTATAGGATAAAGTGATGCACCAGGAGGAATGATGAAATATGTGACTATGAAGGTAGTCAAAATCCAAATTTGGATAATGTCATAGTAAAGAATTTGGAACTATTTTTCACATAATGATGAATTGAGGATGAGTTTAAATAGAGAAATAGCGTGATCAGAATTACATTTTAGGAAAATCAGTCTTTACGGTAATGGAAAAATTTGTAACATGGGTAAGATTTGAAAAAGAAGCAAGACCAGGAGGTTAGTTTTCACAATAGTCCATTCCATTGAAGATAGAAGTCTGAAAAGGCAGTGGAATGTTATACAGAAGGGAGAAGGCATGAAGCTTGGGCTGGTGGGTTGGCAGTGACTCTGTTCATGGAGATATAGGACCTATAGGATAGGACTATAGGATATAGAGTCCTATTTCCATAGGAATGGAGAAGGTCATTTCAATTTATAATGTTTTACTTTGAAGTGATGATTTTGAAGTGATTTTTACTTTGTGATGATTAATTTTATGTATCAGCTTGACTGGGCCATAGGGTGCCCAGATATTTGGTTAGACAGTATTCTGGGTGTGTCTGTGAGAATGTTTCTGGATAATATTAACCTTTGAATCAACAGAGTAACTAAAGCAGATCATCCTTCCCGGTGTTAGCAGCTCTCATCCACTCCACTGAAGGCCCGAATAGGACAAAATGCTGAGCAAGAAAGAATTCACTGTCTTTTCCTTATGGTTTCTGTTGGGGGACACTGGTCTTCTCCTAACTTCAGGCTCAGACTGAAATGTACACTTTTGGCTTTCCTGTAATCAGGCCTTCAAGTTACAGATCTTTGGACTTCTCAGCCTCCATAGTTTCATGAGCTGATTATTGATTAGCTCTCTGTCTGTGTGTCTGTCGTCTATCTATCGATCTATCTATCTTGTGCTCCGGCTCAGTCACTAAGTCCTATCTGACTCTTTGTGATCCCATGGACTACAGTCAGTTTTCTCTGTGCATGGAATTCTCCAGGCAAGAATACTGAAGTGGGTGTCATTTCCTTCACCGGGGGATCTTCCTGACCCAGGGATTGAACCCTAATCTCCGGCATTGGCGGGCAAATTCCTTACCACTGAGCCACCAGGGAAGCCCGTCTGTCATCTGTCTATCTATCTGTGTATCATCCTATTGGTTCCAGGTTTCCGGAGAGCTCTTATGCTCACGGGGCATCCAGTAAGGCACTGGGAAAAATCCTCGAAACAGCTAAAGATGTAATTTAGAAAACAAATTTGTAGATCATTAATGTTTATAAGAGTTAATTAAAGTTCCAGTCAGGAAAATAAAAACCACCATTCAATAATAAATTTCAAATGTAACTTTGGACATGGTCCTGTGCTTTCCTTCAGAACTCCTTGGGCTGTGCCTTGATCTTTGCTGTTTTCACAGCTTCCCTTGAGCAGAGAACTATCTTAGATCCCCTCAGAAGTTGGTGCCATGAAAATGTAATAGTTACATTTACTCTTCTAATTCAGGAGATGATATAAGCTTTAATTAGCTGTCATCATCAGGGAAACCTTTCCTTATCTCCTGATTAAATTAAAGCAAACCATTCAAAGTGGTTTCCTTGCTTTACCACTACTCCATCTCCAATCCTTCAAATACACATCTGCCCCATATGCTTCCTCAGCTTTTAGTTTGTTTCATTGCTCCATCTAGATTCCTTAGCCTGGTGTTGAAAATGCCATGATCTAGTCTCATTCTAGCCCTGTGACTCCATCCTCCTCCATCCCTCTACACATGCTCAGCCCACCTCTCCATTCTTAGGTCCAATTCATATATATACCCAACTCTTTGTTTTACTCCTTAAAGCAGAAATGCCCAAGACCTACCTCTTCCATAAAAGCTTCCCTGAATTTCCCAGTAATGGTTTTCTCTGAATTATCTATGATATTTATTTTGGTCAAAAATAAGTTCCTTCTTTATGTAATATATTAATCTATCGAACTGCCATAACAAAATGCCATAGGCTGAGTGGTTTAAATAAGAGACGTGTTGCTTATAGGTCTGAAAGCTAGGAAGTCCAAGAACAAGGTACTGACTGGTTTGATTCCTGCTGAGAGCTCTCTTCCTGTCTTGCATATGACCTCTTTCTTGCTGTGTACTCACAGGACCTTTCTTTGGTGTGTGTGTATGTAGAGAGCTTTCTCTCTTTATCTTCTTAAAGCCCCTAATCCTATCAGATTAGGATCTCACCCTTATGGCTTCCTTTTACCTTATGCTGTTGTTTAGTCACTAAGTTGTGTCTGGCTCCCTATGAACCCATGGACTACAGCACGGCAGGTTCCCCTGTCCTCCACTATCTCCTGGGGTTTGCTCAAATCTCAAATTCATACTATCTATCTCATCCTCTGCTGCTCCCTTCTTTTACCTTCAATCTTTCCCAGCATGAAGGTCTTTTCCCATGAGTCAGCTCTTCCCATCAGGTGGCCAAAGGACTGGATCTTCAGCTTTAGCATCAGTCCTTCCAGTGAATATTCAGGGTTGATTTCCTTTAGAACTGACTGGTTGGATCTCCTTGTAGTACAAGGGACTGTTAGTCTTCACCAGCACCACAATTTGAAAGCATTAATTCTTCGGCTTTCAGCCTTCTTTATGGTACAACTCTCATATCTATACGTGACTACTGGAAAAAAAAATAGATTTGACTGTAAGGACCTTTGTCAGCAAAGTGATGTCTCCTCTTTTTTAATATGCTATCTAGGTTTGTCTTAACCTGCCTTCCAAAGAACAAGCATCTTTTAATTTCATGGTTGCAGTCATCATCTGCAGTGATTTTGGAGCCCAAGAAAGTAAAATCTGTCAGTGCTTCCACTTTTTCCCCTTCTATTTGCCATGAAGTTGATAGTACCAGATGTCTTAGCTTTTTTCCTGTTGAGTTTTAAGCAATCTTTTTCACTCTCCTCTTTTACCCTCACCAAGAGGCTTAGTTCCTCTTCACTTTCTGCCATCGGAGTGGTATCATCTGCATGTCTGATGTTATTTATATTTCTTCTGGAAATCTTGATTCCAGCTTGTGCTTCATCCAAGTGGTATTTCACATGATGTCCTCTCTGTATAAGTTAAACAAGCAGGGTGAAATATATAGCCTTGTCCCAATTTGGGACCCTTTTATTGTTTCAAGTCCATTTCTAACTGTTGCTTATTGACCTGCATGCAGGTTTCTCAGGAGACAGATAAGGTGGTCTGGTGTTCCCATTTTTTAAGGGTTTTCCATAGTTTGTTTCAATCTACATAGTCAAAAACTTTAGCATAGTCAATGAAGCAGATATTTTTCTGGAATTCCCTTGCTTTCTCTATGATCCGACAAACATTGACAATTTGATCTTTTGTTCTACCTTTTCTAAACCCAGCTTGTACATCTGGAATTTCTCATTTCACATACTGCTGAAGCCTATCTTGAAGGATTTTGAGCATAATCTTGCTGGCACATGAAAGGAGTGCAATTGTATGGTAATTTGAACATCACAGTCTTGTTGTGGTGAAGAGGCTTGTGTAACTCAACGAAGCTATGTGTCAGGCTGTGCAGAACCTTTAACCCTATGTATCTCCTAAAGCTCTATCTCCAAATACAGAGATCCTCCCTTTGGAAGTTAGGGATCTGTCATATGAATTTTGAGTTGACCCAATGTAGTCAATAGAATGTAAACACTTAACTGAGTTATATTTGTATATATCTTATCTCTTTAGCTAGACTTGAACTTCTCTAAGGAAGAGTCTCTGATTTATATTTGCTTCTTCTATCTTTATTCAGTGTTTCCCATCTGGTTGTTAGGCATCTAGTCACAAATACAAATTGATGAAATAGTGGCAACTGGATCACGTCACTTAACATACACAGTGTCCCTTCCTACTTTGCAGAGTCTCATTTTCCTATGATGGTCCAGGTTTAGGTTTCCAAGTAGTGTTTATCCATCCCTCGTGTAGTTTAGCTTAACAAATGACTAACATTAAGAATTAAATCCCAGCCAGTCCTAAATTTTCTCCTTGGGATGAACATAGATTTTCATATACTAATCCCTCTATCCTTCTTTGGTCAGTGACAAATAAGTCTCAGATATTATTTTCATCAGTTCTTCTTCCACTTCCCTCTTCTCTCTTCTCCCTTTTTCTTTCTCTTTAGCTCTCATTTTTTAAAGGGCTGTGAGAAGATCATGAGGAAGAAAGAGCCAACTTTTACCTTAACTGCAAACAATGTCTTAAACTTTAAAAAAGAGACGTGTGAAAAAGAGACCAGGCAAATATTGAGTTTTCTTCTTATGCATTAATACATACTTTTTAGATCATTTGTATCTTGTAATCTGTCAAATCAAAGCCTGCGGGTAGACTCTAATCCATGCATTATTGACAGCAGTGCCAGTAGTGTGTCCTTTGAGGCTCTTACAGTCTATTTTCTGAAAGCCTAAGTGGTTTTATTTATTTATTTATTTTTAGTGTGGTTCAATAGTGGCTTGCTATGCCAAAGAAGTTTAGCATCAGACTCTACTCAGGAGCAACATAAAGGTTCATTTAGCTCACAATTTTTGAGGGAATGATAGTCTAAAATAGTGATATGTGAATTTATGCTATTTTAAGAAAATATTTTTTGCAAATATATTTATATTCTATTCTCACCAAAAAAGATTTTCTAATTTTATTTTGAAATAATAACAAGCTTTTTTTTTTTTTNCCTCCTCCATCCCTCTACACATGCTCAGCCCACCTCTCCATTCTTAGGTCCAATTCATATATATACCCAACTCTTTGTTTTACTCCTTAAAGCAGAAATGCCCAAGACCTACCTCTTCCATAAAAGCTTCCCTGAATTTCCCAGTAATGGTTTTCTCTGAATTATCTATGATATTTATTTTGGTCAAAAATAAGTTCCTTCTTTATGTAATATATTAATCTATCGAACTGCCATAACAAAATGCCATAGGCTGAGTGGTTTAAATAAGAGACGTGTTGCTTATAGGTCTGAAAGCTAGGAAGTCCAAGAACAAGGTACTGACTGGTTTGATTCCTGCTGAGAGCTCTCTTCCTGTCTTGCATATGACCTCTTTCTTGCTGTGTACTCACAGGACCTTTCTTTGGTGTGTGTGTATGTAGAGAGCTTTCTCTCTTTATCTTCTTAAAGCCCCTAATCCTATCAGATTAGGATCTCACCCTTATGGCTTCCTTTTACCTTATGCTGTTGTTTAGTCACTAAGTTGTGTCTGGCTCCCTATGAACCCATGGACTACAGCACGGCAGGTTCCCCTGTCCTCCACTATCTCCTGGGGTTTGCTCAAATCTCAAATTCATACTATCTATCTCATCCTCTGCTGCTCCCTTCTTTTACCTTCAATCTTTCCCAGCATGAAGGTCTTTTCCCATGAGTCAGCTCTTCCCATCAGGTGGCCAAAGGACTGGATCTTCAGCTTTAGCATCAGTCCTTCCAGTGAATATTCAGGGTTGATTTCCTTTAGAACTGACTGGTTGGATCTCCTTGTAGTACAAGGGACTGTTAGTCTTCACCAGCACCACAATTTGAAAGCATTAATTCTTCGGCTTTCAGCCTTCTTTATGGTACAACTCTCATATCTATACGTGACTACTGGAAAAAAAAATAGATTTGACTGTAAGGACCTTTGTCAGCAAAGTGATGTCTCCTCTTTTTTAATATGCTATCTAGGTTTGTCTTAACCTGCCTTCCAAAGAACAAGCATCTTTTAATTTCATGGTTGCAGTCATCATCTGCAGTGATTTTGGAGCCCAAGAAAGTAAAATCTGTCAGTGCTTCCACTTTTTCCCCTTCTATTTGCCATGAAGTTGATAGTACCAGATGTCTTAGCTTTTTTCCTGTTGAGTTTTAAGCAATCTTTTTCACTCTCCTCTTTTACCCTCACCAAGAGGCTTAGTTCCTCTTCACTTTCTGCCATCGGAGTGGTATCATCTGCATGTCTGATGTTATTTATATTTCTTCTGGAAATCTTGATTCCAGCTTGTGCTTCATCCAAGTGGTATTTCACATGATGTCCTCTCTGTATAAGTTAAACAAGCAGGGTGAAATATATAGCCTTGTCCCAATTTGGGACCCTTTTATTGTTTCAAGTCCATTTCTAACTGTTGCTTATTGACCTGCATGCAGGTTTCTCAGGAGACAGATAAGGTGGTCTGGTGTTCCCATTTTTTAAGGGTTTTCCATAGTTTGTTTCAATCTACATAGTCAAAAACTTTAGCATAGTCAATGAAGCAGATATTTTTCTGGAATTCCCTTGCTTTCTCTATGATCCGACAAACATTGACAATTTGATCTTTTGTTCTACCTTTTCTAAACCCAGCTTGTACATCTGGAATTTCTCATTTCACATACTGCTGAAGCCTATCTTGAAGGATTTTGAGCATAATCTTGCTGGCACATGAAAGGAGTGCAATTGTATGGTAATTTGAACATCACAGTCTTGTTGTGGTGAAGAGGCTTGTGTAACTCAACGAAGCTATGTGTCAGGCTGTGCAGAACCTTTAACCCTATGTATCTCCTAAAGCTCTATCTCCAAATACAGAGATCCTCCCTTTGGAAGTTAGGGATCTGTCATATGAATTTTGAGTTGACCCAATGTAGTCAATAGAATGTAAACACTTAACTGAGTTATATTTGTATATATCTTATCTCTTTAGCTAGACTTGAACTTCTCTAAGGAAGAGTCTCTGATTTATATTTGCTTCTTCTATCTTTATTCAGTGTTTCCCATCTGGTTGTTAGGCATCTAGTCACAAATACAAATTGATGAAATAGTGGCAACTGGATCACGTCACTTAACATACACAGTGTCCCTTCCTACTTTGCAGAGTCTCATTTTCCTATGATGGTCCAGGTTTAGGTTTCCAAGTAGTGTTTATCCATCCCTCGTGTAGTTTAGCTTAACAAATGACTAACATTAAGAATTAAATCCCAGCCAGTCCTAAATTTTCTCCTTGGGATGAACATAGATTTTCATATACTAATCCCTCTATCCTTCTTTGGTCAGTGACAAATAAGTCTCAGATATTATTTTCATCAGTTCTTCTTCCACTTCCCTCTTCTCTCTTCTCCCTTTTTCTTTCTCTTTAGCTCTCATTTTTTAAAGGGCTGTGAGAAGATCATGAGGAAGAAAGAGCCAACTTTTACCTTAACTGCAAACAATGTCTTAAACTTTAAAAAAGAGACGTGTGAAAAAGAGACCAGGCAAATATTGAGTTTTCTTCTTATGCATTAATACATACTTTTTAGATCATTTGTATCTTGTAATCTGTCAAATCAAAGCCTGCGGGTAGACTCTAATCCATGCATTATTGACAGCAGTGCCAGTAGTGTGTCCTTTGAGGCTCTTACAGTCTATTTTCTGAAAGCCTAAGTGGTTTTATTTATTTATTTATTTTTAGTGTGGTTCAATAGTGGCTTGCTATGCCAAAGAAGTTTAGCATCAGACTCTACTCAGGAGCAACATAAAGGTTCATTTAGCTCACAATTTTTGAGGGAATGATAGTCTAAAATAGTGATATGTGAATTTATGCTATTTTAAGAAAATATTTTTTGCAAATATATTTATATTCTATTCTCACCAAAAAAGATTTTCTAATTTTATTTTGAAATAATAACAAGCTTTTTTTTTTTTTTCTTTTTACAGAATTTATTCCACATTTTCCACTCAATGAATTATTTGGAACCTGGTTTTAGGGCCTTGCTAGAGCTTTTAAGATCTTGATGTAACTTCTTAAAGGATATAGTCACCAATGATTTCAGTACACAAAGTAAAGAGTGGCCCAATGTCATAAGAGGATCTTTGGAGGCTAATTTTTGTGGAACTGAATTTTTGCTTTTTATTTTCACAACTCTAAGGTGACCTCCTGCATTGCCCATTTTCACTTTGTTGCCCCTGACTTATTCCGCTGATATCCTTCCCAACATTAGTGCTTTGGTCCCTACTACACACATATGAACAAATACCTGATAATTAACAAAGTGTGGTTTTAAAAATTCTGATAGGCTGTGCATGAGTTTGCACATCATTTAGAGTTTCTTTGTATGTGAATTTATTAATGTTTTAATGCTATGACATGAGGTCACACGTGGAAAATGTTTTGTAATCATAAATACAGAAATAATATTTCAGAATAATAAAAAGCATATGTGTCAGTATCAGACAGACCTGTCTCTAAGCCCTGTCTGTCTGCATATTAAACTTTTGGCCTGAGGCAAGGTGCTTTTAACTGTTTAAGTTATGGTATCTTTGTCTATAGGAAATGGCAACCCACTGCAGTACTCTTGCCTGGAAAATCCCATGGACCGAGGAGCCTGGTAGGCTACAGTCTATGGGGTCGCAAAGAGTCGAACACGACTGAACAACATCATTTCTCTTCAGTCTATAAAACATAATAAGGATGTGCCTACCTGGTATGTTTATCCTAATAACTGTTTCATAATGCAGCTGTAGTGATAGCTCATATTTAAACAGTCAATAAAAATCAGCCATTCTTAATATAGATTGGCACCAATACATTCTCTCCAAGTCATTGATATAAGTCCCTTCTCTGTAATCCTGTCTTTAAAATCATTGGTGCCTATATGAATACTAGCCAAAATTAAAATATATCAAGCTCTTATCAGGGGTCATCCTGACATTTTAATGGATAAATGAACATCATGTGTTACTCTTTACTTGCTTAATTTTTTTTTTTATTTTTTGGAAATGCCCTTGCTTAAGAACCTTGAAAAATAACCTAAATTGATATGAGTTATCTATGATAACATTTTGTTTTATTGCATCTTTTTTGGTGGTAAACCCTTCCTAAAAGTAAACTTCTGTCCAGTTTGGCTCCATACCATAATAAATTCCAAATTAATGGAGTCTAAGTAGAGATCTCTACCTTATTTTATTTCATGGGATATTACTGTTACCACTGATTTTGGAATGTCAGTTCTGCTTAGTAGCTCTGCCTTTGATAGCAAAAAAAACTTTTTTCAGTGGTGAGATCAAGAAAGCCTTCTTACTTCATTTCCATTTCCCACAACAACCCAAGATTTTAGTAGGCTAGAAAAAGCTTAAAATTTTCTCGCTCATTCATTGCATCCTTCACAATATAAAACAAAATCATGCCAAGTAAAAGAGCATCTCTTTTCAATAACGTGAAGCTGTTGACTTGATAACAGCCTAGTCCCTGAACACCCACATATCTCCACTGAGCATTTACTCCATACTCAGGCTGTGTAGTATGCTTGCTACATCAAGGGCAGAAATGAGCTCCATGAGTGGTCAGGAGGAAGCTCTTCAGTGTGGCAGTCAGGAAAGAGCCTCAGATAGACATTTTGCTGTGTATTTTGCTGGGTGCTATTTTCTGGAGTCAAGAAATCCATTGCTGTAAAGGGTCTTCTTATGTGCCCCCTTTACTTGGCTCTACTTGAAGAGGTAGTTGCTGTGATTATCAAAGAAGGTCCTCAAAAAGAAAACTGTTTGGTAGATTCCAGTTCAAGGTCTATGTTGCCACATTTCAAAGCTCCAAAAGACAGCTGGAATGGGAGATCTTGGGAATACCTGGTGGAAAAAACAATAGGAAATATAATCCCTGAGGAATGAATCCTGACTTCCCTCACCAGAGTTCTTCACTACAAGTGTGCTCACAGCCCCACAGCTCTGTTGCATCCCGGCATCTGTTTCTGAGCTGGCAACGTGCAGGTCCTTTTGCGTTCAAGAGCATGGGACTACTGTGTGCCCACTGACTGACCCAATACTGATTTGTACCAGAGCTAAGGATTTTAAGTGACAAGATACCTCACATGAGCCCAGGATATAGGACATATTTTTAAAACCATTTTATTGAGACATGAGTGACATACCAAAACACATATTTAATGTATATGACTTAATGATTTGGGAGATAANCCCAATACTGATTTGTACCAGAGCTAAGGATTTTAAGTGACAAGATACCTCACATGAGCCCAGGATATAGGACATATTTTTAAAACCATTTTATTGAGACATGAGTGACATACCAAAACACATATTTAATGTATATGACTTAATGATTTGGGAGATAAGTATACGTCTATGAAACTGTTACCACAATTATGCCATAAACAGGTCCATCACCTCCAAAGTTTTCTGCCTGTATTACTCATTTATTATTATTATTTGTGATAAGACAAATTAAGATTTCACCTTTTAGTGAAATTTTACATTTATAATAAAGTATTATTAACTACGGGCTTCCCAGGTGGCTCAGTGGTAAAGAATCCACCTGCCAATGCAGGAGACACAGGAAACTAGGGTTCTATCCCTGGTTTGTAAAATTCCCCTGGAGAATGGAATGACAACCCACTCCAGTATTCTTGCCTAAGAAATTCCATGGACACAGAAGCCTTGCTGGCTACAGNGAATTTCCTTATTAACTGATCCAAGAAATACTTTACTTCCTGGGATCCTTCTGATATCTAATCCAAGATTAAGCAGTATAAAGTATAATCCAAGGTAGATTTTTTTCCCCTCTATTCAAGTTCTTTTATTGATTTGTTTATTTTAATTTTCAATTTATTCTCTAAATTGAAGTACAGTTGATTTACAATGTTGTATATAGTTTCAGGTATACAGTAAAGTGGCTCAGTTGTTGTATATACATATTTATTTTTTCAGATTCTTTTCTCTTATAGGTAATTATAAAGTATTAAGTATAGTTCCTTGTGCTGTACAATAGGCTTTTGTTGGTTATCTATTTTATATATAATTGTGTGTCTATGCCAAAGAATGTTCAAACTACTGTACAATTACAGTCATTTCACATACTAGCAAGGTGATACTCAAAATCCTTCAAGCTGGGCTTTAGCAGTACANGTATAGTTCCTTGTGCTGTACAATAGGCTTTTGTTGGTTATCTATTTTATATATAATTGTGTGTCTATGCCAAAGAATGTTCAAACTACTGTACAATTACAGTCATTTCACATACTAGCAAGGTGATACTCAAAATCCTTCAAGCTGGGCTTTAGCAGTACATGAACTGAGAACTTCCAGATATTCAAACTGGATTTAGAAAAGGCAGAGGAACCAGAGATCAAATTGCCAACATCCGCAGGAACATAGAAAAAGCAAGGAAATTACAGAAATAATTTACTTCTGCTTCAGTGACTAAGCCAAAGACTTTAACTGTGTAAATCACAACAAAGTGTGGAAAATTCGTAAAGAGATGGGGATATCAGACCACCTACATGTCTTCTGAGAAACCTGTATGCAGGACAAGAAGTAACAGTTAGAACTGGGCATGAAACAATGGACTGGTTCAAAATTGGGAAAGGAGTATGTCAAGCCTGTATATTGTCACTCTGATTATTTAACTTCTGTGCAGAGTTGTTCAGTTACTCAGTTGTGTCCAACTCTTTGCGATGCCATGGACTGCAGCACACCAGTCTTTCCTATCCTTCAGTATCTGTTGGAGGTTACTTAAACTCATATCCCTTGAGTCAATGATGCTGTCCAGCAATCTCATCCTCTGTCACTCCCCTTCTTCTCTTGCCCTCAATCTTTCCCAGCATCAGAGTCTTTTCCAGTGAGTCAGCTCTTCACATCAGGTGGCCAAAGAATTGGATCTTCAGCTTTAGCATCAGTCCTTGCAATGAATATTCAAGGTTGATTTCCTTTAGAAGTGACTGGGTTAGTATCCTTGCTGCCCAAGGGACACCCAGGAGTCTTTTCCAGCACCACAGTTAGAAAGCATCAATTCTTCAGCACTCAGCCTTCTTTATGGTTGAACTCTCGCATCTGTACATGAGTACTGGCAGAATCATAGCTTTGACTATATGGACCTTTGTCAGTATGGTGATGTCTATGCTTTTTAATATGCTATCTGCGTTTGTCATAGCTTTTCTTTCAAGGAGCATGCGTCTTTTCATTTCATGGTAGCAGTCACTGTCTACAGTGGTTTTGGAGCTCACAAAAACAAAATCTACCACTGTTTCACTTTTGCCACATCTGATGGGACCAGAGGCCAGGATCTTAGTTTTTTGAATGTTGAGTTTTAAGCCAGCTCTTTCTCTGCTCTTTCACCACCACCAAGAGTTCTTGAGTTCCGATTCACTTTCTGCCATCAGAGTGGTATCATCTGCATAACTGAGAATGTTGATATTTCTCCCAGAAATCTTGATTCCAGCTTGTGATTGATACAGCCAGGCATTTCACATGATGTACTCTGCATATAAGTTAAATAAGGGAAGGATTTACTATTGGATTTTGTTAGTGGTTTATGATAGTTTTTGGTCTTTTGTATATTTTCTTTTTTATCTGTCTTCCTTTGTATTTTGTTAATGTTTTGTATTGATATGCTTTGATTCCTTTCTTCTTTTATTTTTCCTTTGTGATAACCTTGAAGTTTACATAAAATATCTCTTAGTTATAATTGTTTATTTAAGCTGATAACAACTTAATCTCAGTCACCTACAAAAACTGTGTATACATTAGACAAAGGCACCAGTCCCATTTTTATAAACTGCCCTTGTACAGGTGAACACCCCCACCAATCAGCCTGACTCAAGATTCTGGGGATCTCTACCAACTGTTTCTTCCCCAAGAATAAGCAGGAAGCTGTGGTTTCTTCCACTCATTCTGTATTGATTTTAGGTGGAAAGGAGCTATGCCATGTAGTCTAAATCACCATCCATGTTCTTCCCCAGATGACCAAACTATGGCAATTAGATACCACTTCTCTGGGCAGCCCCAGGGAATTTAGAGTGCATTATGCCTGGATCAAATTTTTTTCCACTGGGGGAAGCTAAGAGCTAAGAATTTTCATACACATGCTCTATGCCAGCAATAGGGGGCTGAAGCAGAATCTGTGGTGTCTACCAACCCAAGTCATTATTTCTTTTCTTCTTTAGGTGGCTAGACTATGCTGGACCTATTAGAGCTTCAAGAGGGGCACAATTTCTTCAAGCATCTCTGGAGAATTTGGAGTTATAGATACATGGATCAACTCTTTCCTTCCATAGAGGTAAGCTGAGAATTTGGATTTTTCATTTTGTTTACTGTGCTAAGAAGAGTGAGGATCTATGGTATTTAACAGCCTAAGCATTTCCCTCCCTGGGAGAAGACTGTGGCTAGGCTGTGCTAGGTTCAACAAAGCTCCAGGATTGGCAAGACAGAAGCCAGTCCTCTAAGGCAACCCTCAGAAAAGTCGGGACACTGGATATATATACCCAACCCTTGCTGCCCCTCAGTGAAGATAGGAGCTAGGAAGTGTTTTGCTGATCATATGGTGCTGTGTCTGGGGCAGGGACTCTGGTGAGAGGTTTCTCCAGATCTCCCTACTGGCTTTGATGATGAGTCTGGTTTCATATTCTTCTGGAATGCAAGAGCCTTTCAGTTAGTTTCTGGAATTTTCACAAATGTGATATACCTGTGAATTTTTGCTGAATTGGTATGTTTGTAGGTGAGAAGAGGTGCAGCGCTTCCCAGTCTGCTATCTTGCTGATGTTACTACCATTAAGATTTTTCTCAATGTTTCATTTCATACATATTGAGGCAGTACTTACACGCTGCATAAATCCAGCCCAGTTGGCTGCTAGGTCCTGCTTTGTGCAGAGACCACAGGTCTGCTGGTGGTTGGGCCCATGTTCTATGGTGTCTTGCCATGCAGTCTGGGGGTCCTTGAGATAGTTCCACCCTTGGTCACCTGTACTGGATCCTGGGGTGACTAGGTGCATTGTCTGGGATTCCCGGTGTTCATTATAGGCAGGGTTGAATCTCCACGTGGCTACTGGCAGGATTTGGAGATTCCTACAGCCACTACTTTCCATAAGCTGAGTAACTATATGGGTGTCTGCACAGCCTGGGTGTCTGCTCAGCCTGGGGTGTCTAGTTCTGGGGCCAACTTGTTGGTAGGAAGATAAGCCCTGGGCAGTAATAACCTATATGGAGGATTCCAAAATTTTGCTTGCCAGCACCAGTGTCTTCATGGTGAAATGAACCCCCAGGAATGGTTGCTGCCGGAGTCTTGTTTCCAAGGCACTTCCAGATTGTTTCCTGCCTTTCCTGGAGGCTCTCCAAAATCAGCAAGTGTCCCAGTTCAGTTCAGTTGCTCAGTCATGTCTGACTCTTTGTGACCCCATGGACTGCAGTTTTCCAGGCCTCCCTGTCCATCAACAACTCCCGGAGCTTGCTAACTCATGTCCATCAAGTCAGTGATGGCATCGAGCCATTGTCGCCCCCTTCTTCTCCTGCCTTCAGTCTTTCCCAGGAACAGGGCTTTTCTAATGAGTCAGTTCTTTGTATCAGGTGTCTGTGGATTTCTGTGGGTCTTGGAACACATGAGGTTTTCTTTAAGTCCTTTAGGAGTGGAATCTCTGTTTCTTTCAGTCTTCTGGGTCTTCCTTATATAAGACCTAGATCTTCACAGCTAGAAGCTCTGGGGACTTTCCTTCTCTGTGAAGGACCTCTGGGCTGGGAAGCCTAATATGAGATTCAGAACTCTCACTCCCTGGGGAGCATTTTTGCAATTGTGATCATCTTTCCATTTGTGGACCTCCTAACCAGGGGGTATGGATCTTGACTATACTACACCTCTTCTCCTCTTATCCATAATATTGTGTTCCCTTCTTTGTATATTTAGTTGTGGAAACACTTTTCTGCTAGTCTTTGGGTTATTCTCATTGATAGTTGCTCTGTAAATATTTGTAATTTTAGCATGTACATGGGAGGAGGTAAGCTCACCATCTTCCTACACTGCCATCTTGGTCATACCATGCAACTTTATTTTCTTTATATACATTTCATTTGGTGTTATAGTATTACTGGCCTCTTAGAATATAGGCCAGAAGTGTGAAAAGTGTTGCTATCTCTATTTCCTTATATTTATGAAATACTTGAAGCACATATTCTTTAAGTAAATTACATATTTCATAAGATAGTTTCTCTGGGTCTGAACTTTTTAGTTTTTCTGGCAAGGAAAATTTTAACCAAAACCACACTGAGGTACCATTTCACTCCAGTCAGAATGGCTGCAATCCAAAAGTCAACAAGCAATAAAGGCTGGAGAGGGTGTGGAGAAAAGGGAACCCTCTTAGACTGTCAGTGGGAATGCAAACTAGTACAGCCACTATGGAGAATAGTGTGGAGATTTCTTAAAAAACTGGAANAATGAGGTACCATTTCACACCAGTCAGAATGGCTGCAATCCAAAAGTCAACAAGCAATAAAGGCTGGAGAGGGTGTGGAGAAAAGGGAACCCTCTTAGACTGTCAGTGGGAATGCAAACTAGTACAGCCACTATGGAGAATAGTGTGGAGATTTTTAAAAAAACTGGAAATAGAACTGCCTTATGACCCAGCAATCCCACTGCTGGGCATATACACCGAGGAAACTAGAATTGAAAGAGACATGTGTACCCCAGTGTTCATTGCAGCACTGTTTATAATAGCCAGGACATGGAAACAACCTAGATGTCCATCAGCAGATGAATGGATAAGAAAGCTGTGGTACATACACACGATGGAGTATTACTCAGCCATTAAAAAGAATACATTTGAATCAGTTCCAATGAGGTGGATGAAACTGGAGCCGATTATACAGAGTGAAGTAAGCCAGAAAGAAAAACACCAATACAGTATACTAATGCATATATATGGAATTTAGAAAGATGGTAACAATAACCCTGTATGTGAAATAGCAAAAGAGACACAGATGTGTAGAACAGTCTTTTGGACTTTGTGGGAGAGGGAGAGGGTGAGATGATTTGGAAGAATGGCATTGAAACATGTATAATATCACATAAGAAATGAACCGCCAGTCTATGTTTGATACAGGATACAGGATGCTTGGGGCTGGTGCACTGGGATGACCCAGAGGGATGCTATGGGGAGGGAGGTAGGNCCCTGGGATTCTCCAGGCAAGAACACTGGAGTGGGTTGCCATTTCCTTCCCCAGTGCATGAAAGTGAAAGTGAAGTCGCTCAGTAGTGTCCGACTCTAGCGACCCCATGGACTGTAGCCCACCGGGCTCCTCCGCCCATGGGATCCTCCAGGCAAAAGTGCTGGAGTGGGGTGCCATTGCCTTCTCCACAATACAGTATACTAAAGCATATATATGGAATTTGGAAAGATGGTAACGATAACCCTGTATGCGAGACAGCAAAAGAGACACAGATATATAGAACAGTCTTTTGGACTCTGTGGGAGAGAGTGATGGTGAGATGATTTGGGAGAATGGCATTGAAACATATATAATATCATATAAGAAATGAATCACCAATCCAGGTTCGATGCATGATACTGGATGCTTAGGGCTGGTGCACTGAGATGACCCAGAGAGATGGTACAGGGAGGGAGGAGGGAGGGGGTTCAGGATAGGGAACATGTGTATACCTGTGGCAGATTCATGTTTATGTATGGCAAAACCAATACAATATTGTAAAGTAATTAACCTCCAATTAAAATAAATAAATTTAAATTTAAAAAATGCTATTGTTTAACTAGTTATAGAGTTATTCAGAGTTTTCATTTTCTCTTGAGTCAGTTTCAGCAGTTGTTTCTAGAAAATTGCCCATTTCATCAGCATTTCCTAATTGGTTGGCATCAATTTGTAGGAATATTCNTTCATGTTGATGTATGGCAAAACCAATACAATATTGTAAAGTAATTAACCTCCAATTAAAATAAATAAATTTAAATTTAAAAAATGCTATTGTTTAACTAGTTATAGAGTTATTCAGAGTTTTCATTTTCTCTTGAGTCAGTTTCAGCAGTTGTTTCTAGAAAATTGCCCATTTCATCAGCATTTCCTAATTGGTTGGCATCAATTTGTAGGAATATTCTCTAATAATTCTTTTAACTTCTGTAGCTCAGGAATAATGCCTTCCTCTTTCATTACTGAGTTTGGTAATTTGTGGTTTCTCTCTTTTACAAATTGATCAGTCTAGCTACAGTTTGTCAATTTTTGTTTATCTTTTAAGAATCAATGTTTGGATTGACTTTTTGTTCTTGTTTTTGTTTCAATAATTTCTGCTTTAATCTTTATTATTTCCTTCTGCTTACTTTCAGTTTACTTCTGTTATGTTAGTTTCTTAAGATGTAATCTTAAGTTTTTGTTTAGAGTTTTTTCATCTTTGTTATTACAAGCATTGGAAGACATAGATTTTTCTTTTAAGAACTGCTCTAGCTATATCCAAAATTTTAATATTTGTGTTCAATTCAAAATATTTTCTGAGTTTCAATGGGATTTCATATTTTATTAATGGATTATTTTTAACTGAAATATTTATGTGAATTTTATTTAAAAAGTTGAAACACATTCTCTATTCAGATAATGCATTTTATTTTCTGAGCAACTGGTCCATTAAAAACTAAAAAAGCAATTGCTGTGGTTTTGGTTGTGTTGCCCAAATCCAGAAATCAAAAGGCATACTGGTGGCTATGTTCAATTGGAAGTGTTCTGTTTAAATTGCACTGTGTTTAATATTTTCAATGTCAAAATTTTTAGAAGGCTATGTTCTACAGACTATCTTATTTTCCACAGTGTGTATTATTACATCAAGTTGGCTTTAACTATCATTGTTGCTTAAATGACCTCTATGATCATAACAATCTGAGACTCCTGACATTGTACTACAGCAAGAAAAAGTAGCATGCCTCTTTAATGATTACTAAGGCTATTTCTTTTGAGAGAATTTTTGATTCTCCATAGCTACATACTACTACTTTAACAGAGTAGTAACCATATCCCTTTACACTACAACCTGAGTGAATTTGCCTGTTTAGCCTCTCTTAAAAATCCAAGGGAATATAGCTACTAATTTATAAGAGGAGCTGATAAGAGATTTCTCTTGGCTATGACCAGTCTTAGCAGAGCCTTCTTTTCTGTGTTTCAGTATCTCTATTCAGTTGCTCAAAATACAAGTTCTCAGTTCTTCCTAAGAAAATTTTCACCTGTATTCTTCTATAGAAGATACGTTAGAGAAGCAGCCAGTACTGTGAAGCCTACTTTAGCCTCTTCCTCCAATCAAACTGATTTACAATGCTGAGAAAGAAAATATACATTTTCAGTATTGAAATTCTGCAATATTTAAAAAATTTTTAAAACAGCAAAGAGAAGAAAACTCTATTACCAATGAATAAATAACATTAACACTTGGTTGTTGAGGTAAAATATTCACACAATAAAATTAATTTGTTTCAGATCCTTTTTTACTATGAAGTTTGACAATTTGTAAGTCATGGAAATACCACTGCTCAAGATATAAAGTATTTTAATCACTCCAAAGTTTCCTTACATCCACTCATAGTCACTTTTATCCCCCTCCCAGAGGCACTGGCAACCACTGATCTGATTGTCACTATAGATTTGTTTCTTCCAGAATGCCATATAAACAGAACCATAAGTGTGCTGCCTTTTAGGTCTGACTTATTTTATTGTGCATAATATTTTTGAAAGGAATCCTTGTTTCTATGAGAATCAGTAACTTGGATTTTTTATAGCTGAATAAAATTTTATAGTATGGATATACTATAGTTTATTTATCTGTTTCCTAGTCAAAGAACATTGTTTTATTTCCCATTTTTTGCATCAGGAACAAAGTCTCAAAGAATATCCAAATGTAAATTTTTGTGTGGATATTTGTTTCTGTTTCAAAGTGACAATAACATTGACCTAAATCAAATCCCTTATGATTATACAGTGGAAGTGAGAAATAGATTTAGGGACTAGGTCTGATAAACAGAGTGCCTGATGAACTATGGATGGAGGTTCTTGACATTGTATAGCAGACAGGGATCAACACCATCCCCAAGAATAAGAAAAGCAAAAAAGCAAAATGGCTGTCTGGGGAGGCCTTACAAATAGCTGTGAAAAGAAGAGAAGTGNGCTGACTCATTTGAAAAGACCCTGATGTTGGGAAAGATTGAAGCCAGGAGGAGAAAGGGACAATAGAGGATGAGATGGTTAGATGGCATCACCGACTCAATGGACATGAGTTTGAGTAAACTCCAGGAGTTGGTGATGGACAAGGAGGCCTGGCGTGCTGCAGTTCATGCAGTCGCAGAATCGCACGCAACTGAGCGACTGAATTATTACTGAGCCGCTGATAGCATTTTGCATTCCCATCAGCAAGTTCTGAGCTTTCTAGCTGCTCTGCATCCTTGCCATCATTTTGTATAGAAAGATTCTGTTTTCTTTTAATTTGGGCCCTTCTCATAGATAAATTGTAGTGTTTTATTGTAGTTTCAACTTTATTTCTTTAATGATTATTTTATTTTGCACATATCTTCTTTGATGAAGTTTCTTTCAAAATCTTATGCCTATGTTTTATTCAGTATTTTTTTTATGTTGATATTTGAGAGTTCCTTGTATATTCTTGTTTTGCAATATTTGTTCTGTGACTTATCTTTTTATTTTTTAAACAANTCTCATAGATAAATTGTAGTGTTTTATTGTAGTTTCAACTTTATTTCTTTAATGATTATTTTATTTTGCACATATCTTCTTTGATGAAGTTTCTTTCAAAATCTTATGCCTATGTTTTATTCAGTATTTTTTTTATGTTGATATTTGAGAGTTCCTTGTATATTCTTGTTTTGCAATATTTGTTCTGTGACTTATCTTTTTATTTTTTAAACAATGTCTTTCTTAGAACAGTGACTTTAATTTTGTTGAGGTTTAATTTAACTATATTTTATATTTACATTTGTGCTTTTTGCAGCATGTCTAGGAAACCTTGACCAACCCTAAGTCATAAAAATTATCTCCTGTTTTTTTTTTTCATGAGTTTTGTAGTTTTAAGTTTTACAAAAGTCTGGGATCCACTTTGCTATAAAGTGGATCCACTTTGGTGTGAAGTTAAGGTTTTTATATTTTAGTAATTTATTTTTGGTATGATGTCCAATTGATCCAACATGTTTTGTTGTGAAAACTATTCTTTCTCCATTGAATAATTTTTGATCACTTTTATAAAATAATTGACCATCCATGTTTGGGTCTATTTCTGGCTGCTTTACTAGGTTTCAGCAATTAACATTTTTTAATATAAGTAGAAGTACATATGGTTTTAAAGAATGGAGATCACATTGCATGTTTTGGTTTTAAGTCAATATTTCTGTTATTATATCTCTCTACTTATTAAATTCTATTTGAAAACATGATTTTTAAATGTTAAATATTTGTCCATGTAAGAGTTGTGTTACAGAAGAAATATCAGACTGAGATATTAAGGAGGTAGACTAATTTTTAATTTAAATATACTGTCTTCATCTTAAGTAGGACCAAATAAGAGTTAAATGGTTCTGAAAGCATTTAGTAATAAAGTTTAGCTTAAGTAACGTACACATGCAGAATAAATCCATTTACAATTGTATATTGTTACAGGCAAGTCTAATTGAATTATCTAGATCCACACCTGAAAAAATAACCACATTTGTGTGCTTGTCATAGGATGTCTAGAGTCTTAGTTGTTTAAAAACAAACAAACAAACAAAAACTACATCATTAGCAACAGCTTGCAACACTGAGAATCAGAGCAAGCAATGCATTTTCAGCCTGTCTTCAGCAATAAGAGTACAAGTCACATTATGTGGACTGTTTGTCAACTTCTAGGAACATTCCTGCCATCTAGAAAGAGGCTGTAGCTATCCAACAGTCACTTTGCCCATAGCAGAAAAAAGATGTTATAGTAGAGGCCATACTGCAAAGGAAACTTTTCATGTTTATCAGAATATCAGTAAGCAACTCAACTTTTTTTGATTTCCTTGTTCAGAATTGTCACTTTCTCCCTCTCTGTGTGTACTTCTGCTGCAAGTGGCATTTTCACTGAACAAAAGAATCAAGCAGCAACACCAATGTGGAGTGACTCCCTGTCCTAAAAGTGCATTTCCAGTACACTTTGATCACAGGCTTTCTACATTAGCATTCTGTGCAGAAGTAAAAGAAAAGCTATTCATACCGCCAAAGAGAAAACTTCCCCCATATTTTAATGAATTACCATGTTTATTCAACAGTTGTCAAGTGTTTCAAATTGTTCTAATGATAGAATAGTATAATGTATATTTCATGAGTGACGGTTAAACCTAAAAACAGAAATAAATGTGTCCTTACATAATATACTGCTATATATTTTGGAAGTCTGAGCACATCTGTAAGTTACAGTTAAAATGAACTCAGTGAAACCTGATTTAGAGTCACTTGCTTTGATTCTGCAAACATCTTAGAAATTCTTCCCTAAAGTTCCACATTAGTTAAGATGTTGAATGCAGCTTTAGAATGAATGGTAAAGACACTTACAAAGAAAACTAAGTTCACCGTAGGACAAAATAGAACTATATTAATTCAATTACTGTTTTCTTTCTTTTAACTCAAAAAAGCTTGGATAATTACCAAGGCTGATTTAGGCACAACCATGTTTTGGAAATCATTGAGAGCCCACAGGGCAATAAAGGCAGCAAAGAATGGCATTTGAAATGTGGCTGATTATCTCTTAAATCAATTTGTGGAAACTTGCAAACCAGGGTCTCACTATAGGGAACCAAGGGCATCCATGCGGTATACTTAGAATTGCATCTCCTCCTGAAAATTCAGTTTGATAATTGTGTTAGACATGCTTAGAAATGTATTCATGAATTGGAGATTGTTCAAGATTTAGTTATTTGAGTTTTCTTCATCTATAAACTTCACTTTTAAAGTAATGCAGATTGGAACTTCTAGATTTCACCTGGGAAAGTAGAGAACTGGAAAAAGTATCTCTCCCAAATATGCAAAAGAAATGTTAGACAAACTGTAAGTTTGCTGTATTTCTTGAGCCTAAAATGGGATACTACTATAACAGTCTTACAGATCACTAACATAATTACACTAAAAGGGGTAGGGAAGAATAGAATTCAGGTAATAAACTTTGGAGAACATTATTTAGACTGTACACTACATTGCAAGGCTAAAGACGATAAGAACGTATAAAAATAATGTACTCTAGTTAGTAAATAGGTTTCTCTCTTTGAGAAGAATCAAGATATTTGTATAGTATCAAAGTGTTTTCCTCAAGATATTTATTCAATATAAAGAGGAACTTTACAGTAGAAAAACATGCCACCAATTCAAATATTTATTACTTCATTCTTTATAATATTTGCAGAGCAAAACATCAAATGAAGATGCATTAATTTATTTAAAAACACTGTATTAAAATGTACTTATTTTCAGTTTATGTGTTTACAGAGTACAGTGATATCAGGCCTTCCCTGGTGGCTCAGATGGTGAAAGTATCTGCCTGCAATGTGGGAAACCTAGGTTCGATTCCTGTGTTGGGATGATCTCCTGGAGAAGGGAATGGCAACTCACTCCAGTGATCTTTCTTGAAGAATTCCATGGACAGAGGAGCCAGGCAAGCTACAGTTCATGGGTTTGCAAAGATTTGGACATGACTGAGTAACTAACACACACACACACACGCACACACACACACACACAGAGTGATATCAATCTGCTGCTATTGCTGCTAAGCCGCTTCAGTCATGTCCGATTGTGTGCGATTCCATAGACAGCAGCCCACCAGGCTCCGCCATCCCTGGGATTCTCCAGGCAAGAACACTGGAGTGG
>SJYA01001822.1:1576645-1593586 GCA_006410615.1 Neotragus moschatus | reverse complement strand
TGCAGTAGTTTGAGCATTCTTTGGCATTGCCTTCCTTTGGAACTGGAATGAAAACTGACCTTTTTTCCAGTCCTCTGGCCACTACTGAGTTTTCCAAATTTGCTGACATATTGAGTGCAGAACTCTCACAGCCTCATCTTTTAGGATTTTAAATATCTCAACTGAAATTCAGTCAGCTCCACTAGCTTTGTTCATGGTGATGCTTCCTAAGGCCCACTTGACTTCACATTCCAGGATGTCTAGCTCTAGGTGAGTGATCACACCATCATGATTATCTGGGTCGTGAAGATCATTTTTGTGATCTTCACAGTTCTTCTGTATATTCTTACCACCTCTTTTTAGTATCTTCTGCTTCTGTTAGATCCATACCATTTCTGTCCTTTCTTGTGCCCATGTTTGCATGAAATGTTCCCTTGGTATCTCTAATTTTCTTGAAGAGATCTCTAGGCTTTCTCATTCTATTGTTTTCCTCTATTTCTTTGCATTGATCACTGACTGAAATGCAAAGTAAGAAGGCAAGAAATACTAGAGTAACAGGCAAATTTGGCCTTGGTCTACAGAATGCAGCAAGGCAAAGGCTAATAGAGTTTTGCTGAGAGAATGGTCTGGTCATAGCAAACACCCTCTTCCAACAATGCAAGAGAAAACTCTGCACATGGACATTACCAGATGGTCAATAGTGAAATCAGAGTTATTATATTCTTTGCAAGTAGAGATGGAGAAGCTCTATATAGTCAGCAGAAACAGGACTGGGAGCTGATTGTGGCTCAGATCATGAGCTCCTTATTGCCAAATTCAGACTTAAATTGAAGAAAGTAGGAAAAACCACTAGACCATTCAGGTATTACCTAACTCAAATCCCTTATGAGTATACAGTAAAAGTGAGAAATAGATTCAAGGGATTAGATCTGATAGACAGAGTGCCTGAAGAACTATGGACAGAGGTTCATGACATTGTACAGGAGGCAGTGATCAAGACCATCCCCAAGAAAAAGAAGTGCAAAAAGGCAAAATAGTTATCTGAGGAGGCCTTACAAATAGCTGAGAAAAAAAAGAGAAGAGAAAGGCAAAGGAGAAAAGGAAAGATATATCCATTTGAATGCAGAAAGTCACAAAGAAAGCTCAAATACAAGTGTTATCATAGGAGTCAGAAGTCTTATTTTTAAACTTAGTTGGAATTTGCACATGTTAAAGTTCTGTCTTGAGATATAATCTCTATTTTATATTAACTATAAGTGGGATATAACCTTTAACAATTTTGAATCACTTGTTGTACACCTAAAACTTGCACAATATTGTACGTCAACTATACCCCAGTTTAAAAAAAAAAAATTCTATTCTGGGTTCCTGACATATGCTTTCATAGAGGTAATATGGGTCTGAGTTAGAGTGGAAATTTAAAAAATAATTGGTAAAAATGAATCTGTAGAATTCATCTTCCAATCGGGTATATACGTATATATTTATTATGTCAGAGGACAGAAGGGAAAGTGGTGGAACTCAATGTACGCATTGATTTAGAATATTCTTTAGGGAAGCTGGAGACTGGGAAAGATTTGGACTAGCGATATATACTTGTAGTAGAAATCTTTAAATCGTAAAATAGACTGAAACTTGTCTCCTTTTGCTTTTAAAAACATCAAAAGGGACTACAAGTCTCTCTCTCTCTCTCTCTCTGTATATATATATATATATATATATATATATATAAAACCTAAATATAACCACATCTGTAACATAATTATTCTATGAATAGCCCATAACATAATGTAAAACTAAAATCACATGTAGAGATTCCCTCTTGTTGTAATACTCTGCTGAAGGCAGTATGGAATGCTGCTGGAATGCACATCTTAATGGCTGAGAGACGTCATCTTGGCCTGTACGTTTAGTCCCAGGAAATGAATTAGCTGTCTCTCTGGCAGCTACAACTTTTTTTTATCATACCCTTATAAAGTAAGAGAGTGATATGTGTAAACTTCCCTCGATGGCAGAATCTCTCATAGGACTCCTTATACACTGATGCATTTGGCAGAATCAAACACCTTAGTGATGTCCAAATACACAATTCACCAGTCGCCACACTGCCCTTTACTATTCCCACTGTTGTCTAAGGGAAGTTACTATATGACAGATAGTTCCCTGACTCCCATGAAGCTGCCACTGCATCGGCCAGTACAGGCCACTGACATGGATGACTTAATACCTTGCTGAAAACTATGTGTGAATATGTCAGATAACATACATTATACGGAGACAAGTTTTTCAATCTATATGGACTACTCTTTGGTATATTTTCACAACTGGGATAGGGAAGAAATTTTCCTATAGGAACTGCTAAACATGCACTAACCTTTAAGTAAAAGCATGTGAGTCTTTGAGATGAAGATCAGAGTTTTCATCTGTAGTGAATGAAAGCAATTTCTCACAGGGAAAATCTTGCTTGTCACTAGACCTGTGTGTGTTAGTTACACAGTCATGTCTAATATTTTGTGGCCCCATGGACTGTAGCCCACCACGTTCCTCTGTCCATGGCATGCTTCAGGGAAGAATACTGGAGTGGGCAGCCATTCCCTTCTCCAGGGGATCCTCCCAACCCAGGGATCAAATCCAGATCTCCTGCATTTCAGGCAGATTTCTTACCATCTGGGCCATCAGAGAAGCCTCAAACTACCCTAATTCTTTACTAGAATCACCAGTCCATAACAGTAGTTCCCTGTGATTTTTTTGTGATTTATTCACACATTTATTTATTTACTCATTTTACTGATTACTAAGTCAGCAAGTATTTTTGAGTATTTTGTGATAATCCAAGCATTCTTTGAAGTATTTATATACATGGATATGCAGGATCATATTTTCTGTCCTCAAGGAGCTTGAAATATAGTGAATAAAGTGAACAAGTAATTGAAAACTTTCCATCAGTAACTACTGAAAACTATAGCTATGGGAGAAACTACCATATGAATGTATTCATATTAGAAGCACGTTTTATTCAGACCATGAATAAGGGAGGTATGAAGGAAGAAATTCTAGAGAAGTTGAGATTTAACCTACGAGAATGAGCAGCAAGCTGATCAGTGGAAGAAAACAAGGGCTTTCTAGAAAAGAAACTGCACAAAGGCAATCAAAATTGAAAAAGCAGAAACTTGGGAGCAGAAAATCACTTGAAATGTCTACAGCATAAGAGTATACCCTGAGATGAGACTAGGGAGACAAACTAAGACCAGGTTTTAAAATCAGTTCTGTATTAGCAGGGAGGCATGAGATTTTTTCACTGAAGTACTGAGATTTGACTGATTAGCAAACTGGATTTATTTTTCACAGAATTTGTGTCCCTGTATGCTTTGGGATTAGTGTTGCCCATAAGAGAAATTTGTGTAAGATTTAAAAGCTGAAGTGAAAATCATCAGTAAGAAATCTACCTGCCATGTAAGAGACCTGGGTTCAATCCCCAGGTTGGGAAGATCCCCTGGAGAAGGAAATGGCAACCCATTCCAGTATTCTTACCTGGGAAATCCCATGGATAGAGGAGTCTGGCGGGCTAAAGTCCATGCAGTCGCAAGGGTCAGGCATGATTTAGGGAGTAAACCATATTGCAAGTCAGTATGGGAGGTAAACCCCACAGTGGATTGCTTATACGTGAGGACTCATCATGTTGGCAGCATCACAGCCCCTTCACCTCCCACCACATCTCATCCTTCAGTTTCGCAGAGTCCTAGGCCAGAATGTGTGCAGGTCTGTATGAAGGATAATGGCTTCATCTGCAGGCCACATGCGTTGTCAAGGTTGAAATCAGTGAGAGGCAGATGTAGGTTACAGTTTGGCCTTGTGCAGTACATTTTAGTTGTGCTCATGGACTTATTTTTCTCACTCTCCCCACAGTTTTTCTTCCTGACCACCAACAGTGACTTTAGCTCACCAAACAATGCGTAATCAATAACCTTCTATAGACTTCACCAGTTTCCACAATACTGTAGGCTCTAATCTCTGTAATAAATCTGTTATTCCTTATCACTTATGGTTCTGTTTGCCTGAAATATAGGCAAAAAAATCCCTGTTACCAAGGCTATTTATCAATGAAAATGATATAAGATTTTCATATTAGCATGATATCTATAATCTGGAAAATGGATCAGATATAGAATATTTATACATTCTAAATAGCAGAATCTTTACTTTTAAAATTAAATTTATTTGAGATCTTAGATGAAAGAGATGTACTTGTTTGAAATAGGGATGAAGAACATAGGACCTGATTGTTCTGCCTGCCTTCACCCTTCCCTCTTTTAATACAGGGAATACCCAATGTTTGGAGAACATAGTTTAACAAATGTCTGCACTAGAAAAACTCCTATAGTCATTCTGGAGAGAAATGAAGTGGCTCAATGCTTTGTGTGAGTGGTATGGAAAATGCAGAAATCTGGGATGTTTTAAGGCCAGTAGATTTATTAACAGTATCATTTTTGGGGAAATTACCACAGACGAACTTGCCAATTTGAGAACACTGATGAATTTTTGGCTTGTTCAAGTCACGATATGCAATAGGATTAGAGCGCAAGAGAGAAGTCTGATATAGAGACATGGTTTTAAATTATTGCAAAGGTGAGTCACTTCTAGATTAGGAATATATTGAAAACAACTAAGACCAAATATAGCAACATTAATGTGGTCATAGAGGCAAAAAGCACTTGGGTTGCCATAAACATCAGAGAATCAGGAAAGGAGAATCTATGGGCTATAGAGAAAGGGTACATTGCCAGGAGAGCCTGTTTAACAGCATCCCATGACAAGCATACCAGTGTCATAAAATATTCTTTAGATTTAGCGATCATAAAGTCACTGAGTAATATAAGAGGCATAAGAGGGGGTAAGGATTGCCTTAGGAATGAAATAAGGAAAGCTCATGAGGCAGTAAATACTTTGTGAATGAAAAGTGTAAGAGATGAGATAAAGAAATAATATGGGGTCAAGGATGTGACATTTTGAAAGTGGCACCTTGAAGGGAGGGAGTAATTTGGGAGTAATGTATTGTATACTCATCTTGGAGCCATTCATTGTTTTCATTGAATTTCTTTCCTACTACTTTCATCTATGAATATTTTTCCTTTAAGATCTGTCTTGTTCTCTTAAATAGCAGAAAACTTGTTAAAACTAAAAAACATTATATTATATTCAACCTTCTAAAAGCATTCAGTATTCAGTCTTTTATTCTTCTTTAGCCCAAATATTTGCCTACCCTTAAGTTCTACCACTTGAAGGGAAATCAGGCTCCTAAATGTACACAGCTCTTGAAACCATCAAAGTTTAGGACTGTGGTTCCCCTCCATTTCTAATCCTTTCTCCTGGTTTTGACATTTTTCCTTCATTGGATTTGTACAAAGGCACAGTTTTCAAGGAAATGGCCATAAATAGCACATTAATTTTTCTTTTTCCAGTTTTATGGGGGGGATGTTCAGTTCTTGATTCCATGTTTAAAATAATCACTTAGCATTTATCTATTCTCATACCAGATACTATTTGCATTTTTATTTTATTTCTCACAACAGTGGCATATAAGAGATATTACCATACCCTTTTTTACAGAAGGTCACTGGGTCTCAGAGAGCTTAAAAATTTAGTTCAGGTATACAAAATTCATAAATATCAGGACAAGAATTAAGTTGACTATAATAATATAAGCATAGTACCTGGTGTATAGCAAACACTGAAGATCATGTTTTATCATTAATGATATTTCTTGCAGTTTTTATAATCCTTATCCTGTCTCTTTTTCCATCATAATACAATTTTCTTTCTCGTAGTTCAAAAATATGCTAGCAAGGATTCACATGATATCAAGACATAATAAATGTTAGCTAGTAATCTGAAATTAACACAGTTAAGCATCAGAAATGTTGGAATAGGATGAAAATGTGAAATTGGAGCACAGTGGTAGGTGACATTTCTACCATTACCACTACTAAAATTGGGTTGGAGATTAGTTTCTAATAATAAGTGAATATAAATTTGATAATTTCTCTTTCTGGTTGATGAATGGTGATGAATTTTGTGATAATGTATTTAATAAAGCATTAGGGAAGACATGGACTTTGGAATTTCTCTAACAGTCATTTTCTGAATATAAGGGATCTGAATTCAATTGCTTTTTAAATCCTTTGTCCACAAGATTTCTTCTAGCTATTTTGCTTACATTTGAAAGAATAGCTACAAGAGTAGAATAAATGAAAAGAGAAAAAGAAAGAAAAAAACAGGTGTTAATACATTTTTCAGTGTTACAATGTTGATAAATTCTGATAGGATACATAATACTATTAAAGGCCCTTAGTGAAAGAAAAAAAAGTAGTAAGAAAAATAATAGCTTTAAGATTTCACAATCGGTCAATTAAAAAAGTACAAAGCTCTATGCTTGGAACCCAGATTTGTTTGACTCTGATGATGGCTCTGAACTAACACAGAGCCCTGAATTTCTAGTTCTTCAGTAATCAATTCTCAGAGACAGCAGTCACCTTCTGGCTTCCTATTAATTATCATTTTAGCAGCCACAGACAGGAGCAGTATGCTGCTATGGTTCTCACAGCAGGCGTGATTGCCTTGATGCTTTCTAACCCAAGCAGTTCTTTATCCTGCCGCAGATTCCCTTCTTCCATCTGTAGCTGAGTGGTTTCAGAAATCCTCACGGGAACTGTTGGCCACTGTATTTGTGGATGTCAGTAATTAAGCTGTCTGCTGCAGCTGCAAATTGTTGGACAACGTGGATAGTAGAAGGGCACAGCTCTGCTGCAAAGCTTGGTCATAATGAGAACAGAAAGGTCAGTGCCCCCTGGTTGGTTTTGCCATGCCCTGGGGACCTTGGGTTTGCCCCATGGTTTTCTCATCAGTTTTGTATCGTTTGTGTAAGTGGTATTTGCTACAAGCCACCTGGCCTGTAAGTTGCCTTTATGCATTTATAGTGTCTATACACGAACAACTGTTCTCTGTAGCTGCTATCACTGCTTCATGTTGATTCTATTATGGGCCTGCACTTTGCTTTATAGCTTGTCCCTGACCTGAACTGGGATTGGTCATTCATAATTAGTTATATTATATTTCCATGATTTCTATCAAAATCAGATCAGTCTATACTCTTTGGAATAGAGAACACCTGTGACACGTTTTAAAATTTTTACTCTATTTAATCATTGAAGTAGAACTAGAGGAGAGAGAGCTTCCTGTAAAGTATCCCCTGGGGTTATTTCCCAATTTATGAGCCTCCATGTATAATGTTTGCTAGCTGGCTTAAGGTATTGTCAATAATGTGCTTTTCAGTCACAACTGAAATATGCTGATGATTAGATTTGCAATCAGTGCTGATTATGTCTTATTGCCATTGTATCTCCAACATCTAGCATGCATCTGCATATCTGTGTATGGTAAGTGCTAAACAATGTAAGCTGAGTGAATGAAGGTGTCCATTGATTGCGTATTCCTGTTTTCATAGTGCCTTTACAAGTAAGGCCCGATTTCTCTTCTTTTCATTTTGATGCAGATTCCTTTCTTCATTTATTCAACACAATATGTATTCTTCACACACTATTTGCCGATCACTTTCCTCAAAGGGGTCCTATCTGTGGTGTGAGTGTGTGTATGTATCTGTGACAGGGAGATAGAGAGATACTGAGAAAAAGGGTGAGTCTTGAGTGGGTTGTAAACAGACATGTAAAGAGGCAATCATAATCAGTGTGCAAATAAGGACAGGTATAGTGCAGCACAGACAAAACATCAAATTCAAACCCAGAACTATGGATGGTTTCCTGAAAGAGATGATGATTTTACTAGGCTTTTGCTGTTGTTGTTGCTGTTTTTTAAAAAAGGTAAGGTATCTAGGACAAGGCATATGGAGAAAAGAATTACTGTCAGACTCAACAACACATAGAATGTGAGCAAGCATGCAGGCAGTGAGGTGTGACTGAAGGAATGAGGTGTTGAGTGAGACTTGGGGCACTGCCAATTCTTAACACCTCTGATACACTATATTCTAAGCCAGTATCATTTTTTGCTTATAGTAAAAAGCCTCCTACATGGTCTCCTTGAGTCTCCTCTTCTAATAGTCTCATCAGACAATAGCTGCCTGAGAGACTTTTTAAAATGCAAGTCATGTCACTCCTTTGCACGAAACTCTAAGTAGCTGATCATCTCATTGGAATGAAATTAAATGTCTTCCAAATGGCGTACAAGAGTCTAGATGCTTTTGCTCCTGGCTTCTCTGTTTTTGTTTTCTGTCCATATTCCCACGCTGACTCCTTTCCAGCCGTTTTCACCAAACTGTCTCCCAACTCATGATTTTGTTGTTTCTTAAGACATTCTTTTCTCCAAATATCCCGGTGATACTGTTCATGCTCAGATATCACTCAGAGAAGTATTCCCTGACTGTGCTGTGCTTTTTGCTCAGTTGTGTCTGACCCTGAGACTCTATGGACTGTAGCCCGCCAGGCTCCCCTGTCCATGGGGATTCTCCAGGCAAGAATACTGGAGTGGGTTGCAATGCCTTACTCCAGGGGATCTTCCCAAACCAGGGACTGAACCCAGGTCTCCTGCATTGCAGGTGGATTCTTTACCATCTGAACCAACAGGAAAGCTTGAGAATACTGGAGTGGGTAACCTAACCCTTCTCCAGAGGATCTTCCTGACCCAGGAATCGGTCCAGTATCACCTACATTGCAGGTGGATTCTTTACCAGCTGAACTACCAGGGAAGCCCATTCCCTTACTGCACTGTGTAAAATTGTACCTACTCTCTCTTCTCTTACTCACTTCTGCTCTCCTTGATAGCCTAACCTGACCTGTACTCAATACATATCTGTTGACTGTCTGTCCCTGTCCTACTAGAATACATCTACATAAGGATGTTGTCTGCTTTTCTCACTATCTTAACCCTGATACCTAGAACAGTGTTTCACGTAGACCCTCAGCACATATTTGTTGAAGTAATACACACACGAGTGAGTGGCAATGTATCTTTTTAAAGAATCTCTCCTCCTACATGATTATTATATCCTGAAGCTAATGAAGAGTGACTGAAGAATTCTAAGCAAAGAGTTACATCACCAAAGATGTACTTTAGAAAAATTATCTATGATCCAGGAAGAGAATAGATAGAAGGTTTTGAAGCAATTTAGGCAAGAAATTATGAAACTAGAACAAAAAATGTGAAAGTAATGAAAGAGAGGATGATTCACTTTAAAGAAATATTCAATTGATGAAGCCCCCTGGGTCACCCTTAAATCAAAAAGGTACATTGGTGTAAGAGGAGGAAATGGCATGACCAGTTTGCCCACAATTCTCCTAGTTTCAAAACTGAAATTTCTGTATCCTAAGAAAATCCTCAGACCTGCGTAAAAGAGACTGATTGATCACTCTAAAAAGTCAAGAGATACTTTGGGAACACAATCTTTTCCTCCATTTACATTTAAATAGTAGCAGTGATTCCCACATGAGTTATTGTCTTCTCTTAAGAATCACTTCAAATCCCATGTTCCCCTACATATTCAGATTTACTTTCTATCCCCAATCCCAAACACCTCACAGTCTTATATTATCTCCCTCTTATGAAGGGCCACATCATTTGTCAATTTCTTCTAGAACAAGTGACCTAATCTACTTAGTGTAATATATTCATTGACCATATTGCACATTTACCTTTTAGACTCAAAGCTTATATAACATAATTACCAAGCTTTATTCATCCTATTATCCTTGCCAAACATGTAGTAGAGCTATGAATTCATGTCTTTTGAAGAAGCTGATACAGGTGTGTGTATACGCTACAAATTTAGATAAATAGAAGGTGCAGTCTGACAGTGTTGATCTTTGCTTGGGAAAAGGAAGTGGTGTGACCACATACTATCAGCAACCTAGAAATATTAATCAAAGACAAGCTGACCACCATATTTGGAAAGGGAGTAGAGAATACAATAGTTATCATAGTTCACAAGAATAATTCTCAGCACAGCCAGGACCTGCACATCTGATCACATGAGGACTGCTTTGTGTGCCATCTTGGGCCTACTGACTCTAAGATTCCAAAAGCGGAGGAGAATGGATATTTTGAACTGTGTTTAAAAGTCTTTAGACAAGTAATAATACATATTTTAACCCTATGTGTATATGGAGCAAGACATACCACATGTAAATTTAGAGTTTTGAGCATTGCCATGTTGACTAGCAATTTGAGCCAGAATTTATTAGATTGGTGCAAAAGTAATTGCAGTTTTGCATTGTTGAACTTTGCCATTTGATATAAGAATATATTCATAAGTAAAGGTGTTATGTTATACATCACTTCAATGTACATTTATCATTTTATGCTTTTTTGTTTATCATTTATTTCTTGCTGTTTATTTCACATTTATTTTAGACTAGGGAAATGATGTTAGACAAAATACAAATTCAAGCAATTTTCTTATTCAAGTTCAAAATGGGTCCTAAAGCAGCAGAGACAACTTGCAACGTCAACAGCGCATTTGACCCAGGAACTGCAAATGAATGTACAGTGCAGTGGTGGTTCAAAAGTTTTGCAAAGGAGACAAGAGCCTTGAAGACGAGAAGCACAATGGCTGGCCATTGGAAGTTGACAATGACCAATTGAGAGTCATCATCAAAGCTCATTCTCTTACAACTCACACAAGAAGTTGCTGAAGAATTCAACACCAACTGTTCTATAGTCATTCGGCATTTGAAGCAAACTGGAAAGGTCAAAAAGCTCAATAAGTGTGTGCCTCATGAGCTGACAAAATATTAAAAAAAAAAGTTGTTTTGAAGTGTCTTTTCTTACTCTATGCAACAATAATGAACCATTTATTGATCAGATTGTGATGAAAAGTGGATTTTATATGGCAACCAGTAAGTGGTTGGACCAAGAAGATGCTCCAAAGCACTTCCCAAAGCCAAATTTGCACCAAAAAATGGTCATGGTTGCTGTTTGTTGGTCTGCTGCCCATCTGGTCTACTCTAACTTTCTGAATCCTGGCAAAACCATTACATCTGAGAAGTATGCTCAGCAAATTGATGAGATGCCTCCAATAGTGCAATGCCTTCAGCCAGTACTGGTCAACAGAAAGGTCCCCATCGTTCTCCACAATGATGCTGGGCTGCACGTCATGCAACCAGTGCTTCAAAAGCTGAACTAATTGGGCTACAGAGTTTTGCCTCATCTGCCATATTCACCTGACCTCTCGCCAGCTGATTACCTTGACAACTTTTGCAGGGAAAAAGCTTCAAGCATCTTGACACCTTTTTGTAGGGAAAATGCTTCCACAACCAACAAGAGGCAGAAAATACTTTCCAAGACTTCATCAAATCCCGAAACATAGATTTTTACACTACAAGAATATACAAACTTATTTCTCATGGACAAAAATGTGTTGATTGTAATGGTTCCTATTTTCATTAGTAAAGATGTGTTTGAGCCTAGTTATAATGATCTAAAATTCAAGGTCCAAAACTGCAATTACTTTTATACTATTTTCAGATAAAAATAAAACCCCTGGAGAATTACTTTATACATGATGCTATGTTCTTCACAACATTGCATAAACACCAAATACTTCCTCATGATCTCTAGCATCCTGATGCAGGGATAAATGTGTACATTTCAATCTCACTTTTCTTCAGACCCTAGTTATGTTTAGGACTTAGTATTATTCCATAGTAGTTAAATACAAGTCTATATATTTGTGTCAATATATAATACATGGAAACCAACTGAAAACCTGTATTTGGCTTCCAAAGCAAAAGCCAAAGTGGTGGGAGCCACTTAGTATGGTTTGAACAGTCATATAACAAACAGTGCTTGTTAAAACATCTCACACAGAGTAGGAATCATACTGGAACTGTAGATCTAACCCCTCAAAACTCACAGGCATAGGATATAAAGAGTATCTATTCTTCTTGACTAATTTTTGGTGTGAGGACTGCTTGTTTTCTATGTTAGTTGTTAAAAGCTTTGACTTTAGTTGGCTAGATACTGCTTCCTTCAGCGAGGCAATAGAGTCCCCTGCTTCAAACAAATTAGTCCCCTCTTTTTGATATCAGGTTCTCCCATAGCTAGTCCTCTAATCTTTTCATTCTTTCCTCTTCTGAAATGAAAAAGAATTATCTGTTTTTCTCAATATCTATTTGCATTATAATAACAGTCAGAACAAAAGATTTGAAATCCCAGTGCTGCTGGCACTCTATCCTGGGAAGATATAAACTCAAGAACTATGGGAAAAAATTTCTCAAGAATATCCTCCAGAGTTAGAATGAATTGCATTGATATAATAGTAGGTTGGATTTGATCAACAGTAAACAAGTTCCAGGCATTAGAATGTCTCATGATTTCGACACTAACGTGTATGTGATGATCCTTCAGGGCTATGCTAGTCCCAACTTATGTTCTAAAAATCATCTAAATATTCAAATAAGCATCTTTAAGATTAAACCATGAAGACTAGAGATACCTCTTAATCTAAAATTTCCTTCTTGAACATAGAAAATATTACTTTTATATATTTCAATTTTTCCTATAATTTAGGATAGTCTTTTCACTTGAGCATAATGATATAAGGATATAATAATGTGTTTTAATGATATATAGATTAAAATAAAATAGGTGGAAATATGATAATTTCAGTACTAGACCAGAGTTCTAGTGACTCTACTTGTCATACTCATGCCAAATCTAGAATCTATAATGTTGATTTATAGTCATGTTTACCTAATACCTTTCCAGTTTTAAAAGGGATAAATGTATTAAATGGTCTTTGATCCCAAGGATTCAGTGATTAAATCACATAAAGTTTTAGTGCAGTGCTTTTTGGAAAGAAGATGTGGTGGCCTTAGCAGGAGTCTCTGCATATCCAGACAGTCTGGCCTGGAGTTTGCACCACACTGAGGTAAGTAAGGAAAGGTCTAGCGGTTTTGACTTCAACATCGCCTGTTTCCACTTTAAAATTGGGCATTTTGGGGCTGTTTTGAGGGGCTCAAAAATGTAGTGGCATACACACTCCTGTACTCACTGAAGATCTTTCATAATGATGACTATTCCTTGCCTGTACAGGAAGTGTTATAAACCACAAAGTTCTTTTGAAGTCATTATATCCTTTACAATTTCCTGTAGGGCTAGATAAATATCTTCACTTGTAAATGGGAAACTGAATCTGAATGATTATCTTGAAACACAACAAACATTCAGGTAATTCAACATGAGTATGGAATGTGTTATACTTGATTATATTCTGTTTAGTAATTATGTAATAGGTCAAGTATTACCAATTTTCAAAATATATTAACATATATAGAAAATGTATAATGATCATAGTTTCAACCTCATTGGTAGTAGTGAAAGACAAGATGTACAAAGCACCTTGTACTTGTACTTAGTCGCTAAGTATGTCTGACTCTGCGACCCCGTGCCAGGCTCCTCTGTTCATGGGATTTCCCAGGCAAGAATACTGAGGAGGTTGCCATTTCCTTCTCCAGGAGATTTTCCCAACCCAGGGATCGAACCCATGTCTCCTCCATTGGTAGATAGAGTCTTTATCAGTGAGCCACCTGGGAAGCCATACAAAACACCCTCCCCCCCAAAAAAAAATCTGTATTGAGTACCTATAGTCTCTAGGACATTGTGCTAGACACAAAGTTGACATATAGGGTTCTAAAGAGAGCTAGGTTGTGATAACAATGATAAACTCTTTTACTTGTAATTTTATAAAACTGACATTTCTTGACAAATGTCAATAAGAGATTTTGCTAAAATAATAGGATAATACTTAAGGAAATCAGTAACTTCATTAAAGTATCCAGTTAGTGAATGGTGTAGAAAATTCAGCTGGAAATGCCTCATCCAAAGAGAGCATAGACTCATCACACGAAGCAGTTTGGTTGGGCAAGCATTTTACAGAGAGATCTGACTCTCCAATTCTGTGCAGAGAAAAGCTATGATAAAATGGATGATCTTCAAAACAAAATGTCCTTGGCTGTGGGCAGAGTTCTCAGACAATGTTTTGTCTTCATTATCCCCAATCTAACCTCTTAAAACCACACACAAATTTCTGTCAAGCTGACGTCTCAAATTTATAATTCAGTCAATACACAGTTATTGAATGTCACTAGATTCAGAGCAGGTATGTAACTGTTGTAATCAAAGAAACTTGACTGTCACTTTCCTTTTTCATATGTTTACTCCTCGCTACCCCACTTCGGGAAGAGAAACTTAGTTCTATCTGAAAAATCTACTTATGTAGCTCTGAGCTATGTAGTACATTCAATTACTAATTTTCAGTTTCCTCAGTGAAATGATCATGAGCCAAGCATAGGAATCAAAGGTAAATATTAATTACATAGTAGCTGAACTTTTTATTTTGGCCTATAGAATCTGACAAAAAAATATCTGGAGAAACCCATATATCATATACACAAACTGTCCATCCAAATGTTTTGAGATATTTACAGTCTGTCTAAGAAAACGTTTAGGGTGAAAATACCCGAGGCACTTTCAGAAGTTTTAGAATTGGAGGGAAAGACAGGAGGCTGAAAACAATGCTGTCTTGAAGGCAATGTGAAATGTAACTATTCTCTAATTACCTAATTAAATTTTACAACTTTTAGATAGATTCAAGGCTCCTTTGTTGTTCTAAGCATGGAGGTCAATTAAAGGATTTGCCAAGGGAAGTTCATTCATACACCATTGTTTCAGAAACTAAAAAGAGTTGCTTGAGGAAACTGGGTATGGTAGACAGAATCGAGCTATTTAGAATGTGCGTTTGCAGTGGCTTCTTTCTACTACTTTTTTTCTTCTGTGTACTTGAAGCTGGCTATTCTTTTCAGGAGATTTAACAAAATACTATTATTTTCTGTGTGTATTTTTGCTGATTCACCAACAGTTTTAAAGAAAACTGCATATTCCTGAAGACTCTCTTTCTTCCCTGTACACTTAGCAGTATTTTCATCATTCAAAAATAGATCTCAATGTCACCTCCTCTATGAAGATCTTCTGGAATCTTCTCCAATATTCCACTAAGTCACTGTCTTACCAGGCTTCCATAATATTTCATATCCATCTCCACCAATGCTAACTCACTATTTTTTGCATATAAAACTGTCTCCTTTCATGGACTGGAAGACCCTAGAGGGGAAGAACCACTAGAGCAGTTATCTCCCTTATACTGGCTAGACAAACAGAAGTGAAAAGACCATACAATTCATTAGTTCATTGCAAAAATATTAGGTTTTTTTTGCATTTATGTTCTTACTTTTCCCTTAAATTGGGCTTTCTCTCCATAGGCCCTGTTGCCTGTGTTGCATGTGGTTTATCACATGTATCGAGAGATTAGGAACATTAAGCATGTGACAAATATCAAGAATGACCTGGGGATTTATTATAATCAACCAATATGCTCAACCTTGTAATTGCTCAGAGCTTTTTGCTCCATAATTATTTGGTTGCCTCAGTGTAGCCATTCAGTGATGTTATAATTAGAGGGTAATTAACTAAAGCATTTGCTGAGATGCTGTAGAGCATGAAACATGTGCGCAAGCTGATAACATGAGGATTGATAAACTACTTAGTCAACAATTTTCTAAAACCACTTTAGCAGGTCCTTTCAAACCTCACCAATTATAAACCCTTTCCTCTTTCAGAGTCTAGCTTACTCCATGGATGTTTTGTGTGCCATATCAAATGTAGATTGGGGCCATCTAAACCCTACCTTATTGCCTCTCCCACTGTACCTGCATTTCCACATACACCCTTACCCACTTCCACAAAACCTTGATCTTCATAGCAATTACCAGTTCTCACATTGTCTGAGGTGGATCCTGCGGAGAATTGACTCCAGTTTATAGANGATTCCACTATCTCTTAGAGTTATACCACTATTTAGGCAGAAAATGAGAGTAAAACTTCTAAAATAAGTATAGGACTTTGACTCTCAATTTTATATTGATTGCTTCTGATATCCTTCTGGAGTAGGAAATGGCAACCTGCTCCAGTATTCTTGCCTGGAAAAATTCCACAGACAGAGGAGCTTGGAGGGCTATAGTCCATGGGGTCACAAAGAATCAGACACTGTTGACTGAGCGTGCACACGTGCGCATGTGTGCATGCGCACACACACGCGCACACACACACACACACACACACACACGCAGATAACCTAATCGTCTAAGTTCCCAGAGACCTCTTTAATTTGTAGCTCTTTGGTTCCAATTGCCACATATTGGACAGTGAAGGGGTATTTAATGATGTAGGAAACTTGGTGCAGCTGCTCTGTAGGGGTCTTATCACTTTCCTGAAGACAGTGCCACATAGGGAACAGAGGCACTTTAGGGGGTGGAGTGGAATCACAGTCAAATAATCATACATTTGGTGGAGGATGAAGTACTGGTGTGTAGAAAGGCATGGGGCAATCAAAGGATATGGTGCTTTGTTCAAAGGACATGGTGTTTACTANAGGCACTTTAGGGGGTGGAGTGGAATCACAGTCAAATAATCATACATTTGGTGGAGGATGAAGTGCTGGTGTGTAGAAAGGCATGGGCCAATCAAAGGATATGGTGCTTTGTTCAAAGGACATGGTGTTTACTAATGACGGTAATGATAAAATCAGTTTGGGTTAACTGTGGCTACCATGGAGAGCCAACAAGATGAAAACGCTAAGTTTAAGGCCTTGTACACCCAACCTGGGCTTCTCTTGTGGCTCAGCTGGTAAAGAATCCACCTGCAATGCAGGAGACCTGGGTTCAGTCCCTGGGTTGGGAAGATCGTCTAGAGAAGGGAAAGGCTACCTGCTGGAGTCCAGCTCCAGCAGCCAGGGAATCAGCCTGAAGGGATGAGTGGTGTCGGCAGAGGATGATGTAGCCTCTGATTCAAGGTGCAGGACTACATGTTTATTTCAAGCTTCAGGTTTTCTTTTATACTTTG
>SJYA01001822.1:1551683-1575666 GCA_006410615.1 Neotragus moschatus | reverse complement strand
CAAGAAAATGTGAATTTAACATTCCTTAATTATAACATATAAAATGTTTAAATATGTTCTACATTTTAAAGCCATATTCTCTATAAAAATATATATAATTTTGTGTCATCACTCATAAATTAAAATTGGACTGCCAACTTCCACCTTGCATTTGTTATTGAGATTCCACTATCTCTTAGAGTTATACCACTATTTAGGCAGAAAATGAGAGTAAAACTTCTAAAATAAGTATAGGACTTTGACTCTCAATTTTATATTGATTGCTTCTGATATCCTTCTGGAGTAGGAAATGGCAACCTGCTCCAGTATTCTTGCCTGGAAAAATTCCACGGACAGAGGAGCTTGGAGGGCTATAGTCCATGGGGTCACAAAGGATCAGACACTGTCGACTGAGCGTGCGCACGTGCGCATGTGTGCATGTGCACACACACACAGATAACCTAATTGTCTGAGTTCCCAGAGACCTCTTTAATTTGTAGCTCTTTGGTTCCAATTGCCACATATTGGACAGTGAAGGGGTATTTAATGATGTAGGAAACTTGGTGCAGCTGCTCTGTAGGGGTCTTATCACTTTCCTGAAGACAGTGCCACATAGGGAACAGAGGCACTTTAGGGGGTGGAGTGGAATCACAGTCAAATAATCATACATTTGGTGGAGGATGAAGTACTGGTGTGTAGAAAGGCATGGGGCAATCAAAGGATATGGTGCTTTGTTCAAAGGACATGGTGTTTACTACTGATGGTAATGATAAAAACAGTTTGGGTTAACTGTGGCTACCATGGAGAGCCAACAAGATGAAAACGCTAAGTTTAAGGCCTTGTACACCCAACCTGGGCTTCTCTTGTGGCTCAGCTGGTAAAGAATCCACCTGCAATGCAGGAGACCTGGGTTCAGTCCCTGGGTTGGGAAGATCGTCTAGAGAAGGGAAAGGCTACCTGCTGGAGTCCAGCTCCAGCAGCCAGGGAATCAGCCTGAAGGGATGAGTGGTGTCGGCAGAGGATGATGTAGCCTCTGATTCAAGGTGCAGGACTACATGTTTATTTCAAGCTTCAGGTTTTCTTTTATACTTTGACAAAAGCATTAGGTCAGAGGTTTGACATTTTCAGTCCCCCAGCCCCGACCCAGATTTATTGATTCCAGAAATCATCATTGCCCTTCAAACAGAGTTCCTGCTTCAGCGATTCTCTCAGAATCAGTGTCTATTATCCACTTCCTCTTATGTGTCCTATACTTAACTTGTGATTACATAGTAACTCATGCTTATGTCTGGGCTGCAACCACATTCCTCAGTTTATTTCTTATCTTTCTAAATCCTGTTTTCCCCTAGTATCTTAAGCTCACTAGGTCCTAAAAAGGCTTCTAGCTATTAATATGTCTAAAATTCCTAATCTCTATAAGCTATAGTAAAATATGCTAACACTAAAACAATTCTTAAACTTTTAGCTTCTAGCTATTCTTAATTATTCCTAAACCATAAGCTCAGCAAAATTCTTTTGCCATAAATATTTCCCTCACAAACAGGTCTCAGATAACAATCCTTCCCATGGCCTCATGCTACAGCCTACATGATCATCCTAGAACATTCTTTGTAAAGATCCTTGAACAAATGTCAAGATTATTTTCTGGAAACAACTGCAGAAGGCTTTGTGCTTTCTCATGCTTCTCTCAAGAACAATAAGCACCTTAACATTCTTTCCAGCCAACTCAACTGAAGAAAGGAAAGAACAAATCAGAATCACAAGACCTAACTCATTCATCTCGGGACTGTGCCTGCTGGATGAGGAGAGGGTGTTGGGGCCATGCCTCCATTTTGTCAGTAATGCCTAATGTGGCTCTCAACAGCTACCCACTCTTGTATTCTGGCCTGGAGATCTCCATGGACTGTATAGTCCATAGGGTCACAAAGAGTCTGATACGACTGAGCCACTTTCACTTTCACTTTTCACACCCAACCCAAATCTTCACTGGTGGAGAATCAGAATGCCTCTAGGTTGTTGCTAAAGCAATCCCTTATCATTTGTAGCTGCAAGGTAGACATGGTTCAGGATCAGATCCAGAACTTGATCGTACAACTTATAGTATTGTAAAATCATTTAAACCCCAACCTTGCCAGGTCTCTCATGCTAAAATAAGGCAAACAGGAAATAGTGGGATCCTGAGATTGGGATGATAACAAATTTGGCCTCCCAGAGTGGTTGAGAATTTTAAACCAAAAATTACTGCAAAATCTTCCTTACGTGTGAAAGCAGTTTTTCTTTCAAACATTTTTCAGGAATTATAAGTGAGGATCAGGATTCATAAAGAGATTGAGATTATCTTCAGGACACACACTCATGAATATTATTCTAGTAGAGCCCTAATGAAGTATGTGTTTCATCAAAGAGGACATAACAGAGATACTGAAATAGTGCAGAATCTGGCTGATTTGTATCTGTAAGAACTGAGAGAGCATGTATGGAAAAGGGTTTAAAGGTGTTAGTATGAGATGACAAAATGGAAAGTTGACTTAAGCCTATTTTAGTGATATGAGTGTACTCACATAGAATTTGTGATTTATACTGTTAGCTCAAGCATCTGACTGTGGCCCTGGCCTTAAATGTGACCCACTTTTAAGGGAAGGAGATGGTGGGACCTGTCAAGTATAATCTAGAGAAAAGTTTCTGAAAACTCAAGGAGATGCGAATCTTGAAGTGGAGCTCTTATGTGTTCAGTCGTTTTGTAAACTTAGGAAAGTCTAAAGAATGCTCCCTTCATGAGGGCATTAAAAAACAAGCAAACAAACAAAAAATAAGCATCCATAAAACATTTTTGGAGCCTTTCCTCTCAAGGCCAGAGATGATTGTGGACAATGCCAGTATGTAATTGGCTTTACCAATTATAATAGGGGGCTTCCCTGGTAGCTCAACAGTAAAGCGTCTGCTTACAATGAGGGAGACCTGGGTTTGATCGCTGGGTCAGGAAGATCCCCTGGAGAAGGGAATAGCAACCCACTCCAGTATTCATGCCATGGACCAAGCAGCCTGGTAGGCTATAGTCCATGGGGTCACAAAGAGTTGGACACGACTGAGTGACTTCACTTCAGGAATAATTAGATCAAGAGTAATAGAGGGTGGTAGTACTTAAGCACAGGTGGGCCCAGTTTTCACAAGTGATTAACTGAATTGAATGTGGAGTGTTTTGACTCTCAGGCTACAGTGTTGGTGAATCATCATTTGATCAACGGAAAGAACCCTATGAATGAAATAGAGAGTCAGCCTTGACTTATATAAACAGATAAATTCTAAATGGTATTAAGTTAAGTTGCTCAGTCGTGTCCAACTCTTTGCGACCCCGAGGACTGTAGCCCACCAGGCTCTTCCATCCATGGGATTCTCCAGGCAAGAATACTTGAGTGGGTTGCCATTTCCTTCTCCAGGGGATCTTCCCAACCCAGGGATCGAACCCAGGTCTCCTACATTGCAGGCAGACGCTTTAACCTCTGAGCCACCAGGGAAGAACCCTAATTCAAGTTCATCACAGGAGTTGTGATTCACAGCTCCTTACTCAGTTTGCAGACTGACAGTTACTTGATTAAGGAAGAACCTTGTCTGTTTGTGATGAGGGCACAAGTGTATGGTATAATTCTTCTTCCAAGCTTTCATAATCTGTGGTCATTTACCAGGGTGTGTGCACAGGAAAGAGGAAAAAATTCAGGGTTTCAGAAGGTCACTAAGACTTCAAATGAAAGCTGATTCTTATCCATCCACCATGGTCACTGTAGTTTATAGATATTAGATAATAGAAAGTGTCTTGGCCAGAATTTATCTCAGTGTAAGTCTAGTTGGTACCACAGAAATATCTGTGGCTGTCTACTCATTTTGGGTGTATATGGCAGAAATGAACTGATCTCTCTCTTGTTTTATTCATCTGCATAGTAATTGGAAAAATCTCCACACTGATCCATGAAATAAGAGCTATTATTCTATAGNGAATTTATCTCAGTGTAAGTCTAGTTGGTACCACAGAAATATCTGTGGCTGTCTACTCATTTTGGGTGTATATGGCAGAAATGAACTGATCTCTCTCTTGTTTTATTCATCTGCATAGTAATTGGAAAAATCTCCACACTGATCCATGAAATAAGAGCTATTATTCTATAGGAAAGACCAAATTCATATTTCTGGTGCTCACTGCTTGCTATGATAGTAACATGATAGTAAAGTAACATCACATCTGAAGGATAGTGCCACTGTCAAAGACTTTATAATGCAAAAGTGTTTGTTTCAGTCACATCTTTATTTAATTGCCTGTGTGAGCACACACGCAGCTTATATATTTTGGGGAGTAACTACACATAATTTTAAACATCAAATAAGAGGAAGTAGTAGTACCTGTCCTAGGCAAACTTCGTTAGAATTAGAGGAGAAGGGACAATTTCCTAACTTATTGTGAGACAAGTATTAATCTTATGCTTTCTGCCAGTACCTATTGCTGCAGGCTAAAGTCATTTACTTGAAAATAGAGTAAAATCTCAGACCCTTCACAATTCTTTACAGGAATTTCCTCAATCTGATAAAGGACATCTACCAACAACCTACATCTAAACATCTAACATAGTACTGAAAGATTTAATTCTTTTCCACTAGGATCAGGGACAAGGCAAGGGTATTAATTATCACTACTTCTAATCAATATTGTCCCTAAGTTGTAGTCAGTAGAGTAAGGAAGGAAAAAGCTAGCATAAAAAGATTAGAAAATAAGTAAAACTGTCTTTATTTCAAAAGGAACATTATGACCAACCTAGACAGCATATTAAAAAGCAGAGACATTACTTTGCAAACAAAGGTTCATCTAGTCAAGGCTATGGTGTTTCCAGTGGTCATGTATGGATGTGAGAGTTGGACTGTGAAGAAAGCTGAGCACCGAAGAATTGATGCTTTTGAACTGTGGTGTTGGAGAAGACTCTTGAGAGTCCCTTGGACTACAAGGAGATCCAACCAGTCCATCATAAAGGAGATCAGTCCTAGTTGTTCATTGGAAGGACTGATATTGAAGTTGAAACTCCAGTACTCTGGCCACCTGATGCAAAGAGATGATCCATTGGAAAAGACTCTGATGCTGGGAAAGATTGAGGGCAGGAGGAGAAGGGGATGACAGAGGATGAGATGGTTGGATGGCATCATCAACCTGATGGACATTGGTTTGGGTGGACTCCGAGAGTTGGTGATGGACAGGGAGGCCTGTGGTTCATGGGGTTGCAAAGAGTCAGACACGACTGAGCGACTAAACTGACTGATTGATTTCAAGATAACTTGATTTTTATGAGAATGTCCCATAGATTATAGCTGGATAGTTTAGGAAGGAGAAGATACAAAGTTGAAAAATTCAAGACCAATACACAAAAATTTATTGTATTATTACATACTAGTGACAAATAATTGGCAATTGAAAATAGAAAAGCAGTAACATTTATTTTTTTTCATTTTCTTTTTTTATTTTTATTTTTACTTTATTTTACTTTATATTACTGTATTGGTTTTGTCATACATTGACATGAATCCGCCACGGGTGTACATGAGTTCCCAATCCTGAACCCCCTCCCACCTCCCACCCCATATCATCTCTCTGGATCATCCCTGTGCACCAGCCCCAAGCATCCTGTATCCTGTATTGAACATAGACTGGTGATTTGTTTCTTACATGATAGTAGTAAGCCAGAAAGAAAAACACCAATACAGTATACTAACACATACATATGGAATTTAGAAACCTGGTAATGAAAACCCTGTATGCAAGACAGCAAAAGAGACACAGATGTATAGAACAGACTTTTGAACTCTGAGGGAGAGGGAGAGGGTGGGATGATTTGGGAGAATGGCAGTAACATTTAGAATAGCATAAAGATACAAAAATATGGGATGCATTTGAGAAAAAGATATAGAAAACATACAACAAAATTACAAAACTGCTGATTGAAGTTAAAGATAATCTAAATAACTTGAGTGTTATGCCGTATCAATCAGAAACTTTAATGTATTAAATAATCCACTCTCCAAATTGATATATAAAGTGAAGTGAAGTCGCTCAGTCATGCCTGACTCTTTGCAACCCCATGGACAGTAGCCTGCACCAAGCTCCTCCATCCATGGGATTTTCTAGGCAAGAGTACTGGAGTGGGTTGCCGTTTCCTTCTCCAGGGAATCTTCCCAACCCAAGGACTGAACCCAGGTCTCCCACATTGTAGACAGATGCTTTACCATCTGAGCCACCAGGGAAGTCCCAAACTGATATATAGGTTCATTGCAATCCCAATCAAAATATCAGCAGACTGTATAGAAAATGACAAGCTTATTCATAATTTTTGTGGAAATGAGAAAGAATATTCAAGACAACTTTGAAATAGAACAATAAAGTTCAAGTACTCATATTATTTAACTCAGTTCTTTTTATAGAGCTAAAATAATCAAGAGAATAATTCACTGGTGTAAAGACAAATAAATTAATGAAACAAAATAGAAAATTCAGATTTAGAATTCTCAGCTTTTCTTTCCCTTCCATGACCTTGACAATTTTTATTCTTGTTTTTGTACTCTCAGTTAGGATTTATTACAGTGAAAGGCTATAAAGCAAAATTAACAAAGGGCAAAGCACATGATGTTAAATCCACAGGAATCCAGAGACAAATTTCCAAGAGTCTTCTATCAGTGGAGTCACACAGGACATACTTATTTTATAAAATGTCTTTCAATTGATGTTTCTTCATGATTAAACTGTGGATTTTTTATTTGGAGGAATAATGCTAGAGAGATAAGTACCTTCTCATCATATCATATCCTCATGTATATTATAATAACATGACCATACATTGTCTTCAGTGAGTTGTCTGAATTGACATTCTAAAGGTACTTACTATTATTATTAAGAACGTTTTAGATCTTTTAAATCATGCTGATATTATGTTATACCTGTCAGTAGTTTTAGGAAACTTTTTGACTTTGAATGTTTTCTCAGATAAGTTTGACAAATGTTTTAATGTTTATTTCTATGTAATTTATATTTTTATCACTTTATCATTTTACCCATTAACAGATTATTATATATCTAAATGAAGAACATTTATTTAGCTACTTCACTGGGCTATCATAGTTTACAATGGTTTTGAATTGATTGTTTTTAATATTCCAGATATACTGAATATAATTTAAAAAATAAGTTATAGCATTCCCTCATCCTGGACTAATATGTTTTTAAACAATTTTGAATACTATTATATGCAAAAAACAGTTATATTATTAAGTAAACAAAGCAGAATAGTAATTGCCAGATTTAACCTAGGGTTGAATTTACTTGAGGTACTTACTGTATGGAGTGCTATCCTCTCTATTCCAATACTACTGAATTAAAACTTTAAGGAAAAAAACCGAGATTTCTGCATTATCAGTAAACACCCTTGGTGGCTCTGATATGTATAGAAAATTCACAATAAAATCTGGTTATGTAATAAGACATATGCATAAGAAAAATTTAAATTTATGTACTTATATAGTAGTAAATTTAAGAATACTTTTCAATAACCTCTTTATTCTCTGGTCATCATACTATCTCCATCTCAAAAATAAGATTTACTGGGATTCCAGCAATGGTGTAAGGAGTTTAGTGGTGAATTTATAAGATCTTTTAAACTTTTAATTACTTTAAGAAGTAGCATCAAGTTGTAGTTTTTGGAATGTTTTTTGAATGGTAGTGGTTCTGTGATAAAGAGATAGAGACCCTGTAGAAGAGGGACTGGATTGCTGGCTGAAGGGGGATCAACAGTAACTCACTTAAAAATAAGGATCAGGTAAATAATTTGTGAGGCCAAGTGTGAAATGAAAATATGAAGTCTTTTGTGCAAAATCATGAACAATNTTGGAATGTTTTTTGAATGGTAGTGGTTCTGTGATAAAGAGATAGAGACCCTGTAGAAGAGGGACTGGATTGCTGGCTGAAGGGGGATCAACAGTAACTCACTTAAAAATAAGGATCAGGTAAATAATTTGTGAGGCCAAGTGTGAAATGAAAATATGAAATCTTTTGTGCAAAATCATGAACAATTTTAAGACAACAATGGCAGAGTCAAACCAAATACAAGGCCTTCCTAAGGATAGGGTGCTTTGTGACCGCCCAAGTTGCATGCCTGTGAAACTGGCTTCATTCTTGATATTCTAAGAGCAAGTTACAGTTTAAAAAATAATGGTAGTTTCTGCTCTTCATGTACATGCTATCATTTTTGGAAGAATTATATGTAGAGTTTTGAACAGGATTGCAAATGGTAAGTCTTTATAAAAGACATTCATTTTCAAATACTTTTCCCTCCAGTGACCTAATTACTACATTTCTTTTTCAAATGTAAAATATTTCTTCCTTAGTGATATAAGTGTATCCCATGGAAATTCATTGCTCCTCTAAATAATCTTTTAAAAATAGTTTTATGAGTCTATATAGTGAATCATTGTAAATAATAAATAAATGCTTATGAGGGTAATGATAAACATATATTTTGGAATCTTTGGAAAGACAAAAGACATTTTTAGCCAGTTGGTATTGCTTTTTTTTTTTTAATCTTCAGTTATTCTAGGAAATGAAGAATGTTTGATCTTTTAGGAATATTCCTCCTAAGAGGTTAAAAGATTTGAGCCTTAGAACAATTTTAACTCTCTTAAGTTCCTTTCACTGCACGATTCTTTTCAGTGGAAGGAGAGGTTCTTTCTTATTATAAAGTTATTAGTGAAGTTTTCTCATTTCAACTTTTACCACTGGTAGCAAATCTTAATGTCTTTTGAGTAATAGGAAGTTTTTTTGTTTTTTTGTTTTTTTAAATGATCGATTCAGGTCCTTTTGTGGTTCTTCTGAATTTTAGGGCTTCAAAAAAGTAGATAATTAAGCTTAGTTCACAAAAATAGGTGTTCTCTCACTTTCCTCCCACCCACATGCCTATTTAGTGTGAGAGTAATAGAGTCTGATTTTCAATTGTAATGGACATTGCTCTATCTGAGAGTATTCAAAGAGAGTTTCATGTAATGGAAATGTACAATGGAGTCTTTTAAGTCACATTTCTAGATTCTCAATGTTAACAAAATTCTTGTGGTCGTTGGGTGATATCTTATAAGCCCATTTGGCTATTTTTTTTAAAGACTTAATGCATCAATAGGAGTATTCTTTGTGGGTTTGTTGTTGTTTTTGTTTTGCATCAAATGCAATATATGAAACAGTGAAGACATATCTTAAGCAAAGATAAATTGTAAAACTTAATTCTACAATCATGCAATTATAAATAGGCACTAAGAAGTAACATTTATTAACCATTAAATTTAAACAGCATTAAAATATACCTAGAGTTGACTTATGAGATGAGTATCATTCCTATTACACTGAGGCTCAGGACAACATGTCCTTCAGTAAGGTAGGAGTACTTGCCTTGAACATGATCTTCTGCCTCCAAATCTCAAGATTATTCCACACACACTGTAGAACTCCAAGAATAGAGGTGCATAGTGCTTCACCTTCACTATATTTTTCCTTCTCTTTTACTTCAACATCCAATATCTCCGTATATTTCAATAGTTCTATCACATCTTCTCAACACATTCTCTGCCCATAGAGGAACTGGATAGTTCACCTTAGTTATCTTGGATCTAACAGTCTTGCTGTTGATTTATGTCCACTAATTACTCTTACCATATTCAAAGCCCATGTTTCACTTCAGAATTATTCTCTAAATCCAAACCATGTGGAGTTTTTGTTTGTTTGTTTGTTTTTTAATAAGGACATAGTTTGTACTAAGTGCTAGTGTGGTGGTCAGTTGTATTGAAAAGACACTGAATTAAGAGTCAGAGAAATCTGAGTTTCTGACTTATATGTTCTTTGATATCTTACAAGAGATGCTGTATTTCAGTTTTCTCAAACATCAGTGGAGCTAATAGTGCATCATAGTTTTATAAATATAAACTACCAAATACAGTAATGGCACATGGATTCTAAGAAACATTATTCTCTGAAAATTTTTTTCTGTTGTATTCAGTGAACTCTTAATATCTATAATGAAGGTAATCAATACATTCAAATCACCTCTTATCTTAATATAGCACTTAAACACTTGATATTCACCAAGGGATGTGGCAACATTAGTATGTCACAGAGTATATTTCAAATAAAAGATGAAAATGTACATGTATATTTTATAACAGTCTCTTTCTACTAAAATACATGTAAAGCAACCTTCAGTCCAAATAAGAACAACATCTATATTTTGTTGGGCTTAATAGTGCTTCAAAAATGTTTTAATTAGTGAGTCATATTTTGTTTAGTGAACCCTACAAGGATTAATGTTGAAGCTGAAGCTCCAATACTTTGGCCACCTGATGTAAAGAGCTGACTCATTGGAAAAGACCCTGATAATGGGAAAGATTGAAGGGAGGAAGAGAAGGGGACAGCAGAGGTTGAGATGACTGGATGGCATCACCGACTGGATGGACATGAGTTTGAGCAAGCTCCAGGAATCTGTGATAGACAGGGAAGCCTGGCGTGCTGCAGTCCATGGGTTTGCAAAGGGGAGGACACAACTGAGCAACTGAACTGAACTGAACTTATGAAATACGAACGCCAGGAATCTTCCCATTTTCTGTTGTCTAATATATATCTTGCACCATAACATTGGCTCATTATGATGGATGAGATAGGAAAAAAAGAACTTTTCCTGCCAGCAGTTGATCGGAACCTTCATTAGCAAGAATACTCTATTATACATTGGAGAATATAAGAGTATAAAACACTAATTTTACAACTGAGCAGAATCTGGATGAGATTCTAAAGATGAGAAAGATAAGTAAAGCTAAGCTTGCTTTACTTTAACCCTGAAAATATTTGTGAAACTATTAAGTACAGTTGAATACTTTATTTTAAGGGAAAATAAAAGAATACTATCAATCATGTTCTCTTCATAGCCTATGGATACAGATTTCTAGTCTAGTCTGTGTTCATTTAAAATTGTTTGAAAGTTTTTATTATAAAAGTATCAATTTTGACTAACAAAGGAAAAATTAAAATTTTGTTAGAATTATTTCAAGTACATGTCCTTCTTAATATTTTAATATTATAAAATCACAGCAGAAATGATGAAATCACGCTTGATTGGACATGAGGCGAATTGAAAAGCATTATAACTTTGTAGTGTACTATGGACACAACTGGAAAATTCTGAAAGAGATGGGAATACCAGATCACTTGACTTGCATCTTGAGAAACCTATATGCAGGTCAGGAAGTAACAGTTAGAACTGGACATGGAACAACAGACTGGNTGAAATGTTCCCTTGGTATCTCTATTTTTCTTGAAGAGATCTCTAGTCTTTCCCTTTCTGTTGTTTTCTTCTATTTCTTTGCATTGGTTGCTGAGGAAGGTTTTTTTTTTATCTCTCCTTGCTAGTCTTTGGAACTCTGCATTCAGATGCATATATCTTTCCTTTTCTCCCTTGTTTTTTACTCCTCTTCTTTTCACAGATATTTGTAAGGCCTCCCCAAACAGCCATTATGCTTTTTTGCATTTCTTTTCCCTGGGGATGGTTTTGATCCCTGTCTCCTGTACAATGTCACAAACCTCTGTCCATAGTTCATCAGACACTCTGTCTATCAGATCTAGTCCCTTAAATCTATTTCTCACTTCCACTGTATAATCATAAGGGATTTGGTTTAGGTCATACCTGAATGGTCTGGTGGTTTTCCATACTTTCTTCAATTTCAGTCTGAATTTGGCAATAAGGAGTTCATGATCTGGCCACAGTCAGCTCCCGGTCTTGTTTTTATTGACTGTATAGAGCTTCTCCATCTTTGCCTGCAAAGAATATAATCAATCTGATTTTGGTGCTGACCATCAGATGATGTCCATGTGTAAAGTCTTCTCTTGTGTTGTTGGAAGACGGTGTTTGCTATGACCAATGTGTTCTGTTGGTAAAACTCTAAGCCTTTGCCCTGCCTCATTGCATATTCCAAGGCCAAAGTTGCCTGTTACTCCAGGTGTTTCTTGACTTTCTACTTTTGCATTCCAGTCCCCTATAATGAAAAGGACATCTTTTTGGGGTGTTAGTTCTAAAAGATCTTGTAGGTCTTCATAGAACTGTCCAACTTCAGCTTCTTCAATGTTTGGTTGGGGCATAGGCTTGGATTACAGTGATATTGAATGGTTTGTCTTGGAAACTAACAGAAATCATTCTGTCGTTTTTGAGATTGCATCCAAGTACTGCATTTCAGACTCTTTTGTTGACCATGATGGCTAGTCCATTTCTTCTGAGGGATTCCTGCCCATAGTAGTAGATATAATGGTCATCTGATTTAAATTCACCCATTCTAGTCCATTTTAGTTCTCTGATTCCTAGAATGTCAGTGTTCACTCTTGTCATCTCCTGTTTGACCATTTCCATATCAGGTCACTCTCCATCATGTCTGCTACTCCATATCTTCCATTAATAAAAACTGGCATTCAAATTTCAGCTTTTATGTATCTAAATAGTTATGCATTATATAAACAAAAGAGCAAGTGCAGAGATCTCCTATATTCATTGTGCCATGTGGGGCCTTCCAAAATGGATTTATTTTAGTTGGCTTCCCTGATATGATTGTGAAGCATTTTTTTCACATCCTCTCAAGAATATTAATAGCAAGAAGGCAGTGTTCATCTATATATTTATATTCTAGAAACATCAGAAGATGCTGTGATTAGTAATATGTGATCAAGGCTTGACCTTTTGTCTTCCCTGTGGAATTTTATTAATTTTTACATTGATTGGCAAAAAATCTGTTTTCAAAAATTCACACAACTCAATAAAATTATATTCTTCTGAGATGTGACTTACTCTGCAGAAATGATATGAGAGATTATAGATTCATTTTACAAACAGCAAATTTAAAGCGAAATACAATGCATGCAGCAATTGCTAGGAAAGTTCAGAGAGAGAAGATATACAAGTCAAATGTGGATTAAAATGATTTAATATTAATTTATATGTTCACTTTTTCAACAAATATGGATTCTCTATAATGTGCCAAGTAAGAAGGGAGCTAGGTGAGACGTTCAGTGATAAATTCATATCTTGTACAACATGGCAGGGGCTCTCAGTAAGTACACAGAAACAATGTACTAAAGTGTATAAGGACCAATAAATGAGGATCTGAGAGAATATAGGAGGAGCATGACAAACCTAGACAGCATATTAAAAAGCAGAGACATCACTTTGCCTACCAAGGTCTGTCTAGTCAAAGCTATGTTTTTTCCAGTAATTATGTATGGATGTGAGAGTTGCACCATAAGGAAGCTGAGTACCAAAGAATTGATGCTTTTGAACTGTGGTGTGGAGAAGATTCTCAGGAGTCTCTCAGGCTGCAAGGAGATCAAACCAGTTAATTCTAAAGGAAATCAGTCCTGAATATTCATTGGAAGGACTGATGCTGAAGCTGAAGCTCCAATACTTTGGCCACCTGATGCAAAGAACTGACCCATTGGAAAAGACTCTGATGCTGGGAAAGATTGAGGGCAGGAGGAGAAGGGTATGACAGAAGATGAGATGGTTGGATGGCATCACCGACTCAATCAACATGAGTTTGGGTAAACTCCAGGAGTTGGTGATGGACAGGGAGGCTTGGCGTGCTGCAGTCTATGGAGCTGCAAAGAGTTGGACATGACTGAGCTACTGAACTGAACTGAACTGTAATTTATAATTCATCCTAAGGAATCAGAGAAAGAGCCCAGAAAGAAAATAAAAGCTTTCCACAGAGAGGAAGTGGTTAGAGAATGCAATACTTAACAGAAAAGAGAAAACAGGCATGTCCAAAAAGTAGAACTCATTCAGGATGGTTAGAACACAAGTATTCTACTATCAAGAACAGAAGTGTTAAAACATGAAAGTTTACGTGGTTTTGGTGCTTTGTATTCCATATTATAATTTATCTCAAGGTTTTGACAACCATTAAGAAGTTTTAAACAGAGGAGAGCCATGATCATTTTAGATCATGAAAAATCACTTTGTCTGCAGTATGGGGGATTGATGATGAAATAAGGAGGAACAACAGTTAAGAGGCTATTACAGGAATTTGGGCAAAGATAATGTAGATACAATTATGGTAATAGTACCATGAATGGAATGGATAAATCAAGAGATAAAGGATATAAAACTCAGTGACTAATGAAATGCACAGAGTAAGGTAGAAGAAATGTTAAGGCTTATATTTTAGTTAGGTAATGGGGTAGTTGGTGGAATGATTCAATGAGATAGGAAAAAGTAAATGTAAGAATGAAGGGGGAAATGATTGATTGAGTTTTTGGTATAAATGTGACAATCCAGAAGAGATGTTCAATAAAAATTAGATTATTAAAGCTCAGAAAGAAAACTAAGTTGGAAATAAAGTTTTGAAAATCAGGAACACAGAAGTATGTATGATTTTTCTGAGATAAAATGTACAGTGGGAAGGATAAAAATGTGAGGAACATCATAGTTTAAGAGACCATCCTTAGAAAAATGACCCATGCAGAAACTTAGAATTAGGTGGATCATAAAAACCAAGGGAATAGCAGTAGAGGAAAATCAACAATGTCCAATTATAGTTGGAAGTTCTGTAACACGGGGGCCACACACAGACATGTTGAATTTCATCACCTAAGCTTGATACCCCTACTATCCTGAGAACATAAAAGGTGAGCAGTAGTAAAGATGTTGCCACACATTTTTCATTGAGAGGAAATCATTCAAGGAATTACATCTTCCACATACCTATTCAAATCTCTCTGTTTTTTGAAATATTAGAGTTTGGGATTACAATTAATTTTGAAAGATGGGAATATGTTTAAGGAAGAAATCATTATCATTCATGTCAATGACCCTAGTAAAGGGAGGGATTCTAGCTTCTGATCTTTGGTTTCTTGGTCTTTAGTCAACTTGAGGGTTGTCCCTCTGTGGTAACATCATAAGCTCTTCTTGTTCAAACTGCCTTTATTTATTTGAAAAAAAAAAAAAAGTACCACTTTAACTATCATATGTGTCTGAATTTCCATCTATTAAAAAACACTGTTTTGCTTTGTTTTTCCTCAAGCATTTCCATTGGAGAATCCTGCATTAAGTGCAGCTAGTAAAGGGCATGATATGCCTAAACTAAATATGGTTTTGTTAATTTATTTGGCTGTTGGTTTTTCTGATCTTTCCCAATTTACATACTCTACTTGACAAATGAAGTTGGATAAAGTCATGATGAGTGTTATTCTCAGGGAACGACAAAGGTTCATGAAAAAAATAGAAGTTAAGAAAGAGTTACTCCCTATGCAAGGAGTGTGACAATAACTTTTCTATACAGACTAGAGGGCTTCATATTATAGCTATAGAACAGAGTTCTTACTAATAAACCAAAGTGGCCACTAAGAAAATAAGACTTGACTGGGTTTCACTGATGTGGCCCTGACTTCCTGGTACACCAAACTAAAGATCTGTTTCTAATCGGAAAATTCAGCTGAAGTATGCCACAATCTTACAGAAATTCAAATGAATGAAACTATTCTATATGATACATTTTTTGCAAATACTGAAAATGATTTCTGTTTCATTTCTAAGATTCGCTAATGTTTTCATAACATTAATAACAGAATGAAAGGGAGGGAGATTCAACTATAATTTGTTTTTGTCAGCCTTCTTTAGTTCTACATGAAGATATCTTCTAAGTGTCCAGGAGCAACTGCTTTATATCTACAATATAGGAGAAAACAAGCAGGAGGCTAGAAATAGAGTTATTTAAAAAGCCAATATTGACCTTGCATTGTCTTGAAAAAAAAAAAAATTTCCCAGAATATTTTATTTAAAGTATCTACTGCTGAAAAAACAAAGCAAGCAAAAAACCCCACTCTCCTTTAAACCTATTATTAGAATTAATGTATGTGTATTTCATGAATCTTCTGGAATTTTATAGAGTACATCTCACAGCAGGGATCAGGCTTAGCAGATCTGTCAATATGATTACAGGTGCAATGTAGCCATAGCAAATTAACTTAGAATTTCAAATATTCCTTTGAAAATAAAGGTGTAAATAGATGCACGAAGCTTGAATTAGTTAAATATCCTATTACAGTGATTCATTTTTGAAACCCTTATTATCAATATCAAAATCAAGAGTAAACTAAGGAAAAAAAATGTTAAAATAGTTAAATAATTAGCTAAAACCAATACGTATGCCCTGTGATACAGTCATGTTTCAGGAAAATAATAAGTATTTGATAATTGTTTTTCTTTGGAGAATTTTGAAGTACAAAGTAATGAAAGCAGTTTTATTTCAAGAAGCACAGCTTTAAAGTTATGTAAAATTTAATGGAGAAGGAAATGGTAACCCACTCCAGTATTCTTGCCTAAATAATCCCATGGACAGAGGAGTCTGGCAGGTTACAGTCCAAGGAGTCACAAAGAGTCAGGCACAACTGAGCGAACACAAACACACAGTTATTTAATTTTAATGGGAGACTTGGAGGAAGGATGGGAGAAACTAAGGTTTAACCATTGGAAATAAATTGATAAAATTATGGCCCCACAGGATTGAATACAATGAAATCACTAAAAAGACTGTTGTGTACATATCATTTACAATAGTNTTTGCTTTGTTTTTCCTCAAGCATTTCCATTGGAGAATCCTGCATTAAGTGCAGCTAGTAAAGGGCATGATATGCCTAAACTAAATATGGTTTTGTTAATTTATTTGGCTGTTGGTTTTTCTGATCTTTCCCAATTTACATACTCTACTTGACAAATGAAGTTGGATAAAGTCATGATGAGTGTTATTCTCAGGGAACGACAAAGGTTCATGAAAAAAATAGAAGTTAAGAAAGAGTTACTCCCTATGCAAGGAGTGTGACAATAACTTTTCTATACAGACTAGAGGGCTTCATATTATAGCTATAGAACAGAGTTCTTACTAATAAACCAAAGTGGCCACTAAGAAAATAAGACTTGACTGGGTTTCACTGATGTGGCCCTGACTTCCTGGTACACCAAACTAAAGATCTGTTTCTAATCGGAAAATTCAGCTGAAGTATGCCACAATCTTACAGAAATTCAAATGAATGAAACTATTCTATATGATACATTTTTTGCAAATACTGAAAATGATTTCTGTTTCATTTCTAAGATTCGCTAATGTTTTCATAACATTAATAACAGAATGAAAGGGAGGGAGATTCAACTATAATTTGTTTTTGTCAGCCTTCTTTAGTTCTACATGAAGATATCTTCTAAGTGTCCAGGAGCAACTGCTTTATATCTACAATATAGGAGAAAACAAGCAGGAGGCTAGAAATAGAGTTATTTAAAAAGCCAATATTGACCTTGCATTGTCTTGAAAAAAAAAAAAATTTCCCAGAATATTTTATTTAAAGTATCTACTGCTGAAAAAACAAAGCAAGCAAAAAACCCCACTCTCCTTTAAACCTATTATTAGAATTAATGTATGTGTATTTCATGAATCTTCTGGAATTTTATAGAGTACATCTCACAGCAGGGATCAGGCTTAGCAGATCTGTCAATATGATTACAGGTGCAATGTAGCCATAGCAAATTAACTTAGAATTTCAAATATTCCTTTGAAAATAAAGGTGTAAATAGATGCACGAAGCTTGAATTAGTTAAATATCCTATTACAGTGATTCATTTTTGAAACCCTTATTATCAATATCAAAATCAAGAGTAAACTAAGGAAAAAAAATGTTAAAATAGTTAAATAATTAGCTAAAACCAATACGTATGCCCTGTGATACAGTCATGTTTCAGGAAAAGAATAAGTATTTGATAATTGTTTTTCTTTGGAGAATTTTGAAGTACAAAGTAATGAAAGCAGTTTTATTTCAAGAAGCACAGCTTTAAAGTTATGTAAAATTTAATGGAGAAGGAAATGGTAACCCACTCCAGTATTCTTGCCTAAATAATCCCATGGACAGAGGAGTCTGGCAGGTTACAGTCCAAGGAGTCACAAAGAGTCAGGCACAACTGAGCGAACACAAACACACAGTTATTTAATTTTAATGGGAGACTTGGAGGAAGGATGGGAGAAACTAAGGTTTAACCATTGGAAATAAATTGATAAAATTATGGCCCCACAGGATTGAATACAATGAAATCACTAAAAAGACTGTTGTGTACATATCATTTACAATAGTCATATTTCCATGATATATTGTCAAATAGTTTCAAAAATAACAATTAGGATATAATCCAGTTTAGTTTTTTTAAAAAAAAAATACATTTGGACCTATCTATACTACATATCCAATGTGAACTTATATATTAAAAATTGTCTAGGGCTACAAGTGAACATGAAAAAGTGTTAGCTGTTCAGTCATGTCCAGCTCTTTGCAACCCCATGGACCGTAGATTTCCAGATTCCTCTGTCCATGGAATTCTCCAGGCAAGAATACTAGAATGTGTAACCATTCTTTTCTCCAGGAGATCTTACCGACCCAGGGATCAAACGCAGGTCTCCTGCATTGCAGGCAGATTCTTAACCGTTTGAACCACCAGGGAAGCCAAGAACGTTTTCCAGAAGTTGAATGGCCAATGTGTCTAAATAAAGGGATTTGATCAAGATGACCTTAACATTCCCCTCAGATTAACTAAACTTCAGACAAGTTTCTTCTTGGCCCCAGAACACTCTTTTTTCTTAGAGCATTTCCCTTAGAATATTTGCAATCATAAATTCTTTCTTTGCCTGCTTAGAAAGTAAATTCTCCTAGTTTTTACTGGCTTTATAAACAGGAATGATTTTCTTAGAGGCCTTGTAGCCATCCCTTTGAAATGTCATCATTAAGGGAGACAGAGACCCTGTCTGTCAGTCTCTGTAAGAGAGAGTAGAAGCCAAACTTTTATAAAGTCCAAATAACAAACTCAGATGCCTAATCACATTGACCATCCTCCCCTAACACTTCCAGTGCTTTTCCCACAGCTCACTCCATCATCTAGGAACTCTGCTGCCTTTTATTTCAATAGAATTGACTTCAAACTCTCTCATTGCAGTAAGACCCCTCTTGCAAGTCTTGAATAGAATTTTCTTGCCTATTTAATTCTGTGTGATACAATTTTTCTTTGACAGGCTTTAGATACATATTTTTTTAATATCTGTGATCTTTATATGCTATAAGTATCATGCAATATCATTTAAAGCAACTGAAATGCCTCAAAATAGAAAAAAAAAAAAACCACTTATTTTTTATGATATTGCCATTGGAGTTCACCAGAAAATATTTGTCTTTTAAATTTAACATAAGATGTTTCTGTTTAGATTCTTCTAAGGTTGTAGTGTTTGTTCACCTAGAAACTTTTTTTTGTCATAGACTGCTCTAGTTTTACTTTCCAAACTTCTCTTAGCAGTTTCTCCTCCTCTCAGTGGAGAAAGAAATGGCAACCCACTCCAGTATTCTTGCCTGGAGGAACTTCTGGACAGAGGATCCTGGTGGGCTAGTCCATGGGGTTACAAAGAGTCGTACATGACTGAGCAACTAACACACTCCTCTCAGTATTTCCATTTATTGTTTTGTTTTTGTTTTGCCTTGCAAATGATATTGTCCCTAGACAAATACTAAAACCACAAGGCCTTAATACCTTACATTTAATTTAACAAAAATGCCTGTGAGAGTAAGACTTATGCATCACTTTACTGGACTTCTGACTTCCAAATCTAACTCCAAGATATGCTTAACAGCAGATTCATTTTCTTAAACAATGAAATCTTCATGTCTCCAATTGGTCATAAAAACATCTTCCAATTACTGCCTTTCTTCCCTCGTCCGTGTTGCTCAATTTGTAGTCGATAATACTTCAAATCAAATAGCAATCAGAATAATGAGCTGCCACCAGTTGGAGTCATAGTTGGTGCTGCAGTTTGTCAAAGACTGTTCACACTAATCAACTAATAATGGCATTGCTGCTTTCATCACGCTAAACAAAATTCCCTCAGTTGTGCAACACAGTTACCACTAATAACCTCTGAAACCTTTGCGTGCTGAAGGAGACTGTTTCAGAGATCATCTGGAGACCTATCAGAGAATAAACCAGGGAAGATAGAATCTACCAGATGGAGATTCCTCTTTAGTAATTAACTAGACATTGCTCCTTTGGGTCCATAACATTTTGTAACATTGTGAGGCATTCCTTTAACATAATGATCTGTCTGTATTAATATATTAGATTGGGAGCAGCCAGGAGATAGTGTTAAATATTAAACATTTCATACATGAATTATATTATTAATAGCCTTTCTTTAACTAAAAAAGTATGCCTAAGTGACAGTCAATAAACAAATTTAGAGACATTAATATTAAAGAGAAGCCAATGAATTTAGATGTGACAAAATGCATATTGGTTCATTTCTCAAGAAAGACATGCCTTCATGATTATTAATATAGCCGTTAAAGATTTACTTTGAAATGGAAAAGCTGAAAATACCTTAAGTCGAGTTAAGACAATGAGTCTTATGTTCAAAGCATTGGAATTTACCACCTTGAGAGAACTAGTCCCTTCCCTTGTCCTTACCAGGCTGCTCAGAAGTGTAAGGTTAGATGACAAATGAGCCATGATATCCTCCGTGACACAGACATTGCACATCTTGTTTCAGGAAACGTTTGAGAGGAGGGGGTGGAGATCTCTCAGAGTTTCATTAGGTTAAAGAAGCCATCCCTGCATTTGTCACTGTTAAAATTTGTGGTGAAAAGCGTAAAAACACCTTTAGATTCAAGCTGAATGGTTTCGGACAGGCTGACAGACAGCTGTGTTTTGCTGGTTTTGAAATGCAGATTTGGGGTGAAACATGGTGTCATTATTTCAGGCCTTATAAGGCATTTTTGTCTAAGAGACAGCTGGTTGCCTCAAGGTCATTTTACTAATAGTCCAAGAAGAGGGCCTTAGTAACACTGAAACTCTGCAATGTTTATTAACCCTTTAGTACTGATGGGAAACTTGAAGTACCCTAATTGCACAATTACTAGGAGTGTTTTACAGACATTTCTAATTTAACTGTCAAAACTTTCTCTCACTTTTGAGAAAAATTGAGACTTAAATAAACCAGTCACAAGGAAAACCACATTAAAGATTGTAGAAAGATATTAAAAGGATAACCATTTCATCAATACAGGAGGAGTTATGATATCTTCCCTAAAGACTAGAAACAGCGGTGGCAACCTTGTGTGGCTTGTCCTAGGAACTTGCATTGGGCCAGTGGCATGAGCATACCCTGGTTAGTCAGTCAGTTCAGTTGCTCAGTCACGTCCAACTCTGCAACCCCATGGACTGTATTACATCGGGCTTCCCTGTCCATCACCAACTCCCCGAGCTTGCTCAAACTCATGTCCATCGAGTTGGTGATGCCATCCAACCATCTCATCCTCTGTCATTCCCTTCTCCTCCTGCCTTCAATCTTTCCCAGCATCAGAGTCTTGTCTAATGAGTCAGTTCTTTGTATCAGGTTAGAAATACAGTATCGCAGGAACCACCATAAATCCACTGAGTCAGAATCTGCATTTTAACTAGATTCCTAAATGACTGGTATGCACCTAAGTTTGATAATCACTCTCTTGGGACACAAAGCTAGTAAGTGACAGAGCCTACTCTCAGATCCAGCTTAGTTTAGCAACATAGGAATGCCATTCTATTTGCAATAAGGTATGCCATTTTTTATTGCATATTTTGTTGTTCTTGGTTTTAATTCATAGGTTTTGTAAATCTGTTCTTCAGTGAAGTATGAACTGGAACTGGAGCACTTTTTGCAGTCAAGACTTTCTTCAAGTTTAGATCTCCGTTGGTCCCTTTTCCTTCTCAACTACCAAATTTTGGTGCTTCAGGTATCTGGAGTCAGTGAAAAATAGAGTTCAGTTTAGGAACTAGAGGTTTAAAATATAGCTCTACCAAGTTATTTGCATAAGAAGATTGGATATGCAGGTGTGAATCTGTGTGGTAGAGGCATGATTATAAATGCAAAAACATGAAATACCAATGTTTATATTTTAATGCACCATTGAATGGGATATAGGAAATAATTGAGAGTTGAAACCATTGAAAAATTCCTGACAATTCAACAGATATTACTGTGTGCTTCATGTTTTTTAGCCAGCCATTATATCTTCTTTTCTAATTCTCCTTTGTTCACCTTCCCTCTCTGTCTCAATTCTGATTTATTTCTTTATAAATTTGAGAAACATTCTCCATTCCTATTTACAGCCAGATCCTAAGAGCTTAGCTGTCTGTACTAGAGACTTGCAAATATTATTTACTTTTAAATTTTGGCTTTCACTTAAAGGAAAAAAGGTAAGATTTTTTTTTTTTGTCAGTCCAGGTCAATTTGTTTCACAAACAGTTTGTTAATTAGAAATGTCCATTCCCGTATAATCATGAAAGCGTCCAACTTGATCAAAGGTAAAGCTAACTTCCATCTTCTCTGGCTACAACCAGTTACTTCAAGGAAGAGGCTGTGGCCATCTCATGTCTTGTTCAGTTCCTTCCTCACCTTATATCTACAACCTTGAAGATATCCCTTCAAGATAACAGGGAACAGGTTGAGGGAGGAAAGTTAAAAGATGTAAGAAAATTCATTTTTGACTGGTACTGTTTTCAATTGGCTTTCTGCACGATGGCCTGGGAGATGCTCAATGTTCTTTTTCTTTTTTGGTTCTGACACTTGCATGGGACCTCTGGAGATCATTTCCATCACTTATACATGTCATTTGCTCACCTACAAGTTCCTAAATCTGGGCAACTGCACTCTATTATAAAGGTCACTTAATCCTTCCTCAGCAACTAGGAATTCAGTCATTTAATTTATTATAAGTTGTGCCAACTCTAGGTTCCATAGGCTTATCTTAGCACAAGCAACCTTCCTTCACATTGTCATGAAAGCTGCTAGCTAGCTTATCCTCAGGCAGCAGATTTCCTAGGCAGGAGCAAGATACCAGCCTAATGTGTCTTATAACTACTTGGGATACATATCAAACTCTCTTAATGGTCAAAGAAAGTACCTGTTCTCAGCTCTTGCCTGAGTGTGTGTATGTGTGTTTAGGATGAGCTGGGGTGAGGGGGAGATATTAACTATATATCAGCAGCTTTATTGAAATTTATCTTCATAGGAATCCTCTAATGTAACTCCTTTACCACATCCAATGTATATCACACTTTTATAAATTAGTTTTTTTGTTAGTTTGTTCAAAAGCTACTAAACTACCTTATATTAAATCTTTGCAAATTTTATATGTGGTTGATGCAATTTAAGACACAGAGCTTAAATTGAACTCATGTCTATCTATTGTCATGCTCTTTAGGTCAAAGGATAGTTTGAAGAGATTACTCAGCCTAGGTTCACAATGATTTTTGAAATATAAGTATCATTTAACCAGTCAGAGAAGGCTTCAATCATTCCTTTTTATATCTCCTTTCAGTTCAGTTCAATTCAGTTACTCAGTCATGCCCAACTCTTTGAGACCCCATCGACTGCAGCACACAAGGCCTCCCTGTCCATCATCAACTCCCAGAGTTCACACAAACTCATGTCCATTGAGTCAGTGATGCCATCCAGCCATCTCATCCTCTGTCATCCCCTTTTACTCCTGCCTTCAATCTTTCCCAACATCAGGTTTTTTTTTTTTTCAAATGAGTCAGTTCCTCGCATCAGGTGGCCAAATATTGGAGTTTCAGCTTCAATATCAGTCCTTCCAGAGAACACCCAGGACTAATTTCCTTTAGGATGGACTGGTTGGATCTCCTTGCAGTCCACTGTTTCTCTATCCATTTGCCATGAAGTGATGGGACCATGATCTTAGTTTTCTGAATGTTGAGCTTTAAGCCAACTTGTTCACTCTCCTCTTTCACCATCATCAAGAGGCTCTTTAGTTCCTCATCACTTTCTGCCATAAGGGTGGTGTCATCTGCATATCTGAGATTATTGATATTTCTCCTGGCAATCTTGATTCCAT
>SJYA01001822.1:1496713-1549217 GCA_006410615.1 Neotragus moschatus | reverse complement strand
GTAGTTTGAGCATTCTTTGGCATTGCCTTTCTTAGGGATTGGAATGAAAACTGACCTTTTTCAGTCTTGTGGCCACTGCTGAGGTTTCCAAATTTTCTGGTATATTAAGTGCAGCACTTTCACAGCATCATCTTTTAGGATTTGAAATAGCTCAGCTAGAATTTCCCCACTAGCTTTGTTCATAGTGATGCTTTCTAAGGCCCACTTGACTTCATATTCCAGGATCCTGGCCCTAGGTGAGTGATCACACCATCGTGAATGTCTCCTTTGGTCAAATCCAATTATATTTTCTTATTTGCAACCCCATTTTGTATCTGTAAACAATATATTCTTCAATGGGATTGATATTAGGAATTGAAAAATGCGAGGGATCTCCCAAAATACAAGATTTCAAAACTGTAAGTATATCAAAGAACAAAAGCCACAGAACTTGTAAATTAGACAATAGTATAGGAAAAATGGCTACCTTCTTGAGAAGATGCCATATGGATGAATCTACAGCTTTGGCAGAAAAAAAAATCAGTTAAAGGAAAAAAGCAAAAGAAAATATACAATGATGCATTTAGGATAGATTTCTAAACTGTTCAGGGAAGTATTTCTTCCATTCTCAGGTAATCTAACATGGCAGATGCCAGAAGACATTCAGAATAAGAACAAGTAATGATATAAGAATTTCACGAGGACTCCTGAAAGCTGCCAATTCACTAAGACAGTAGGTGAAAGAATAGATAAAGGAAATAAAGAGTATGGAAAGTAGAGGGGGAAAAAGTGACATTTTGGTGCACTTGTGCACAATTAAGAGGGAATAATGGCACCATTTAACCTTCAAAACTTCTGAGAGTTGAATAGCATTTAGTCTAGGACACTTCTCCTTATGTTTTCCTTTGACATGCTTAAATCATTCAGTGACTAGAATTAAGCAAGAGAAGGAAAGCTCCATTTATGTTTCTATTATACTTTTGAAATCAGTGCATTGAACATTGCTTTAGGATCTATTTTTCTTATTCCCTTTTCTTCATCATTTTCTTTTTTTTTTTGTTCAGAGATTATATAAGACCTACCCAAATGTTCAGATTCAGAATCATATTTTAAACTATTTGTATGGAGTAACTTCATATTTTTACAACTTAATTCTTTATTTTTGTTAAGGTATAATTGAAATATAACTTTATATTACTCTCAGGTATATACCATAATGATATTGAAAAATGATCACAAAAATCTAGTTAATGTTAGCCACATTGTTATAGAATTTTTTTCTCATGATGAAAGCTTTCTACTCACTTAGAATGTTTCAGATATACAAGACAGTATTACTAAATATAGTCACCATGCTGTACATCACACCCCCAGACTTATTTATTTTAAAATTGGCAATTTGTACTTCTAAATGCCCTCTCCATTTTGTCCCTCCCCAACTGCCTCTCTGCTTGTTTTGTTGTTGTTGTTGTTGATGTTTTCACTGATAAATACAAGTTTAAGGATATAGCACTCCTCACAAATGGCTACAGAGGCTGTAAATTAACCCAGGAATATGCAAGCATGTAACGCAGACCAATTAGTTAGACACGAAATAAACTGGCTTCTAATAACTGCCTTGAAAGCTTTCAATCCTTTCTTCTATCCAAAAATGACCTGACTCTTACATGAAAATACTTAACATAGGGAAATGAGAAATTAAGCTTTGTGGTCAAAAGTGAAAATGAAAGGAAAAATAGCAATCCCATAGTTAGTTGGTGAAAGCAGGAAATATGGCGCACTTACCGCACTGCCTCGTTCTTCTTACTCTTGATCTTTTGGCCCTTCTTCTTCAGGTCTGTCCTTGGCTGTATGACTTCAGGTGTTTTTTGTGTATGTGTTTCTTCAGATTCCACATACAAGTGGGATTATAGGATATTTTTCTTTCCCTGACTAATTTATTTTACTTAGCACATTCCGGGCCCATCCACATTGTCATAGATGCCAAGATTCCTCCTTTTTTATGGCTTAATAGTATCACATTGTTTATTATATACCACACTTTCTTTATATTAATTATTCAGTGGGCACTTGTTGCTTCCATATTTTGATTATAAATAATGCTATAGTGAATATGGGGTATAACATCTTTTTGAGTTAGAGTTTTTGTTTTCTTTAGATAAATATACTATAAGTGGAATTGCTGTGTTATATGGTAGTTCTAAATTTGAAGAACCTCAATACTGTTCTCCACAGTGGTTGAACCTGTCTACATTTCCACCAACAATGCAAAATGTTCATTTTTCTTTATATCCCAACCAACAGGTGTTATCTCTTATCTTGGTGATATGAGCCATTCTAACAGGTTTAACATGATTTCTCATGGTGGTTTGGATTTATATTTCCCTGATGATTAGTGATGTTTAACACCTTTTCATGTATGTGTTGGCTACCAGTATGACTTCTTTGGAAAAAGAGAAAAAATGTCTTCTCAGATCCTTCTCCCATTTAAAATTCAGATTGTTTGCACTTTTGCTATTGCATTGTAAAAGTTCTTTATATATTTTGAAATAAACTTCTTATCAGATCTATGATTTTCAAATATGTTCTCCCATTCTGTAGGTTTCCTTTCCATTTTGTTGATGGTTTCCTTTGCTATGCAGATGCTTTTTAGTTTGATGTACTCTCGTTTGTTTATTTTTACTTTTGTTGCCTTGGCTCTTGAGTGTCAATTCTAAAGAAATCATAACCAAGACCTGTGTCGNTTATCAGATCTATGATTTTCAAATATGTTCTCCCATTCTGTAGGTTTCCTTTTCATTTTGTTGATGGTTTCCTTTGCTATGCAGATGCTTTTTAGTTTGATGTACTCTCGTTTGTTTATTTTTACTTTTGTTGCCTTGGCTCTTGAGTGTCAATTCTAAAGAAATCATAACCAAGACCTGTGTCGAGGTGCTTACCACCTATTTCTTCTAGGAGTTTTATGGTTTCACATCTTAGGTTAAGTCTTTAATATATTTTGAGGGTTTTTTTTTTGTATCATATAAGATAGTGGTCCAGCTTAATTCTTTTACATGTGATTATAGTTTTCCCAACACCATTTATTGAAGAGACTTTCCTTTCCCCACTGTAAATTCTTGGCTACATTGTCATAAATTAATCGACCAAATATACATGGGTTTATTTCAGGTTCCTCTATTCTGTCCCATTGATCTATATGTTTGTTTTATTCCAGTATCATACTGTTTTCCTTACTATTACTTTCTAGTTTGAAATCAGGAAATGCCATTCTTCCAGGTTTGTTCTTCTTTTACAAGATTGTCTCCACTATTTGGAGTCTTTTGTCATACCATACAAATTTTAGGACTTTTTGTTTTATTTCTGTGAGGGGAAAAAACAAAACAACTAGTATTTTGATTGGGATTGCATTTAATGTGGATTGTTTGGGTAATATGGATATTTTAATGCTTTTCATTTTTCTGATCCATGAGTGTGTAATGCTTTTGCATTTATTTGTATCTTTTTCAATTTCTTTCATCATTGCTTTACAGTTTTCATTGTAGAGAACTTTCACTTCCTTAATTAAGTTTATAACTAAGTACTTAATTCCTTTTGATGCATTTATAAATGGGATTTATCCTTATTTTCTTTTTCAGATGATACATTGCTAGTGTGCTAAAACACAACTAATTTTTGTATGTTGATTTTGTATCCTGGAACTAAATGGAATTTGTTTTTTAGTTCCCACAGTTTTTGTGTGTGTATGTGTGGAATCCTTAGAGTTTTCTGAGCATATAATTATATCATGTGCACACAGAGGAACTGTACATTTTTTGTTTTTGATTTGGATACTTTTTGCATTCCTTAATTCCTCTGGTGGTAATTTAAAATACTATGTTGAATGGAAGTGGCAAAGTGATCATCCTTGCCTTGTTCCCAGTCTTAGAAGAAAAGATTTTAGCCTTTCACCAGTGAGTGTGATGTTTGCTATGGGCTTGTCATAAATGGCCTTTATTATGTTGGGGTAAAGTATGGACGTGAGAGTTGGACTGTGAAGAAAGTTGAGCACCGAAGAATTAATGCTTTTGATTGAAGAAAGTAGGGAAAACCACTAGACCATTCAGNTACTAGGAAAGATTGAAGGTGGGAGGAGAAGGGCATGACAGAGGATGAGATGATTGGATGGCATCACTGACTCAGTGGACATGAGTTTGAGTAAACTCCAGGAGTTGGTAATAGACAGGGAGGCCTGGTGAGCTGCAGTCCATAGGGTTGCAGAGTTGGACACAACTGAGCAACTGAACTGAACTGAAAAGTAGATAATATACAAAAGCAAATTGATAACAAAAGAAGAGAGATGATAATTCTATGAAGAACATCAAAAAGAAATGATGGAAATAAAAATATTTGTAAGGGAATTAACAGTTAAAAGAACTGCAAGCCTCAGAACCTATTTAAGAAGAAGTCTCTAATGAAACTTAAAGACAACAGGGGGGATCATAACCAAGTACTCAAGTACATTTTAACCTCTGACAGGGCAACCACAGTGAGAAGTAAACAGAGCCTACCTCCCTCCTAGACTGATGAACATAAACTTCACACTGTAGACTTGTCCATCTCAGTTCCTTTTGCCTAATGCATAACTAGATTACAATGAAAATTCACAAGGCATGCTAGAAGGTAACAATAACAAACAGTCTGAAGAAACTAAGCAAACAGCACAGCACACAATCACACAAATAAAGTACAGACTCAGATATGGCAGAAATTTTGAAAATATCAACACTGGAAATTAAAATAACTATGATTACTATACTAAGGGCTCTAACGGAAAAAAGAGGGCACCACACAAGAGGAGGTTGGAGATATAATTAGATGAATGGAAACTAATAAAAAATCAAAGGAAATGCTAGAACAAAAACGTTGTGACGGAAATGAAGTTTTCCTTTGATGGTATCATACGTAGACTGAATACAGCTAAGGAAAGGATCATGAGCTTGAAGATAAGTCAAGAGAAACTGAAAAAAAGAATGAAAAAACTGAATACTAAACAGAATATTCAAGAACCTTGGGACAATTACAAAAGGTGTAATATACACAAAATGGGAATGCCAGAAGGAGTAAAAAAAAAAAAAAAGACAATGGGATAACAGAAGAAATTTAAGTAATAATGACTACTTGTTTTCCAAAATTAACTTAAGACACCAAACCACCCATCCAAGAAGCTCAGCAATCGCCTAGCAAGTAAAATACTAAAAACTACATCTAGGAATATATCCAAACCAGGAAGTCAAACAAAGAGAAAATTTTGAAAGAAACCAGAGACTAAAAACCAAGAAAAATAAAAAAAAACAAAGAAAACCCTACCTGTGAAAGAATAAGGAAAATAATTCCCTTGGACTTCTTTTCAAAAACTATGCAACCAACAAGAAAATAGAGTGATGTAGTTACTATTAAAATTTAAAAAAAAATACCAAAATACTCTGTATTCAGTGAAACTGTCCTTCAAACATAGGAGAGGAATACTTTTGCAGACAAAAGTGAGCATATTTGTCACAAGTAGACTTGCATAGCAAGAAATGTTAAACTAAGATCTTAGAAGAAAAAAAAAATTATATAAGTTCAAAACTCAAATCTACATCAAAAAGAAGAGTATTAGAGAAGCAATAAATAAAAGTAAAATCAAATCTTGTCTTTTAAGATTTATAATTGATCTAACATTTGAATAGTTTGTTTAAATGATACTTATAACAGTTTATCAGGTGATTACAACTTATAGATGAGTAAAATGAACAATAGAAGTGTAATAAAGGAAAGAAGAAAGAATTGGGAATACTTTAAATTACCTACACTCCCTGCAAAGTGATATAGTGTTATTTGAAAGTGGACATGGATATGTTGTAAATATATATTTCAAATTGGTTCAGATGTTAAAGAATCTGCCTACAGTGCAGGAGACCTGGGTTTGATCTCTGGGGCTGGAAGATCCCCAGAAGGCATTGGCAACCCACTCTAGTATTCTTGCCTGGAGAATTCCATGGACAGAGGAGCCTGGTGGGCTACAGTCCATGGGGTTACAGAAAGTGAGACATGAGTGAGTGATGAACACTTTCACTTCCAGAGAAACCATGAAAAATATTTAAAAGAGAAGTACAGATTATATGCAAAAAGAGGAGAGAAATGTAGTTATGCAAAATTCCCTAGTAAAATCAGAGAAAGCAGAAAAGAAGACAAAAATAAATCACAGATGGAGAAAAAGGAATCCTCTTATGCAGCTGGTGGGAATGTAAATTTTTACAGCCATTATGGAGAACAGTATGAAGTTTCCTTAAAGAGCTAAAAGTAGAGTTACCATATGATCCTGCAATCCCACTCCATATATCATGAGAAAACTATAATTCAAAAAGACACATGCACCCCAGTGTTCATTGCAGCACTATTACAATAAGCAAGACAGAAGCAACCTAGCTGTCCATCAATAGATGAATAGATGAAGAAAACGTGATACATACAGACAGTGGGATATTACTAAGCCATAATAAAACAATGAAATGATTGCATTTGCAGCAACGTGGATGAACCTAGAGATTATCATACTAAGGGGAGTAAGCCAGACAGAGAAAGACAAATATCATATGATATCACTTATACGTGGAATCTAAAGAAAAAAGATACACCATTTTTTTTTCCTTTGGCAATAAATTACAAAAGCCTGCAAAATTTGTCAATCTATTGACCCAAGAATTATATTACTAAGAGTTTAACTGGAAAAGTAAAACACAAATACATAAAAACATACCTTTAAAGTTCATAGCACTATTTCTCTTAAAAATTAACATTTTTGGAACATCTACATACCCAATAGTATGGATTATTTATTTATTTTTAATATTCAGAAAGATAAATGCTCTTCATCCAATAAATAACAGATGTAGATTCTCTCTGGGTGATGTGGAAAGATTTTTATAACATATTATTAAGTGGCAATTTAATGCATTTATTTAAACTATAGCTATTGCTTCCCTGTTATAATGGGTGATAACATTTATAAACTTTTCTTTCTCATATCTTCTATAAACCAATTTTGATCTTAGTGTTTACTTTGGTACTATGAATTTTGTGTAAAATTCTCATATATGATTTGTCACTTTGGATTGATACCTCTTGGTTCAGAAACACTATAGAAGTGATAATAAACAGCCTACACCATGTTCCACCTTATCCCTTCCCAGCTATTGGCTGGCTATATCATTTCTGTGGTGTCCAGGCATATAACACTTTTATCCTATGCTCTTTTATATTTTTAGATAAAATTTTAACTCTATCTCTTCATTCTAGTCTTTATTTTACTCTTTGTTTTGAAGTTAAAATACAGTTTTTGTCCACCATCGATCGTTTTCCACTAGTTTTCAAAGTCATTTATTAGTTTTCTGAAGCTCATTCTTAAATAATTTCCTGAAGGACAAACTCAAAATAAAACGTTCCCTGACTTGTGGCAAAAGTTTGTCTTCAGTCTAACTACCTGAATATTGGCTTGACTGAGTATAAAGTCCTTGGTTTACACTGTCTTTTCTTAAGCATTTTGTGGCTGGTAGTGGTGGTTTAGTCTCTAAGTCCTATCTGAGTCTTGTGACCCTGTAGACAGTAGCCTGCCAAGCTCCTCTGTCCATAGGATTCCCCAGGCAAGAATTCTGGATGGGTTGCCATTTCCTTCTCCAGGGGACCTTTCTGGCCCAGGGATCAAACTAAAGACTCCTGCATTGCAGGAGGATTCTTTACTTCTGACCCACACGGAAGCCCATTCTGTGGCTATCTCCCCATAATTATCTGGCATTGAATGTTGCTGGGGGAAGTCTGAGGTCAAGCACCTTTTATCTGATATCTTTTTGCCTAAAAAGTGATTTAAACTCTCAACAATTGACCAGAGGGTTTTTTTTTTTTTAATTCCTTTATATTCATTGTTTATAATCAGTGCTTACCAGGAAATGTCATAGTGTCAAATATTGTGTTGATTTTTCCTGAGACATTATTTTAAATTTGAATATTGTCTTTTTTGTTAAGCAAACTTTAAAAATATTGTCCTCAAATACCTGTTTTGTAACATTGTTTTAATTTGCTTTTTAGTGTTTTTTTTTTAATTTCTCATTTTCTGTCTAGCCTTTTAAAAATCTNCAAATATTGTGTTGATTTTTCCTGAGACATTATTTTAAATTTGAATATTGTCTTTTTTGTTAAGCAAACTTTAAAAATATTGTCCTCAAATACCTGTTTTGTAACATTGTTTTAATTTGCTTTTTAGTGTTTTTTTTTTAATTTCTCATTTTCTGTCTAGCCTTTTAAAAATCTTTATTTCCATTTTATTTTGACCACTTCTCATATTTTACACCAGAAGTTTCCTACAGAATATAGTATCCTGTTTGTTCCCTTAAATTTTGTCTTCCTTTTAAAATAAAAATTTTCACTTTTTTCCTGCTTTTTGTCGATTTATACTTCTCCATATCCTAAACTGATGGGTTTTTTATTATTTATAGTTCTTTTTCATAAAGCAGTTTCTTTATAGAAATACTTAAGAAAGTTAATGGTGAAATAGTTGCTTACAATTTTTATGTGCTTCATGAAAATGTTTTTCTTCAACATTCTTTTTTAAAAAATGATTCTGCTATTCTTTATCATCTTTTGTTCTTACTCTATATTGGGGTTAATTCAGTTTGTTTGTTATTCAGTTCAGTTCAGTTCAGCTGCTCAGTTGTGTCCAACTCTTCATGACCCTGTGGACCACAGCACACAGGCCTCGCTGTCCATTACCAGCTCCAGGAGTCCACTCAAATTCATGTCCATAGAGTCAGTTATGCCATGAAACCATCTCATCCTCTGCCATCCCCTTCTACTCCTGCCTTCAATTGTTCCCAGCATCAGGGTTTTTTCAGATGAGTCAGCTCTTCACATCAGGTGGCCAAATTATTAGAGTTTCAGTTTCAACATCAGTCCTTACAATGAACACCCGGGACTGATCTGCTTTAGGACGGACTGTTTGAATCTCCTTACAGTCTGAGGGACTCTCAAGAGTCTTCTCAAACACCACATTTCAAAAGCATCAATTCTTCAGTGCTCAGCTTTCTTTGTTATTCAGTTCAGTTCAGCTGATCAGTCATGTCCGACTCTTTGCGACCCCATGAATCGCAGCACACCAGTCCTCCCTGTCCATCACCAACTNATTGCCTTTCTTTGGGATTGGAATAACAACTGACCCTTTCCAGTCCTGTGGCCACTGCTGAGTTTTCCAAATTTGCTGGCATATTGAGTGCAGCCCTTTCACAGCATCATCTTTCAGGATTTGGAACAGCTCAACTGGAACTCCATCACCTCCACTAGCTTTGTTCATATTGATGCTTCATCAGACACTCTATCTATGAGATCTAGGCCCTTAAATCTATTTCTCACTTCCACTGTATAATCATACGGTATTTGATTTAAGTCATACCTGAATGGTCTAGTAGTTTTCCCTACTTTCTTCAATTTCACTCTAATTTTGGTAATAAGGAGTTCATGATCTGAGCCACAGTCAGCTCCTGGTCTTGTTTTTGTTGGCTGTATAAAGCTTTTCCATCTTTGGCTGCAAAGAATATAATCAATCTGATTTCGGTGTTGACCATCTGGTGATGTCCATATGTAGAGTCTTCTCTTGTTATTACTCATCACTAAATAAATCATTTATTTTTGAAACAATTATATGTAGAAAATATTGATGTATAGAGGTACTTTTATAGTCTCAGGCTTCACCTCCAAAGAGATCTTTCCTTCTTTACTATCACAAGAACAAAGAGCTTCCTTCAAGTCATTTTTTTGGATTTTTCTTGACATACTTATATAAACTCTCACCCTTAGCCTGTCTCAATGAAACAAAGTTCCTGACAGCTTTTGCTGTTAGTCCTTCTCTGTCTCATTCCTGCCTCTGTTATTGCAACGAAGAGATAATCTTCTGCAATCCAAAGTGAGTCCCTGTATGTGTTCACAATATAATTTAAATTCTTTGACAACATAACAATAAAATGAGTATAAAATCAAGTATTTCAGACTGAAAGAAAGGAAATTTGTCCTGTGCTAAGCTTCCTTTTTTAGTAAATGTCAAGATATTTTGATATTATCAAATGTTTCTCAAATGGAATTTGTATTTTTCAAATATCTCATTTTACTCTGAGAGGTAAATATCTCTCATTCTCTGAATTACCAAGCTATAATTACTTTGATCAGATTCTGAACATTAAAAAGTTTTTAAATCTGTGGTATAGCTTCTTCTCCTGTGACATTTAAACATGTTCCTCTCATTTTCTTTGAGGTATAATCCACCTTGTCAGGAGAACTGATCAGATTATTTTTAATGTATTTCAAATATTATTGTACTTCAAGTCATATTTAAAGTGAAGAGATTCTGACTTGCTTTATGGTCAACTCTGCACCTTTTGACCTGCTTATCACTGTGTATAAAGTCTGCTCAGGTCATGTTTTTTTTGTCTAATATTTTCAGAAGTTTTGTGATTCAAAAAATTGCTATATTTTTATGAATCTAGATATATTTAGCAAGTTATACTGGGCTTTTTATGTAAATAAATAGAATCTCCTGACTTGAGGTCCTCAAAGTTCCAAGTGCTTTGATCCCTTCTTTTAAAGGGATATCAATATTATCAGTTACTTATTTTATTTTTTAATTAAGTGACTAATTTTATATTATTTACAATGTATAAGCACTGATTCATTCTGTAGGTGTTACAAAGTTGAGTAAGACATAGGAATAGATTTTCAAAAGCACATAATTAAGGAGATACATATGTTAACCCAAATATGAGGCAAACTGTGATGAGAGGTGGAATAAAAGAAATAATGAGTTGCTTTGTGAATATAGGGATGGAAGAAGATACTTTTAACAGAATGGATGCATACAGATGTCTTTCATATGTAAGATGTCTAATTTAAAGGAAAGGATGTCTCATGCCTTGATAAGCAATGAAGATGACTGCAACACAGTGGGAATGGGATTCATACTAGGGAATAGTTTGTGTTTACACCAGCTAATTTTGCTATTTAGCAAGACTGCATTGCAATACTAGCAGTTCTTTTGACGAAAGCTGGTTCTAGTCACAATGAAAGAGCACAAAGCCATCTCCCCTGCTGGAAAACAAAGCAGAGATGTACTTCTGATAATCTGGACATGGTGGCTACAGCTTTATATATGAAGGATGTAAGTTTGTTCACTAGGTTGATGGCTCCATTTGTCATACTTATTGGCAATATTGCATTGACCTGATTACAGTCAACTATAATTATGTGGCTCACAACATCATCATGACTTCAGTGGAGTTTTCTAAAAGTTAAAAGAGACAATATTCAGTAATCAATATTGTATTTTAGGAACAGTATTTAATTAAATTACCTTTGCTGAATAGAAGATGCCTTTGTACTGTTTGATCATTTCTGAAGTCAGATTCTTCAGTTAACCATTACACTAACTCTTAGCAAAGAGGCTGAAGCTGATGATTCATTTTTGCGTTTCAGGAGTTTATCACGTAATGATGCAATCTCAGGTGTACATTTTAATTTTTCTTTTATTCTACCTCACACTTAAGCTCCACACTTAAGGAAATAAGGGCATAAGAGTCCTGGTCATACCACCAAACATAGCTATAATCAGTTAATATAATCTGATTCAAGCCAGCTAAATGAAAGTTCAAGAAAAATGGAAAAATGGGTTTTAGAAAATAGCTGAGTTCAGGAAAGCTAAGGCTAAAGGAAATGCATTTATTCTGAAAAGCATCTATTAATCAGGACTCTGTCTATTTGATTAAAAGCTCTTTCAGTAAAAAGCAACAGAAATCCATTTAAACTAACTTATGTATTAAAGGGAATTTATTTTAAGAGCAAGAAAGTATGCCCTAGTCACATGAAGACTGATACCAGAAATGGGAATATCTGGCATGAAGGCAGATAGTCTTCATCTGTTGTGTCTTTCTGTATCACTTCCTAATTATCTCTTGCTTTTGCCTTGGTGTTCAGGCTGCTCTCTTTTAGTGTGTGATTTGATGTACACAAAATGAAATCTGCCCGCACTGCAGTGACAATGTTGGTTATAAATTTGTTTTTCTTCCAATTTCAAGTGGTATTAGACACTGACATGTGTGACCTAATCCCAAATTTTTGAAAGATCCTAATTGGCACATTGAGAATCAAATATCTATCTACCCCACGTGCTTTCAAATATGGCCAATTGTACAGTCTCACATAAGTACAACTGCACATGTGGGAAGTTCCTACAAAAATCTCCCCTCCTTGAGAAGCTATGCTTGAATGTTCCTATCATACTGTTGCAGCAAGGACTTTTCTCAAGGAAAATGAGAATCTACATGAGATGTTAAATATCATTTAGCACATAAGTGGCAAAACTAGAATCAGCCTTAGGTCTGTCTCACTCCAAAGCTCCTTTTCATTGCCAAATTCACAGATGAAAGAAAGATACTAAAGTTTATTCTTTTCTGCTAGTTTTAAGAGAAAGGTGGTTCACAATGGTACGGGTGACAGCGACATTTCAGGAGAAATTTTACATTATAAGGAAATCTTTTCAGAACATCTTTGACAGTATAGTGAAGGCTAGGCTCACACACACTATGAGACCTTGGGAATGTGCTGCCCAGAATACCGCTGAGGAGAGTATAGGAGACCAATGTCCCTCCCCGAATCCAACGCTGAGTTTCACAGGGGCCAGATTCGTCCATCCTGTCCCCAGTTCATGACTGAGCACTTGAAGGTAACCAGTGGTGTTCATTCCTACAGCAGGGGGCCTTCCTCTAACAGTCAGCATTGACTTAATACCTCCTGTCAGCCTGAACATCTTGAGAACTGTGCTTCAGCCTGAAACTCTTGGCACCTGGTATTCCTTCCTGGTCTCTCCTTTCACAGATATCAAACCTGTATTTCAGCCTGAGGTCCCTCCTTGCCTACACCTTTCTTCTCTTTACCCTTCAGTGGTGTTTCCTATGAAAATGATCATGCAAAACTTTTAGAATTATAAAAAGGAAATAAAAGAAAGAAGTATTAAAATTAAAGGTAGAACCATTTGGAAAATAAGTTAAAATAGCTTTCTTTCCATGTTGTTTATGGGAAATTACAGGACTTTCCAGGCTTCCCAGGTGATACCAGTGGTAAACAAGCTACCTGTCAATGCAGGAGACATGAGACAAGAAATGCGGGTTCTATCTTTGGGTCAGAAAGATCCCCTGGAGAAGGAAATGACACCCCACCTCAGTTTTCTTGCCAGGAGAATTCCATGGGCCAAGGAGCCTGGTGACCTGCAGTACGTGGCATTGCAAATTGTCAGACCTGACTGAGCGTCTGAGCATAGCACAACACATATGACTTTCCACTCATTTCATTTGAATTTTTAGAATAACATTTTTTGTTTTCCCTCCTGAGATAAACACATATATAGTATACATAACACATATGTTAAAAGAATAATAATGTAGAACTTTAAAGCTACAAAATAAAATTAACATGATTTACTATTATTAAATTTTAATGTATTTTCCAATCGTTTTGTTATGCTTTTTATTTTTTCTAAGTTAGGATTAAATTAAATAAACTGTATCTTTATCATTTCACTAATTTTATGATGTCAACACTTCCAATGTCATTAAATCTATATTTTATTTTTCAATCGATAGCAGATTTATATTAAGGATCTTTTAGCAAATTTTCATTATATCCTACTTTACATTCTTAGTGACCCTTCTGGACAAGTAAGGGATATGATTGTTAAAAATAGATGAAGATAAAGCTACTGGAACGGGACACATCTATTTTTGGTGTTATAAGGAAAACACTGACCTGGCATCTTGAGTGAGGGTGTGGTGAGACAGACCTAAGGACCACTAGAAATATGGAGGGAGGAGAGGCATTGATAATCTTTGTCTTTCAGAAATGCCCTAAAGCCTTCCTCCCTAAGGAAAGTGCCCTGGTGAGGCTCTCCCAAATTGTAGCAAGTACCTTAAATATAACTGATTGCTGGATCTGCTGTCCCCTTCCAGATGGCTCTGGTCATGATTTGATCACCAGTTCTCTTATCCTTATTGAGAAAGTCTATTGGAAGTAACAAGGATGACCCTCTTTTCTGCATTGCCCATGCAAAACACCTCCTAATGATTCCTCCCCCAGACACACATTCTCTGAGGGAAACAAATGTTGCCTCTTCAACCCCTGGTGGGATGAACTAACAGGACAGATTTAAACTGACTATCTAAGGTGATCCCTTCAAAAATGAGGATGAGACTCAACTATTGGAACTGATTTGGGGTTCCTAGGGCCTTCAGTGGGGTTTCCCTAGTGGCTCAGAGGGTAAAGTGTCTACCTACAATGCTGGAGACTCGGGTTCAATCCCTGGGTTGGGAAGATCCTCTAGAGAAGGAAATGGCAACCCACTCCAGCATTCTTGCCTGGAAAACTGCCTGGATGGCGGAGTGTTGTAGGCTACAGTCCATGCGGTCGCAGAGAGTTGGACATTACTGAGTAACTTCATTTTCACTTTCACTTGCAGGGCCTTCAACCAGTGGTGAGGTCACATTTGGAGCCCTACCCACTTGCACATCCCAGGTTAGTTATAAACAACACTTTCTTTCCAGGGATACCTGTGTGTTCCTGAGAATTTGCTTCCTCTGAGGGAATCAGGTTCAGCTCCGGAAGGTCTTCAGGTCAACCTCACTGGTTAAACTTATAATAAGTGACAGAATTGCCCTAGACATCCTCTTTGTGGGTCAAGATGGATTCTGTACAATTCTCAATGCATCTTACTTTATCTAGATTAAGGACCAGGCCAAGTGAAAAAGTCAAAACAGAAATTTAAGGACAAAGTCCCTTAATTTTCTAAGATGGACACTAATGTTTATAAGATTTGTTCGGCTGGAACTCTTGGAGGTATGGCTGAGGTCGATACTGGTTTTTGTTTATTTTATGTACATTTATGTAAGCCACTTAGGATACTACAGCTTAAAGTTTTTATTTATTTATTTTTAGCTTAAGAATCTTGATAAACAGCTTGGACTACAACTTTTGGCTGTTTAGTTTCATGGAATTTTACTTTCCTGCATTGGAAGATACCACTATGCCAAAATTAGCTGTTGGTTAACATGGGTCTCTGTGGCATAGATTCTAACTGGTTCATTCTATGGATGTATCTAGATGGCTTTCTGGTACTGGGGCTCACACAGTAGGGAAATCTCTATTATCTCAGAAGATATCAGGGAGATATTTTCTTGAGGTAATGACTTCAAAATCAGGATATATTCCAATATAAAATAAAAAGTTAAAAAAATAAAATAAATGGCAGTGAGAGACAAAAAAATATAAATAAGTACTCTCAAATGATAAAAATCTTCAGTGTGCTTCCTAGGGATGAATAAGGCTTCCAAGTTTTTCAGACCTGGAATAAGAGGGTTTGTCAGTGAGGTTCTGCCAATATTTTGCTGAGTTTTTTTTATGGGGAAATTTTGGGGACCTTCAAATTTTCTTAATTGTTTTCTTTCCAATCTCTTTATAATTTATATAAGTTTCTGGATGTGAGAAAGGCATTATCAAGTGGCTGTCTTAACCAGAATTGTGATGTTCCCTATGAATCACACTATGTTGCTAGATGTTATATTAGATGTGAAAGAAGCAAGTGGAATATATTGTCCTGTGAAGTGGTATCATATGTATGTAAAGACCCCTGCCAGAATAATCACTCCTCCCTTAGTCTGTTAATGGCATGCCATTCTGGGTCTCTAGAGAGAGTCCCTGAAGTGAGACTTGTCAGAGCTGTGACCAGATTCAGTGAACCAAAAACCACAACACATATTCTGTTTAGCAGTGGGTGTGGGAGGCGGGGTGTTACACCTCTCCCAGGTGTTGACAGGTTTCATGAAAACTACTGGTACCTCATCCTTGTTTCTGTAATAATCAAATTGCATCCATCATTTTTCACTCTCCATAAGACTTATTGTGATTCTTGATGTGCAAATAAGGAGACAGGCTTGAAAATAAGTCATTTACACAAATCACACAGTTTGGAGCTGGAAGAACTCAGATTTGATTGAGAAAATGTCTAGCTCTCAAATTCATGATATTTCTACAGGGTAATGTGATAAAATACAAAAAATTAATAATCAGTCGAACCAAAGATCTCACTTTAAATAGATTTGTACCGATTTTGGCAAGCATTCTTGATAAGACTAAGAAAATTACAAGTACACATGTTCAAACCCTGAGAAAGGACAGAAGCCAGATAACAAATGAAGGAAATAGAGAGAGGGATAAAGGTCATCATATTGCATGTACAGTCATCAGTTTAAATATCTGGAAACTGAGTATCCCAGAAGGGAAAAAGTTAAGTAGATACTTCGTAAATATTGAGTAATGATACCACTAGGAATTTTTATAGTCTGGGAAAGTTTTGAAGGCATAGTCTATAGTACGTGACTTTTATGTCAAGTACTTAGAAACACTAAACAACAGTAAATTAGATTTGTGATTAAAAGTTAACAAGGATAGAAATGGAATTCAGTAGACAGCAATAAGAACAGCAAAAAAAGCTAGAAGAGTAGTAGTCTTGGATACCCAGGTAATTACTAAAATTATAAGTCCTATTTTATCCTACTAACTTTTTAGGTTTAGATTCTCAGAGACTGAGCCTTTGAACTTATTTTTAGTATTCATGGAAATGTCTATAGCTTAAGGTTTATGAGAAGTCAAAGCTATGTTATTAATTTTAAAAGACAGATTTTAGTGATTTTTATTTGATTTAAAGATAATGAAACCTAGATATATAAAATAATTAATAAGACTATTTTATAAAATATAGAAACTGATAAAACACATAACAAAGAAAACTAAGTTTCACGAAACTAAAGATTTAATGATTAAGGAACATGGAAATTAAAGGATTCCTCTAGAGATATTAATAAATAAGAAATCTATAACTATATCTTCCCAAACTTTGATAACTGACTTGCTGCTAAGTCACTTCAGTCGTATCCGATTCTGTGTGACCCCATAGACAGTAGCCCACCAGGCTCCCCCATCCCTGGGATTCTCCAGGCAAGAACACTGGAGTGGGTTGCCATTTCTTTCTCCAGTGCATGAAAGTGAAAAGTGAAAGGGAAGTCGCTCAGTTGTATTCAACACTTAGCGACCCCATGGACTGCAGCCCACCAGGCTCCTCCGTCCATAGGATTTTCCAAGCAAGAGTACTGGAGTGGGGTGTCATTGACTTGAGTTTGACTTAAACAGAAACCAAACTTAGTAATTATATTCGTTGAATACTATCCGTATCTTCCCAAACTTTGAATATTGACTTGAATTTGGCTTCAACAGAGACCAAAGTTAGTAATTATCTTAGTTGAATACTATTTATATTGTGCTGTAAAATGATGTATCAGTTCTGATTTGAAGTTTAGACTTTTTAAAGAGGTCAAAGAGTGAAGTGTGTTAATTACCTAATGCAATAATATATGGATACATTTCCAATCCAGTTTCATTGACTTTAAAAGATTGTTTTACTTAGTCATCATAATAATCCTGTATAATATTTATTTTCTGATTTATTGATGAGGAAACCGTAGATCAAATAGAACTAACATGCTGTAATTCAAAAAGTAGAAGTCAAATTTGGCTCTTTTAACTCCCAATCCAATATTTTTTCCATTTTATCACAATATTTTCCATTCATTGTTTCTGGCTATTAAGAATAATATTATTAGAAACATTTGTGTACATGTCTTTGAGTGAGCTTGTGTTATATTTCTTAAATATATATCTAGAAGTGGAAATGCTGAGTCATATAATACTCTCCAACGAGCTCCATCCATCATTCCTTATTTTATGAGATCTTTTCATTCTTTGTGATGAAAACATGAATTATTCTTCACCTGTGTGAGCTCCAAATATTGTTTAAACCTTTGTCTTTCAGTGGTTCTTTCAATGACTTTGGGTAATTTCTTTCTACACATGCACAACTCTATACTCAGCCAAAGACATGAGGGATCTGCAGACCTCCAATGCTGTCTCTCTTGTGTTCCGTTCTAGTACATTTCCCCATGGATTTGAACAACCTTGCCTGACTTCTGATCTCTTTCTTCTCTACTTAACAAGGATGCTGAGCATAGTTTGGGTTCCCCTGTCCCATACTTCCTATGGGGATCTGCATTCAGACATTAAGCTGTGGAAAACATAGGTTTCACCTTATTTATTTGTGCTTCTTCTATTAGAAATCATAGTCTTTTGCCATTTGCTTCTCAAAGTCTGAAAATTGTTGTTTCATATATTTTTACTACTGTTATAATTTTTTGAGATGAAAGGGTGAGTATAGTTTCCTGTTATCATGTTGTGATAAGAAGCAGAAATCTCTGAGTTTCATGAATTTAAACAGTAGATTTAAAGAGTAGACTGAAGTTCAGAAAATATATTGATCAGTCATCACTACCATACCCAAAGACAGATCTATCATCAGAACACAGGCTTTCTAGGTCAAGGTGTTTGAAAAAAACTTCTGAAATATTTAGGGCATATAAACAGAAGATTGATTATTGATTAACATGGGCTGGGGGTAGGGGTCTGAGGTTTCTTCTTGGGGGGCTGAAAATATCCTGGATTTAGATATTATCTATTGCTGTATAACTTTGAAAATATACTAAAAACTACTGAACTGTACACTTTAAGAGAGTGAACAATACCTACATGAATTATATCTCAATAAGGATATTTTTAAATAGCTATTTCTAACTTTATGAGGTGTTTGCCACATTGGATTAAAAATAAGAACCAACATATTCTGCCATGGCAACCCACTCCAGTATTCTTGCCTGGAAAATCCTGCGGACAGTGGAGCCCGGTGGGCTGTAGTACATGAGATGGCAAGAGTCAGACATGATTAGCAAGTAAACAATAACAATATTTTCTGTCTATAGGAAGCACATGTTATGTACCAAATATACAGATAGGGTAAAAGTAAAGTGATGACAAAAAGATACATTATGTGATAGTAACCTATTATTTTTCATTTTTATAGCTATTAGTCTTCATTAATGCCTCTAATTGAAAGAAATAAAATTCTTCTGAAATGAAGATTAATTTGAAAGTCTGCTAATGCAAACTTTTTACAGATGCTCTTTCAATTGTTGTTGTTTAGTTACTAAGTTGTGTCTGACTCTTTCATGACCCCATAGACTATAGCTCGCTAGGCTCCTCTGTCCATGGATTTTCCTAGGCAAGAATACTTGAGTGGGTTGCCATTTCTTGCTCCAAGGGATCTTCCTGACGTAGGAATCAAAGCTGCATTGCAGGCAAATTCTTTATCACTGAGCCACCAGGGAAGTCCACCCTTTTAGTACTAGGTCCTTTGCTCTCCATTTCAAGGCCAGAAATAATGCAGTTAGAAGATGTTTTCCATGTTCCTGCTATAAGTCAGTATGTAATAGGCATCTTTTGGTTTGTTTGGTCAAAGAATGGTGACCCTCCTCAATGTGAGGACTTTCTGGAATCCTCATGGTCCTACGGAGCTTGTTTTCTATGTCTTACCTCCCTCTGCTCCTCTTGACTCCAAATCTCCAGGGACAAGTTTTCCGGTCTGATATGCTCTCCTGTGAGGCCAGCCACAGAGTATCTTCACACTCACCAAGCTAATCTTGTCCTTGGCTAAACCTTCCTCCAAAGGCAGAACTGATGAAGATGTGTCAGCATGGCAATACCTGTGTGGCATGTAGCAGTCTCTTACCTGGATTTTAAGAGGCAGAGTTCTTGGGGATGGAAATCTAAAATCAGGGTGCCAACATGGCTCAGTTCTCTTACTGGCTTACAGAGAGTCACATGTAGATGTGTGCTTACGAGGCATAGGACTGCTTCATCATTCTAAAAGTGAGGACTAAAGGGGAATAAAGAGGCAAAATTACATAATGAGCTAATATCTCTGTAGTCTTAAAAGTAATGCTGATGCATTGCTTACTGAGAATACAAAATATGTCTTAGCTGGTTTGAATAGCACTGGAAAATTATGAACACAGTGACAGACAAGATATATATTTATGGCTCCCCAAATGGGAAGCCTGCTTATAAGTGTTCTGTAAGGGGGAAGCTCATATTTAGGACAGTCTGTTGCTCCCAATTGGCTTGTCTTTGGGTCAGTCCTTTAGCTGACTTTTTGCACAGAAAATGTTTAATAAAATCATTTGGGAAGCATTTCATGAAAGTGTCCTGTGGATTATTATTCTCTCTGAGCCTGTATCAGCAGGATAAATGCATTTGGAAACAGCTGAAATATTGACTGCCAGCTTTTCTCTATATTCATACTGTGTGTATTTGTGCATAAGAAATTCTTGATAGGAAACTTCAAGATAAGTTGAATAAACTTGCAAAAGAATCCTGTAAACCTGTGTAGAATGAGTCAGTTGTACTCCTTTAAGTCATATTTGCTTGAAAATATCTAGGCAAGGCAGAAGAATGTATAATGCCCATCACTCACTAAAATATTGTTCTCCACCCATGGTTGATAGACTCCAAGCAGAGCAAAAAGGAAAGGCTGAGTACTAAGTGAGGCTGGCGTTTTTAGGTTTCAGCATGTAATCCTACATACTTCAGAGCCTGAACTGTTGATCAGATGTTCTAGGTCTAAGTCTTGTATGACCTTGAACTAGTGCTTAACTCTTCAAGCTTCATCAGTGTAATAGGGATAATAAAATTACCTCATAGGATTATGGGAGGTTGACTGATCTAATCATGTAATACAATACAGGGCCTGCTTCTTAGTGAATACATTTAAATATCAGATACTGTTGTTGCTGTTATTATGTTGTTATTATTATTCTTCTAGGTCAATAATCCCTAATTTACTTTTATGATACCTTAAATCTCTTAAAATCATAATATTTTTCATAAAGTTGTCACAAACTCATTTGATAACAAAGCCTGATCTAAGATGATATGAGTTTATTGGTTGATTTTTTAATTCCCTTTTGATATGTATGTTCGTTTGTTTAGCTGTAGAAATATTAAAGTTTTTGATTATGGGATGTTGACCAAGACTTCACTGGGAGTGTTCATTAATAGGTATCATATCAAGAGTTTTCAGCAAGGAATGATTGACCTGTCTCTTCATTGTTATTATCATCACCAAAAGTCATAAAGTAATTACCTTTTCTCGTACACGGCAGGGAAAACTTGGAACGGACACAGTTCTATAGGAAAATGGTGCCATCTGTAAGTGAGAAGTGAACATCCAACACTGCATTTAATTACAGTCCTTGCCTAACATTGGTACATTCTGACCCAAAGGTCTAGAAAAGGATAAAAAATGAAACAGATTTAAAATATAAAAAGAGAACTTAAAATGGCTGCTCACAATATATTGCATCCTTTGAAAAATGGGTATTACTTGCAAATATATAGGCAAATCAATATTTTTTTAACCTATTCAGCTAATGATAAAACATATTGAGAAGAAGAGTTGAATAGAAAGTCAATAGTGTGGGCTTGCAATACAAAAGGTAATCCAAAAAGTGTTTCTGATTGGGAAAAACTGCCTATTTAAGTAAAATAATCCTATCAAAAAAAACCAAACCTCAAAGGTATAAACACAGTGCTACACTGAAAGAAAACCCAGTGATCTCTTACCTATTTTGAAATTTTAGATAAATTTTGATACTCTTGAACTTTATAGAAATAGCTCTACATGCCCCTCAGGAGGCAGATAACAACATCAGTGGCATTTTTTATTGTAATAACTGGGAGTAGGTGAGCTAATGGCTAGGAATGCTCTAAACATACTTCAGTGTTCAGGACAGCTCCCTACAACAACGGGCCAGTAGTGCCAGTCAGTCTAAGAAACCCTGATCTGGGCGCAGAGGTTAATGCAAACATTTTCATCCAACAGAGGCGAAACTAGTTTACCAGTGGAAAAACTAACTCCAGTTTAACACGTTAGTGCCCTGTTTGACAGTAACTTTGTGTTCAACAGCACAGTCTTATCTTTACGATTCTTACTTTGCCTTGAATGTATTTGGAATTGACTTCTTGCTGCTTTTTTCCATTACTTAAAATCTTTGATATGTGTTCATGTTTTACTTATAATGCTGGTTATTTTTTAACCTTTTGAAAATTATATTTTAATAATTAATTGGGGTACTAGCTAGAAGTGTGGAAAACTTCATAAGTGAATTTAATATATTGCTTGGCTTTCATCAGTTCAGTTCAGTCCGGTTCAGTCACTCTTTCATGTCCATCTCTTTGCAACCCCATAGATTGCAGCACGCCAGGCTTCCCTGTCCTTCACCAACTCCCAGAGCTTGCTTAAACTCATGTCCATCGAGTCAGTGATGCCATCCAACCATGTCATCCTCTGTTGTCCCCTTCTCCTCCTGCCTTCAATCTTTCCCAGCTTCAGGATCTTTTCCAATGAGTCGTTTATTTGCATTTAAATGGCCAAAGTATTGGAGTTTCAGCTTCAGCATCAGTCCTTTCAATGAATATTCAGGACTGATTTCCTTTAGGATGGACTGGTTGCATCTCCTTGCTGTCCAATGGACTCTCAAGAATCTTCTCCAACACCACAGTTCAAAAGCATCAGTTCTTTGGCACTCAGCTTTCTTTGTGGTCCAACTCTCACATCCATACATGATTGCTGGAAAAACCATAGCTTTGACTAGTTGGACCTTTGTAGAAAGTAATGTCCCTGATTTTTAATATGCTGTCTAGGTTGGTCATTGCTTTTCTTCCAAGGAGCAAGCATCTTTTAATTTCATAGCTGCAGTCACCATCTATAGTGATTTTGGAGCCTAAGAAAATAAAAGTCTCTCACTGTTTCCATTATTTCCCCAACTATTTGCAATAAAGTGATGGGACAGGAAGACGTGATCTTAGTTTTCTGAATGTTGAGTTTTAAGTCAGCTTTTTCACTTCTCCTCTTTCACTTTCACCGAGAAGCTCTTTAGCTCCTCTTCACTTTCTACTATAAGAGTGGTGCCATCTGCGTATCTGAGGTTATTGATATTTCTTCCAGCCATCTTGATTCCAGCTTCTGTTTCATCCAGCCTGATATTTTGCACAATGTATTCTGCATATAAATTAAATAAGCAGGGTGACAGTATACAGCTTTGGCATACTCCTTTGGCTTTCATGGAAATGGTGAAATGTCAGATGTTGGCATAGTCGGTGTTACTTAAAATAGGTTGATTTTCACCAGTTATTTCTGGTGTTGGAAATATCATTGCTAGTTAGATTCTGCAATTCTTTGACCCTGAACTTATCTTCCTACTCAGGTAACTGCCCTACATTTTATGCTAAAAAGACCTCCCCCCCACACACAATACTTTTATTCTTAACTGTAAACTGAAGTTCAAATAGCATTGGATCTATTTCCTATATCCCACTTTCCCATCATCTTGATGTCCTGAGTAAAAGCCTTTTGGCAAAGATGTGAGATTTTTTTCCTATAAAAGTTTCCAATCAGAATAAGATAGACAAGGATCCTGTACTCAATGAGTTTATCTTCTAAACAAATTGATTTAACTTATCATAGCCATTTTATATTAACTAGGAATAACATAGTGATGTAGCTCAGTTATATTTCAATTTTAAAAAGTGTATACGTTGGCTGAAAGTACATCAAAATGCTAATGATGATTATCTTCAGGGGGCGAAGATTATGAGTGATTGTTAATTTTTACTTTATCCTTTTTTTGTATTTCTAGTTGTCTGCCATGAACATGTATTGTTTGTAAAATTAGAAAGAAAATAATAAACGTCATTAAAAATTAAAAAAATAGGTTCTAGTTGTTCCATATATGTGCCTGATAAGTCACTTCAGTTGAGTCCAACTCTTTGTGACCTTATAGACTGTAGCCTGCCAGGCTGCTCTGACTGTGGGATTCTCTAGGCAAGAATACTGGAGCAGGTTGCCATGCCCTTTTCCAGGGGATTTTCCCAACTCAGGGATCAAACCTATTTCTCTTGTCTCTCATGTTTCCTGCATTGGCAGGTGGTAAAGGACCACCTGCTAGTTCTTTACCACTAGCATCACTTGGGAAACCCTGTCCCATATGGGCAGGTTTTAAAGTTGCCTGAGATCTTTATCTGGCACTCCAGAGAAAGAGTGTGTAACATACAATAGGCTTTAATTAGGGCCTGATCTGCTGAGCTGACAGCTTCCACCACCTGGGAACTGCAGCTATTTCATATGACAAGTTAACAAAAGGAAACCACAAAAATACACTTGGAGATTTGAAGTCATGGAAATAACTTGACTGTTATACCAAAAATTTTCAAGTCCTGGATCTATCCTTTATTAGGTGTTTGACATTTGGTAAAGTACAGATGGTCTCTGAATCTCTGTTTCTTGCCTGTAAAGTTTCTCTAGTAGAGTTGCTGTGATAATAAATGATAAGGTGAAATGTGGATTATAACTCATAAAACTTGGTATTTCTGGTACTTGTTAGATATTGATGATTATAATTTTGTTAACTACATCTTTGATATTCACAAATAATAATAGGCTTTCTGGATGCTGCAAATATGGTTACATTACAGAATATAATTTTTGTCATGTAACATTACAATAACTGTTCCAGAGTCATATTAAATGTAAAATGTAAACATTGAATGTAGAGACTAGTTCACTCTTTCACTAAGAATCTTATTTCTAAATCTTGTGACTAAAATTTGTGCCTCAGCAAAGTTATTATGCAAAATGTAATGGACTTTATAGATTTTTAGCAAATAGTTAAAAGTATTAAAGTCATATATGAAATTATAAGTGAGTGATGCAGAGTCTCCTTTGTGATGTAGTAACACTTTTGAGAAAATCCTATGAGATAGAAATGGAAAAGGAGAAGTAAGTCTTTGGAGTGTTCGGTCAGGTATGAATATTGTGGCAAGATGGGAGAAAGTGCAGGCGTGGTACATAGAACAAAGCCACCTCATCCCTCACCCTTGAAACTGCTGAATGTTACCTGACATGGAATGTAACTAAAGAAATAGAAGTCAGAATGACTTTACAAGGGTTCAACCTGCTTTTGCTAGCTTTGAAGACCGAGGAAGAGTGACTTGAACCCAGGAATACAGGCAGCTTCTGGAAATAGGGAAAGAGAAAGGAAACAATTTTTCCAGAGAGCTTCCAGAATGAAAGCACCTCTGCTGCCATTTCGATTNTGTAACTAAAGAAATAGAAGTCAGAATGACTTTACAAGGGTTCAACCTGCTTTTGCTAGCTTTGAAGACCGAGGAAGAGTGACTTGAACCCAGGAATACAGGCAGCTTCTGGAAATAGGGAAAGAGAAAGGAAACAATTTTTCCAGAGAGCTTCCAGAATGAAAGCACCTCTGCTGCCATTTCGATTGTAGCCCATTGAGAATTTTGGATTTGCCATTTTGGATTTGCTGAGCACCAGAACTACACAATAATAAGTCTGTGTTAAGCCAGCAAGTCTGTGTTAAGTTCAGCAAATCCTGGAAGCTGAAACTCCAATACTTTGGCCACCTGATGTGAAGAACTGACTCATTTGAAAAGACCCTGATGNTGCTGCTCAGCCTTCTTCACAGTCCAATTCTCACATCCATACATGACTACTGGAAAAACCATAGCCTTGATTAGATGGACCTTCATCGGCAAAGTAATATCTCTGCTTTTGAATATGCTATCTAGGTTGGTCATAACTTTTTTTCCAAGGAGTAAGCATCTTTTAATTTAAGGGCACGGAGACTCATAAAACCCAAGAAATCATAGAAGAGCTGAGGTGAGCTGTCAAGGAAACAGTAAAAAGGTTATGTTTTTTAAAGCTTCAAAATCCTAAAACTTCAATATTTGTGGAAATCTAGTTGGAATAGGAGTGGAAAGTAGTTTGTGAAGAAGAGTGTCTGATGCTGGGATCACAAACAAGTAAAACAAGTTTCCAGTGAGACATACTTGAGAAATACAGAAACTACAACAGTCTAGATCCAAAGTTAATGAAAGGAATTGCCCAGATAAAGAGAAGGTGCCTTCCTCTTTAAATCAGTATAGATACATTTCCTGAACAGATATACATATATATATATATATTTTTTTTTTTCATCTGAAGGGTCAGGTTTTCACACTTGGAAATAGTTCATTCATTTATAAGCATCTTAGAAAACTAGGTTCTTGCATGGAGAGACTAAGGAAAGTCTAGGGGATGAGCCTATATACCTGCTATTCTTTACTAAGAATAAGAATCCCTTTGGCCACTCTTACNTGGAAATAGTTCATTCATTTATAAGCATCTTAGAAAACTAGGTTCTTGCATGGAGAGACTAAGGAAAGTCTAGGGGATGAGCCTATATACCTGCTATTCTTTACTAAGAATAAGAATCCCTTTGGCCACTCTTACGCCACTCTTACTTAGCAGTAAGAGTGGCCAAAGGGATTCACTGGGCTAGAATAATAATGCTCCATTTACTATTTACCTAAGAGGGTGCTGTAGACTCCATAAACCCATTCCCAACAATATACACTGACCAAGGAGCACCAGCTGCAATAAGAAGCAGTCCATGTTCAGTCAGTTAATTATGATTCACCACTGCTTCTCCTTCCTGTTTACTTTGTTACTCCCTGAGGGGGTTGTGGAGGGGAATCTAGCATTATTGATTAGTTTCTTGCTGATACAGGAAGAGATAGACAAATATAAAAATGGAGGAAATGGTTAGGGCTAATTTGTAAGCCTCTAGGACTGGTCTGTGATTAAGGGAAAAAAAAAAGAGGTGATGTTAGAAAAAGAAGGATGACAATGAAAGATCTACTTATATGTGCATTTGAGTTGTTAAATAATGCCTGAAACTGCCTTTGAACTCCTTGTTGTTAGAGAAACAAATCACTATTTGCTTAAAAACACTATTAGTCTGGCATTCTATTACTAGAAAGGGAATTTTGAAAGGATTCCCATTTATTCTGACACTCTGGACCAATGACAGAAAAAACCACTAGCTTATTTTTCTCTATGTATTATGCTCCTGGTCTCCCAAATCTTGATTTAGCTTTTAGACTACACCAAAACAGAGAATCAGTGAGGGTGTTACATCTGACCTCATGCATAGAGGAAACAAGAAAAATCCTCATGTATCGTGAGAGCAAAAGTCTGAGAAAGATCCTTTGCCCCCCAAATTCTCCAACACCCAGGTGCTACAAATCTGAATTCATTTTTGTTTGTATTTTCTCCATTTGCTGCTTTTGAAAATGTCAATGATTCTCAGATGAAACGGCAAACACACGCACATGTGGATTATGGGATATTTCCTCTTGGAATGAGAGAATCTCATAGTTTGAAAACTCTAGGAATTTGAGAATATTGTCAGACAGGGCAAAAAGAAAAAAATAGCCAGTAAGGCCAAATGAGGACGTATACATTAAATTCACTTTGTTGTGCTCTTTTGTAGGAACAAATTTAGCCTTGGTTGGCTCTGTTTACTAGCCCTGACTGATTGGAACCTCTGAAGCCTGAAAGGGGTGAAAGTGACCATCTGGTTAGGCTCTCATCATAAAGTGACAATTTAAAAACACATTTCAATTACATTCTTTGTCCTCTTACCTACTAAGCTATCCAACTTTGCCTACCACGATGCCAGAGCTTCTATGCATGGGCTACTCTCCACCCTACTCTTGACTTAGGCTCTGACATGCATTTTAGCCTGCACATCCCACCAGGATGGGCCCAGGATTTAGGGAGTTCCAAACTGATAAATCTTACTGGTTATCAGTTTGGGGAAGAACTCAAGATAATCACTGTAGCTCTCTTAATATCCCAAGTAATATAATGCCTGTGACCAAGGCATATAAGACCAAAACATACAAAATGAGCTCTATTTCCTGTATTTTGAAAGGAATTATACTTAGTTATGAAAGGTGCTTACAGGTCAAAGATGAAGAGAATTTTTGATGTAGAGATTATTTCTTTGTCATAGTAGAGCACTTCAGAGTTTCTCCCAATATAGGAATGATTAAGATTATATTAATCTGCTACTCACCTGTCTCAACATAAAATTCTTACCTTAACTAAAAATAAGTCTGCTTCTGCTCCTTATACTTCCAATTGGGTAATGAATATATTCCGTAGCAAATAACAAGCTTCTAAGAAATTACCCTAATCGACAAATACCTTTACTCCAAACTGCTCACAGTGAGTGGTAAAGTGAATCAGAATCAATTTCTCTGTCCTCAAGCCATAATAAAAGCAGATAACAAACATGATGCACTGAGCTTTTCTGCAGTTAATTTGGAAGAAACTGTTATACCTGGAGAAAGCCTGATGGTACTTAGTTGGTAGAAACAAACAGATATGCTGTAAACATGGGCTATCTGAGGGAAGGATGTTTTGAATGTCTTTAAGTATTAATGCCTGGAGAATCCCATGGACCGAGGAGCCAGGCAGACTACAGTCCATGGGGTCCCAAGAATCAGACACAACTTACCAGCTAATCCACCACCACCATGAAACATCCTTTATCAGATCAGAGAGGTGAAAAACAGATTTGGGCAAAGCAAGGTTTCTTTAGCACCTTTTATTTCTCTATTTTATGTTTTACATTTATACAGCTCAAGTTCTCAAAGAAAATGAAATTAGTTCACCAAAGGCTTGATTATATCCTCTTCAGTGGGCATCAGTACTATTGGCAGCCCTCACGGGGATATTCTCTTGACAAATCAAGTTATTGTCTGAAGCATGAAGTGTTAGATTATGATCCAGCCAGCGTGACGCTGTGATTGATTCAAGGCTACTCTATTACTGAGGGAAAGTGAGATTTCTATTTCATAATGACTTTGAATTTCTGGTGAGACAAGTGAATCCTTTTGTTCAACCTCAGAAGTTTACCTTTGGTATCATAGAACAAAATTGTTTTACAGACTCAAACATGTGAAGACAGAGGGGTATTAAATAATGATGCAGGAGCACTTGTTCCCCTGAAGCAATCCTTTGCAATTCTAAAAGGGACCTAAAGTGAACCGAGCAATCCAAATAACAGACAATAAATGTTGAATCTGTCCATTCTAGAATTTAATGTTTTAATGGATATGTTTTTAGCATTCTGTTTTTTATATCATTGTTACTAGCCCATGGTTGCTCGACTTTGCTGATATAAGTAGTATTCATTTTATTAGAGAAAATTCTCAGCTTGGCAGGTTTTCATAGACTTCTGGTTACACAAATGCCTATGTTTGTCCAGTATGATTTTTAAGGCTATTTAGTTACTTTACATAATGTAATTTTGTAAAAGAAAATATTTATTATAAAAATATGTTTAAATAATGGGAAAATACAAAGAACTACTTTTTGAAGATTACTTTCTTACGTCCAGGAGATATATTTTTATCATTTCTGTATATTTATTTTCAGTCCTTTAATATACACAGAATTTAACAGAGCAGTCTTATAACTCTACACGTTGTTTTGCAAAACTAAAATTTTAATTTAATGATCTAGTATGAACATTTTCCCATTAGCAGTCAATCTTGTTAATGAAAATGCTATTTTGGCTGAATGTTTATGCATAGAAACTGCAGCTGAATACCGGTGCAAAGTTAAATATTTTAAAATAAAGTCAGAAATAATTTATAGATTGCTAGGTTTATTTTCATAATGGTGGTAAGAAGTATTTCATGCCCTCTCTTTGTTTCATATCACAGACACATATACTAATGCCCCTGGCCCTGATTGCTGGCTTTTTTCCCCAGATTTTCTCATTGTCTAGATTGGCAGACTGAGGAGATAAAGAACAAGAAGTAAGAATGGAGAGCTGTTTCTGTTTCACAAGTGTAGAAGATAAAAATATATATATTAATAATGAGTGCCAAGGAGAAATTCTATGCACATTCTTTCCAATCCTGGTTCTCAGACTTCTCCAAATACTTCCATAGGGTCAGGGCAAGAGAATGTAGAAAGTCTGTCTTTCAGTAGGAGTGTAAAAGGAGAAACGATGACTTGAAAGAGCTTATACAGCTGTCAGCCTGTGTTCCTTTGTCCTTGCCTTCATAAGCTCCATTGTTGTGGTTTGGATTCAGCCTCTGTTACTACAGAGAGATTTTTGTTAATCTTCTTCATCATAGCAATACCACTGGTTCTGATTAGGAAATGTGGACATTGAGACAGCACTCTGAAGTCATCTCTTTTTTGGTTCATACCTTATATAATATACCAAAACAAAACAAAAGAGACACCGTTAAAAATAATTATAGACAAAAACACAAAACTAGAGGAAAACAAAGGAGGAAATATAAACTTTTGGTGATGCAAGCAATTTCTTAGATATGACACCAAAAGTATGGCCCTCAAGTGAAAATATTGATAAATAGTATGTCATCATCCCCAAAAAGAAAATATTGATAAATAGGGTGTCATCAAAACTAAAATTATTGCTTCCAAAAAATACTATTAGGACAATGAGGAGACAGCTGCAGTACAGGAGAAATGTTTTCAAGACACATATCTGATAACGGATTTTATTCAAAATGCTTAAATTCTCACATCTTAATAGGAAAATGAGACACCCAGTAAATAAATAGAAAAAAGATTTGAAAGATTTGAACATATATCTCACCAAATAAGATACATAAATAAGAAATAAGCAAATGAAAAGATGCTCAATATCATTAATGAAGAACATGCAAATGAAAATCATGATATGATGTTGCTATACAACTATTATAAAATAACTAAAACTAGAAGACAAGATTGTTTCAAATGTTGGTGAGGATGTGGGAAAACTAAAACTCTCATACAATGCTCTTATAAAATCACTTTGAAGAAATAATTTGACAGCTTTTTATAATAGTAAATATACATCTACCATTTGATCCAGGCTACGGATCCAGGCTAGGGCTCCCCAGGTGGCTCAATGGGAAAGAAATCCACCTGCTAAAGCAGACGTGGGTTTGATCCATGATCCAGGAAGATCTGCTGGAAAAGGAAATGGCAGCCCATTCCAGTATTCTTGCTTGAGAAATCCCATGGACGTTGGACCCTGGCAGGCTACAGTCCATGGGGTTGCAAAAGAGTTGGACATGACTTAGCAACTAAAAACAACACAGGATTTACCCAGGAGAAAAGAAACAATATACTCACTTAAAGATGTACATAAATGTTCATAACAGCTTTATTTGTAATAGGCAAAAACTGAAAATCAAATTTATCAAGAGATGAATATTTAAGCAAATGGTGGTATATTTATGCCATGAGATACTACTCACTCATAAAAAGGAATAAGCCATTGATATACAGTGGATGAATATCAAAATAATTATGCTGAGTGAAAGAAGCCAGACAACAAAGGGAACATACTATATGATTTCATTTATGAAAAACTATAGATTAGCTACTCTACAGTGACAGAAAGCTTATGAGTGAATGAAGTTATGGAAGTGGAGGTAGGCTAGAATGAGTGAAGAGAAGGGAAGAATTACAAAAATACACCAGAAAATTTTGCAGGTTGATGGCTATGTTCACTACCTTGATTGTGGTGATGGTTTCACGGGTGTATAACAATGTAAAAATTTATCAAAACATATACTTGTATATGTGCAGGTTATTGTGTCATTATACTCAATGAAACTTAAAATATGTTAGAAAAGTACACATGACTAAATGAATAAATACCACAATTTTTTAAAACTATGTATTTTCAGACTTTGTATAGGCTTACCTTTAGAGTGACTCATATTTTAATTTAATTACTCTTTTAACACAGACTATGAAATAAATTGAAATCTATAATGCAAAGTCTACATATGCAGATGACACCACCCTTATGGCAGAAAGTGAAGAAGACTTTAAAAGCCTCTTGATGAAAGTAAAAGAGGAGAGTGAAAAGTTGGCTTAAAGCTCAACATTCAGAAAACTGAGATCATGGCATCTGGTCCCATCCCTTCATAGCAAATAGATGCGGAAACAATGGAAACAGTGAGAGACTTTATTTCGGGGGGCTCTAAAATCACTGAAGATGGTGGCTACAGCCATGAAATTAAAAGATACTCCTTGGAAGGAAAGTTATGACCAAACTAGACAGCATATTAAAAACCAGAGACATTCTTTGCCAACAAAGGTACATCTGCTCAAGGCTATGGCTTTTCCAGTAGACGTGTATGGATGTGAGAGTTGGACTATAAAGAAAGCTGAGCAGTGAAGTATTGATGCTTTTGAACTGTGGTGTTGGAGAAGACTCTTGAGAGTCCCTTGGGCTGCAAGGAGATCCAACTATTCCATTCTAAAGGAGATCAGTCCTGGGTGTTACAGCATTGGACGTTGAAGCTGAAACTCCAGTACTTTGGCACCTCATGCGAAGAGCTGACTCATTGGAAAAGACCCTGATACTGGGAGAGATTGAGGCAGGAGAAGGGGGTGACAGAGGATGAGATGATTGGATCACATCACCAATTCAATAGACATGAGTTTGAGTAAACTCCAGGAATTGGTGATGGACAGGGAGGCCTGGTGTGCTGCAGTCCATGGATCACAAAGCATCAGACATGACTGAGTGACTGAACTGAACTTAACTGAATACAAAGTCTAACTGCCAGTAAGAAATAAGTTTGTTGTTGTTGATTTGAAAAAAAAAAAAAAGGAAAGGAAAAATAATTCCCTCTGAGGGATCTTTATTCATAATATCAGGAAAACCTCTTTGTTTGAAATAATAGGGAAGATAGCAACTCTTATGGATGAGGGTTACAGCTATGCCCAAATTTCTATGGCTCACTAGAATATCAGGCCCAGACAGGGAGACAACCGGATAACCCTTTATCTGCTCCCTTTTGTTGTTGCTATTATTATTCAGTTGCCAAGTTTTGTCCGACTCTTTGTAACTCCTGTGGACATTCCTGATTCTAACCAGTTGAGATTTCCTTGTCTACACAGGCACTCAGTATTACCATGACCTGCCCATGTGTTGTTAATTGCTCAGTCATGTCTGATTCTTTGTGACCCCATTGACTATAGCCTACCAGGCTCCTCTCTTCATGGAATTCTCCAGGCAAGAATACTGGAGGAATCTTCCCTATCCAGGGATCAAACCTGTTTCTCCTGCACTGCAGGTGGATTCTTTAATGTCTGAGCCATCAAGGAGTACTAAAAAGTTTTGACTTACCTCTAGTTATTTAGGTAAGATAAAAGAAGCATCCCACTAGAAATTATTTGAAGATCCTTGCTGGAGCCTTAACAACAGTAGTTTTTTTTTTTTTTTTTTCATCTTCAGTGTGAATATGAAGTAATATGAACCATCTATGAAATTGTGTTAAACATTTAAGTTACCAAGGCCTAATCCTAGATGTTCAACTTCAGTAAGGCTAAAATGGGGGCCCTAAGGGAAATCTGATGCAGATAATTTCCAAATTATACTTTGAGATATCTGAATTGGTTATTTTTCAATACAATTTCTGTTTTAATAGGAATTTGCTTTTAGGTCATGCCATAAATTAAACTGATAATTCACTTTCATAATTATAACTTTATGATTTTTGTTACAGTTAAGAATTTTTCCTCTTTGGTTTCTTTCAGAGAGACTACTTTGGGCCAGACACTAGGCTTGTCATTGAGAGAACAAAGATCCTTGGTCTTCAGAATAGTTGAGTTTGGGAGGTATGGTAGGGATAAAGGGACCAAGCCAGAGATTCCAGGGTAGGGCCAATTGTGTACTTCTCTGGGATTACAGCACTGGATTCCTCCATCGATGTGTTCTGTAAATTGTTAATTGATGGATCAACTCTCTAACTTCTAAAACTTACATTATTCTAGGTTAGATCTATTATAGATTAGTTCCATCGAGGAGCTGCAAATCAAAACTACAATGAGATACCACTTGATAACAATTTCGATGACCAAAATTAAAATGAAGTAGAAAATAAAAATTCAAGTTTTTGAATCAAAAATGGTACATTTTATCAAGGATTTATGGAAAAATTTAAACTCTCATACAGGGTGGAATGAATGTAAAATGGAAAAGCCACTTTGGAATGAGGTCTAGGCGATCACCAAATAGTAAACCTAGAATTATCACATGACCCATCATTCCCACTCCTTGGTAAATGTCCAAGAAAATAAAAACACATGTTTGACCAAAATTTATACATGAATTTTATAGTAATATGAATCATAGTAGCCAAAGGCAGTAATATCTAAATGTATATTAACAGATGTATGAGTAAACAATGTTTTATCTAATCAGTAGAATGTTATTCTGATGTTAAACAAAGAAAATATTGACTCACAGTTATCCTTTGAAAAAATTATGCTGAGCTTTTCAAAAGGCCATATATTATCTGATTCTTTTCATATGAAAGACCAGGATAGGGAACTAGAAAGATTAGTGACTTTCCAAGGCTGGAGACTAGAGGAGGAGGATAGGAAGATTAGCAATGACATCTAAAGAGTAGAGGAGTTTTGTTTAGAAGTGAACATCCTTTGACTGTGGTCATGAACATATGTATCTACAAATACTCTAAAGGTAGGAATACTTAATGGGTGCCTTTTACAGTATATACATTTCAGTAAAGTTGGTCAAAAAATAAAATAGATTAGTTTCAGACCTGTGGTCCAAAAGAAATATCTAGCACATAAATGTAAAAATAAATAAAAATAATAGTGAATCATCTTATCTCCCTCAGTTTCCTGTCAATTGTGTATGCATTTGTGTTGTTGTTCTGACCTATTCATAAATGATAGGACACCAAGAGTCTCTGGTTCACTTCTTATTCACTACAATTTCTTTTCAATGATAAAATGCTTCCACCTGGCTCTAAATTGTCTGAAACATATGGATACCGAAAAGCAAGTAAATGAGGAATGCGTTCAACAGACTGAAGTGACTTTATGTTATGGATACCGTAGCCAGCACTGTGAGGAGACCCAGGATGAAAGAGGAGAAGTGACGTCAGATGACAGATCAATTTCGGGGAGCATCATGAAGATGGAGTGTCTCTGCTTCCTTTGTACATTAGTCAGGAGACACCAGGCAGCTTTCTGAAAGCAGTCAGATTAGAGAATGTATGCATCTCCAATAGATTTTCCTTGGTTTAGAATGACAGCTGCCAACCCTCTTACCCACCTTTCTACTGCCCCCTACACTTAAAGTTTGGCTCTTGTTGTGCTGTGTGATTTGAGTCCAGTGACAGTTATCCTTTCTTCTGGAAATGGATAGTGATGAATCAGTTATGTGACTTTCATTGTCATTGCGGAGGATGTGCATATTTGCTCTCTCCACATTTCACGGAGGCCATGGCAGATGCTAAGGTGCTTGCTCAGTCATGCAGTCATGTTCAACTCTTTGCCACCCACAGACTGTAGCCCACCAGACTTCTCTGTCCATGGAATTTTCCAGGCAACAATCCTCTAGTGGGTTGCCATTTCCTACTCCAGGGAATCTTCCTGACTCAGGGATTGAACCTGCATCTCTTGCCTTTCCTGCATTGGCAGGCAGATTCTCTACCACTATGCCACCTAAATGCTAAGGTTCACTTCAGTTCAGTTTAGTCACTCAGTCGTGTCCGACTCTTTGCGACCCCATGAACAGCAGCACACCAGGCTTCCCTGTCCATCACCAACTCCCGGAGTCCACCGAAACCCACATCCATCGAGTCGATGGTGCCATCTAACCATCTCATCCTCTGTTGTCCCCTTCTCTTCCTGCCTTTAATCTTTCCCGGCATCAGGGTCTTTTCAAATGAGTTGGCTCTTCACATCAGGTGGCCAAACTACTGGAGTTTCATCTTCAACATCAGTCCCTCCAATGAACACCCAGGACTGATCTCATTTAGGATGGACTGGTTGGATCTCCTTGCAGTTCATGGGACTCTCAAGAGTCTTCTCCAACACCACAGTTCAAAAGCATCAATTCTTTGGCATTCAGCTTTCTTTATAGTCTAGCTCTCACATCCATACATGACCACTGGAAAAAACCATGGCCTTGACTAGATGGACCTTTGTTGGCAAAGTAATGTCTCTGCTTTTTAATATGCTGTCTAGGTTGTCTAAATGTTAAGACAGTGATAGTGAAGTTGCTCAGTTGTGTCCGATTCTTTGCAACCCCATGAACTGTAGCCTATCAGGCTCCTCCCTCCATGGGATTCTCCAGACAAGAGTGCTAGAGTGCATTGCCATTTCCTTCTCCAGGGGATCTTCGCATCCCTGGGATCGAACCCAGGTCTCCCACATTCCAGGCAGACACTTTAACCTCTGAGCCACCAGGGAAGCCCAAGTGTCCAAAAGATGCAGACTGCTCAACTGGCAGATATACCTGAAGGAGTGACTTAGCCTGAAATAGGTTATCTTAAATGGGATACTAAAACACTTTAAACCACATGGAGCCCAGTGATTGAGTTTCTTAACAGAAGTATGAATTGTATGATTTTCTAGATCAGCCCATAAACAAACAGAGTGATCAGAGACAAAGGGCATTCACATGACTGACAAATTACCTTCACTAACTACCCTGGTTTAATTGGGTGTACTATATTTTTTATGCCACAATTTAATTGTGTTTGGGTTTTTGGCTGGCAGCTTGTCCTTTCAAAGGCTCTGAGATTTTCTTGCTGATGGAAATGAGACTGAGCTTTGGGCAAAGTAGATCACCACAGCATTTCCTGCTGCAGAATACAATCAACATGTCATATATAATGCCTGAAGCTGCATACACCAAAAAAGCCAGAGATGAAAACTCATTGACACCAGCAACCAAATGATCATTTAAGTAGTCACTCTAGGAGTCATGCTGGAGAATAATAGCTGACTTCATCAGTCTAGTGACAAGGCTTGCCAGCATTTTTTTTTCCCTCAATTACTTTTCTTCTTCCAAAACTCCAGTGAAGGATGATGATTTTGTGAAAAATGACAGGCTTTTAAATACTTTTAAATACTTATCAATGTCGAAAAACAAACAAAAATACGTGAAAATAAAAGCACTTGTCAAATTTTGTTTGCTTTGCTAAAGAATCTCTTCCATAATCAAAAGAACTGAAGTTGTCCCAAGTTAGTTGTAGCTTTTTATCCTCTCATGTTGGTCTGAACAGCCAGGATTAGCATTATGTTTCTCCATGTCACTATAGAGCTTTGAGATACTTAATCCTTTCTATGGACTGGATGGGGTTAGGCACAGGGCTCTATCTACACTTTGGGGCTGCACATATCTGATGCTAAATGGCTGGATGAAAATGTTAGTTGCTAGTTATGTCTGACTCTTTTAGACCCCATGGACTGTAGCATGCCAGACTCCTCTGAGCATGGGATTCTCCAAGCAAGAATACTGGAGTGGGTTGCCTTTCTCTTCTCCAGGGGGTCTTCCCAATCCAGTAATTGAACTAGGTCTCCTGAAGTGCAAGCAGATTCTTTACCTTCTAAGCCAAATGGCTGAATGGACACTTTCAAGCATTTTCCTGACTTTCTAATAGACATGAAACATCTGATAGATCTTCACAATCTTTGACTGTAGAAAGGGTGCAAAATGGTGGCCTACAGGTAGAAGCTGGCCTGAAGATAGAGTCTGTTCAACTATGACATGGTTTAAAATGTTTCAACTTGGATATAAATGCTTTTAAATGGAGAAAGCTTTCAAATTCTTGGTTCCTACAGTTCTTACCAACTTCTTGGTTTCACAGACTTTGGGAACCCACATCCTGACACAATGATGTTTTGGTCCTGGACCATCTAGGCATTTGAGCTTGTGACTTTGATTTAGATTTGTGATTCTTCTCTAAAGTGAAACTATTAAAAACACAGGTTTCTTGAGTTTTGAAAAAAAGCAGAAGTACATGTTTCCAGAAAGTAAAGGTTTTATACTCTATTTTTCTCATAAAATTTTATTTTTGCAGTTGTAATATAAGTGTTAAAACCTTGTGTGCTTTAAATTCTTCTCTATGAAGAGATGGAATCTCTTTATGAAGAAAGTTCAACATATCTTTATTATCCCAGGAAACCCTTGCCTTGGAAGATGAAAGCTACAAGTGATTTGTTGTTCTTCCAAGGAACTTTTTGAAAAAATCAATTATTTAATAGAAAGTTTTGAAAGATAGTTTTTATCCTAATTCTTGAAACTCCTTGACTCAAAACTGTATTCTTTTCCTATCTATAAATCCTAAATTACTGTTTTATCATTTCTACTCAATATAAACCACATCCCTGGATTAGAAGATACACCTTAAACTAGACTTCAAAAAGCCAAGTTTTTGCTCTTTACCTCTGGTACACTACTAAGACTGTCAAGGTCGTGCCTTCCCTGTATTGGTAAGCAATAAACCCAACTTTGTCTTATCAGTAGGTTTTTTTTAGTGATGTTTATAGAAGCCATCATTTGACAATACCTCACAATACTGTCATCTTTCTTTTTTATTTTCTGGTAGGTTAGGAAAATTAAGTAATACTAGAAAAAAATATAAATATAGTAAAAGGAGGAACCTAAGAAAGAAAAAAAAAAGTAGGTACCATGGGATGCCACAGTTGGGAGTGAAAAGAGAAGTAATATCATTTCCGTGAATCAACTCTTCTCTTGATAGTCTCATTTACTTTCATGTGACTTCATAATACTTGGTTTTTGGACTTGTCACTCTTACATGCAAAGAAATCAGAAAAAAAATGTCATATGATGGCTCAGATGTGAACCATCTGATAAGAATTAGAGATTTAGTCATAAATACAAAACCAGGAAGGTAGTGGAGATAGCAATGATGCTCAAAATTTTTAGAAGTCAGTGTACTTGTTAGTGAAGTATTTCATTCATGGAAGGAAGAAAACATTTAAAGATGACCAAGACTTTAGGTATTAAAAATCTGGATAATGATGATGCCAAAATAAGAATGGGAAAAGAATGGAATGTTATAATTATTTTTCACAGAGATTATAAACTTGTATTTGACTCATTTTAGACTTTGGGGTTTCCCTGGTGGCTCAGTGGTAAAGTATCTGTCTGCAATGCAGGAGACCCAGGTTCGATTTATGAGTTGAGAAAATCTGCTGGAAGGGAATGGCCACTTGCTCCAGTATTCTTCCCTGCAGATTTCCATGGACAGAGGAGCCTAGTGGGCTACAGTCCATGGGGTTGCAAAGAGTAGGACATGACTGAGCGACTAACACCTCACCTCACCAGACTTTGATTGGATAGAAAAATGAAGATATGTTTTTAAAAATAAACTGAAGATGATAAGCCTAGAGACATATGAGATATGAAGTGTCAAAGTAGGAAATGACTATTTGGAAGTTCTGTGAATTAACTGAACTCTTTATGGGTACAGAAAGGGATGAATAAAAATTTCCCAGGGAACCTTAAAGAGAAAGGAAAAAGATAGGAGAAAACAAAGAAGCGGGAAGAAAAGAATGTTCATAAGAATGGACAAAAGGGGAAAGGAGGAAGGAAGGAAAGGAGGAGGGAAGTGTGGGGGGGGAGAAGGAAGGAAAAAGAGAAGGAGGGAAAGAGGGGAGAAGGGAAGAAAGACAAGAAAAAGAAAGGGAAGGAAAGAGCAAGGTATTCCAATGAAGAGAGGAAAGCTAAATAACTCAAAGATGGAAAATACCAAATTAAAAATTAATTTCTAGAAGGAATGAGATTGTGAAATATACATTAAACATGCATAAAGGTAGAACTTAACAAAATATATTAATATTGTTTAGAAAAAGAACATTAGCTAACATTAGGGGGATTTTAAAGACAGGTGAAAATAAAAGCCAGGTTGAAAATTTAAGATTTTATATGGAAATATTGATAGTAAAAGAGTGGTATTTGAAAAGTCAGATTTTCAGTGGTTTTGTTACCTTTCATTTATTTATTTTTCGTTTTATTGTCATATAGTTGATTTACCATCTTGTGTTAGATTTAGGTGTATAGCAAAGTGGATCAGTTATACATATACATATGTCCACTCTTTTTTTTTTAGACCTTTCCCATATAGGTCACTACAGAGTATTGGGTAGAGTTCCCTGAGCTGTACAGTAGGTTCATATTCATTATCTACCTCATATATAGTAATATGATATGTCAATCCCAGTCTCTCAATTTATCGTTCCCCCCCCTCTTATCCCCCAGTAACTGTAAGTTTGTTTCTGCATCTGTAACTCTATGTATGTTTTGTAAATAAGTTCATTTTTAGATTCCACATACAAGCAATATCTTATGATATTTGTTTTCTTGTGTGTGTCNTGATATGTCAATCCCAGTCTCTCAATTTATCGTTCCCCCCCCTCTTATCCCCCAGTAACTGTAAGTTTGTTTCTGCATCTGTAACTCTATGTATGTTTTGTAAATAAGTTCATTTTTAGATTCCACTTACAAGCAATATCTTATGATATTTGTTTTCTTGTGTGTGTCTGACTTCACTCAGTTTGACTATATCTAGGTCCATTCATGTTGCTGCAAGTGATATTTTTTTTTGGTTGAATAATATTCAATTATATATATGTTCCACATCTTCTTTATCCATTCCTCTGTTGAAGGACATTTAGATTGCTTCCATGTCCTGTCTATTGTAAGTAGTGCTGCAATGAACATTAGGGTGTATGTAGCTTTTTGANTATGAAGCCTCAGAATTAAATAAATACTAGCTATGTAATGTCATTAATTTAGCACTTAGTCTTTCAGGTATTGTATGAAGGACTCCATTTGTTGCTGTTTTTCAGTCACCAAGCCATGTCTGATCTTGACGACCCCATGAACTGCAGCATGCCAGGCTTATCTGTCCTCCTCTATCTCCTGGAGTTTGCTGAAGTTCATCTCCATTGAGTCGGTGATGCTATGTGACCATCACATCCTCTGCCACCCTTTTCTCCTTTTGCCTTCAATTTTTCCCAGCATCAGAGTCTTTTCCAGTGTATTGACTCTTCCCATCAGGTGGCCAAGATATTGGAGCCTCAGCTCCAGCATCAATCCTTCCAATGAATATTCAGGGTCGATTCACTTTTAGGATTGACTGGTTTGATCTCATTACAGTCCAAGGGACACTCAAGAATCTTCTCCAGCACCACAATTCGAAAGCATCAATTTTTCAGTGTTTAGTCTTTTTTATGGTTCAATTCTCACATACATTCATGACTGCTAGAAAAACCATAGCTTTGACTATATGAATGTTTGTCAGCAAAATGATGTCTTTGTTTTTTAATATGCTGTCTGCTGCTGCTAAGTCACTTCAGTTGTGTCCGACTCTGTGCGACCCCATAGATGGCAGCCCACCAGGCTCCCTCGTCCCTGGGATTCTCCAGGCAAGAACACTGGAGTGGGTTCCAATTTCCTTCTCCAATGCATGAAAGTGAAACGTGAAAGTGAAGTTGCTCAGTCGTTCCGACTCTTAGCAACCCCATGGCCTGCAGCCTACCAGGCTCCTCCTAAATGGGATTTTCCAGGCAAGAGTAATATGCTGTCTAGATACTATTTAATCTTTACAAGACTTTGCTTCCAAAGTAAACATTATTGTTTACATTTTGTCTGTGCTAGTTGTGTCCAACTCTGTGACTTCATGGACTGTAGTTTGCCAGGATCCTCTGCCCATGGAATTTTCCAGGCGAGAATACTGGAGTGGGTTGCCATTGCCTTCTCCAGGTTTACATTTTACAGATGAGTAAATATGGCTTGGGGAGATAAATTACTTATCCCAAGTTCACACAGCTGTGAGTTTAAAAGACAAATCTAGGACAAACTCCTAAGCAGTGCTTCATGGAATTTTGAACTAAAGCTGAAAAGACATGCTCTCTTTGAAAACTAGAAAACAATGTAGTTGATATGAGGGTAAAGTAGTATATATTTAGAGAAAGTGTCAGATTGGGCTTCCCTGATGGCTCAGGTGGAAAAAAAAAAAAGCCGCCTGCAATGAAGGAGACCCAGATTTGATCCCTGGGTTGGGAAGAGTCCCTTGGTGAAAGGAATGGCTTCCCACTCCAGTATTCTTGCCTGGAGAATTCCATGGACAGAGAAGCCTGGTGAGCTGCAGTCCATGGGGTCACAAAGAGTCGGACATGAGTGAGCGACTTTCACTTCACTTCGTTTGAAATTTTACTATTTGCAAAAACCTAGTAACATATTGTTCTGTTTGTTTACTGAGTCATTGGAGTTTATTGCTGTTCTTTGCTAGCCTGTACAATGATATGCCGCTGAAGGAGTCTCAGGAATAGCAAAATGACACTGGGTAAAACTGGCGGGTAGGGTGATGTTTTGTATAGCTCATTACAGAAGGGGCATTAATTCTCAAGTGTACAGAGAGAATTCATCTTATCACACTGGGTCATATCACTTACCATTAAAAGGTTCTTGTTCTGTCCTGTATTTTCAGTTTATGTCTCATTAATCAACAATCATTACTTCTTACTCACTCTGAACTCTCATTCTGAATGACCTAGTTCATTACAAACAAATAAAAATTAAACAACTATTTCAACCTGAAATAATTCAACAGATCCTTTTCTTTTCCTGCTTCATTGTATTTTCCTAAAAGACATTATAAATTTTGTGCACATACTTAATCACAATGTATAAAATTAGAACAATAATCTATGACTTTTGCATAAATAAAAACTGATAAAAATATCTATTCTACTATAGCTTTGTTTTTAAAAGGAATTAGAGACTTTGATCAACAGAGCAATGTTGTTACGGTCCGTCTACAATCTAGTTTTTGATCCATGGAAGTATCTTTAATTAAAAAATCAAAGAACTAAAATAATATTACATGAGTCCTTTTATAAAATCTCTCTCTGATCTGCTTTCTATTTTATTAAGCAAATATATTTATTATTCCCTGACCTTCTCATGTCCCATTCTCCTTTTCCTACCTCATTCCATAATGTTTTAGTCAGCTCAGGGCACTATAACAAAATTCCATGGACTGAGTGACTTAAACACAGACATTTCTCACATTTTGGAAGCCTGTAAGTCCAAGATCAAGGTATGGATACATTAGTTCTTGGTAAGGACCTTGTTGGCTTTCAAACAACTGCTTTTTCACTGTGCAGTCACATGGTAGAGAGAAAGAGAGAGTTGTGATCTTTTTCTCTTATAGAATACTAATTCTATCATAGAGGATCCATCCTCAAGACCATATCTAAACCTGATTATTTCCAAAAGGTTCCACTTGCAAATAATATCACATTGGGGATTAGGGTTTGAATATATGGGTTTTGAGAGGTGATAAGCATTCAGCCCATAACATATAACTATATTATTCTATATCAGCCATTCCATGCCCCTTCCCACTGAGTCACATGTTAACACTCTGTTTGGACACACAGACTTCATCTCAGAGACATCAATTTTCTATCCTGTTACATGAAAACACAAGATACCTTTACCATCCTTTAGAACACACAATGGATTATTTTAACCTCTGAATATTCAATATCTCTGATTCTTTCTCAAAGAATGATGCAGAGTAAAACAAAAAATTATTAACATTCTTCAAATTATGAGACTAGAGAGATTTTTGTTTCCTGTGTCAAGATAATCTCTAAACTCTATCCTTCTATCTATAATGTATACTGCTTTTTTTTTTTTTCTGTTGTTCAGTTGCTAGTTCATGTCTGTTTTCTGTTGTTGTTCAATTGCTAGTTCATGTCTGACTCTTTGTGATCCCATGGACTTCAGCACTCCAGGCTCCTCTGTCCTGCACCATTTCCCAGAGTTTGCTTAAATCTCCCTTGAGTTGGTGATGCTAACCATGTCATCCTCTGCTGCACCCTTCTCCTTTTGCCATCAATCTTTCCCAACATCATGGTCGTTTCTAATGAGTTTCACATCAGGTGGCCAAAATACTGGAGTTAGCTTCAGCAACAGTCCTTCCAATGAATATTCAGGGTTGATTAACTGTTAAGAATTCAATAGTTTTTAGTATTTCACAATGTTGTTCAACCATCACCATTAGTTAATTCCAGAATATTTTCATCACCCTAAAAAAGAAATTCCATGCCCATTATCAGTCATTCCCCATCCTCCTTCTCCCCAGTTCCTAGCAACCACTCATTTATTTTCTCTCTCTGTGGGTTTACCAGTTCTGGATATTTAATATGGCATTTTGTTTTTGGCTTTCTTTACGTGGCATAATGTTTTCAAGGTTCATCCATTCTGTAGCATGTATTAGTACTTTATTCCTTTTTATGGATTAATAACATCCCATTGCATGTGTATGCCATACTTTGTTTAGAGTTTCATCAGCTGATGGACCTTTAGGTTGTTTCCATATTTTGGCTCTTATGAATAATTCTGCTATAAATACTGTTTGAACATATGTTTTTAGTTCTGTTGGGTATATAACTAGGAGTGGAATTGTTGGGTCATATGATAATTCTATGTTTAAATATTTAAGAACTAACTTTTCCATAGCAGTTACAGCATTTTACACTCCTACCAGCAGTATATAAAGGTGCTAAATTCTCCACATTCTCAAGAACACTTATTTTCCTTTTAAAATTTTTATTAAATCTACCCCAGTAGACATGAAATGATGTCTCATTGTCATTTTGATTTGCATGCCCTTAGGGATTAATGGTATTGGGTATGTTCTCATGGGCTTACTGGCTATTTATTCATTTTTTAGGAGAAATGTCTCTTCAAATCCCTTATCTCTTTTTAACTTAGACTATTTGTCTCTATAGTTTTGGACTGTATGGTTACTTTATATATCCTGGATACCAGATTCTCATTATTTCAAATATTTTCTTCCTTTTGGTGATCTTCACTTTTCTGATAGTATCTATGGATGCCCAAAAGTTTTTAACTTTGATGAAGTCCAATTTATCAAATTTTTCTGTGGTTGCTTGTGCTTTTGGTGTCATATCTAAGAAAACATTGCCCAGCCCCAAATCACAAAAATTTGCACCTAATAGTTTTAGCTCTTGCATTTATTTTTTATCCATTTTGTAGTAATTTTTTAATATCACATGAAATAAAGGGTCCAATTTCATGTGTACAGTTTCATGTGCACATCCATATATTCCCATCCTTTGTTAAAAAGACTTCTTTTCCCAGTGAATGGTCATGACCTCTGTGATGAAATTCAGTTTCTATTAATGTACATATTTATTTATGGAATCTTAGTTTTATTCAGTTGATCTATATGTCTGTGACAGTACTACACTATCCTGAATATTGAAGCTCTGTACTTCTGAGCGACTTCACTTTCACTTTCACGCATTGGAGAAGGAAATGGCAACCCACTCCAGTGTTCTTGCCTGGAGAATCCCAGGAACAGAGGAGTCTAGTCACCTGCCGTCTATGGGGTCACACAGAGTCGGACACAACTGAAGCGACTTAGCAGTAGCAGTACTTCTGAAACTGGGAGATATGCATCCTCCAAATTGGTTCTTTTTCAAGATTGTTTTGGTTATCCTGGGTTCCTTGCATCTCCAAATAAGTTTCAAAGTCAGCTTTTACATTTTGCAGGCGTGGCTCAGTTAAGGATTACAAGAGGTGAGCGCAACATAATCCTAAGTGTCCTTATAAGAGGGACCCAGGGGGAGACTTAACTCTAGGAAGCAGAAATTGAGATGATGTGGCCACACACTGAAGAATGCAGTCAAGCTTGTGTGGCTCCAGAGACAAGGAGGAGATTCTCCACAGGAGCCTCCAGAGGAAANACATTTTGCAGGCGTGGCTCAGTTAAGGATTACAAGAGGTGAGCGCAACATAATCCTAAGTGTCCTTATAAAAGGGACCCAGGGGGAGACTTGACTCTAGGAAGCAGAAATTGAGATGATGTGGCCACACACTGAAGAATGCAGTCAAGCTTATGTGGCTCCAGAGACAAGGAGGAGATTCTCCACAGGAGCCTCCAGAGGAAACATCTCTGCCAACTTTCTGATTTTAGTCCATAAGACCCATGTTCTTGGTGTTCTCTGGGGATTTATGACCTCTAGAACTATGGGAGAATATATTTGTGTTGTTCTAAACTACTGAAGTGAAGTAAATTTTTATAGCAACAAAATGAAAACTAAAACAAGGAATATTGCCATGATAGCAATATTGTGTTACAAGGCATGAATAAAGAATGTTTTTACATTTATTTACATTTTCTCTAATTTCTTTCAGTACTATTTTCAGTGTAAAAATCTTACACTTCTTTGGTTAAATTTATTTCTAAGTATTTTGTTCTTTTTAATGCTATTTTAAATGGGATTTTTTTTCTTAATTTCATTTTCAAATTGTTCATTGCTAGTGTGTAGAAATAAATTGATTTTTATATGTTGACCTTGTATCACCCAATATAAATTTAATTTATTCTTCTGATTTGGAATTTAAAGTTTGTCCAAAAACTGGAATTTGTATGTCCATGTTTCTAAGCTGTCTGTGTCCAGCATTTCCAGGGCTTCATTTTTCTCTTGAAAATAAATAGCCTTTGTTGGCCACATATTTATAATTTTCTTCCTACATGCAGAGAGCTGTAGACCTTACTTTACTGTCTAGACTTCACTTCACCATAAAGTTGAAATCATATTTAATTTAAGATCTGAATTTTAGTGTATATAAAGTGTCACTAATCTTAAATGGTAATATTTCCACATCAGTTCAGTTTAGTCGCTCAGTCACTCTTTAGTCACAGAGTGTCTGACTCTTTGCGACCCCATGAACCACAGCACTCCGGTCCTCCATGCCCATCACCAACTCTGGGAGTCCACCCAAACCCATGTCCATTGAGTCGGTGATGCCATCCAACCATCTCATCCTCTGTCATCTCCTTCTACTCCTGCCCCCAATCCCTCCCAATATCAGAGTCTTTTCCAATGAGTCAACTCTTCACGTGATGTGGTCAGAGTATTGGTGTTTCAGCTTCAGCATCAGTCCTTCCAATGAAAGCCCAGGACTGATCTCCTTTAGAATAGACTGGGGTTGCATCTTCTTGCAGTCCAAGGGACTCTCAAGTGTCTTCTCCAACACCACAGTTCAAAAGCATCAATTCTTCTGTGCTCAGCTTTCTTTATAGTCCAACTCTCACATCCATACATGACCACTGGAAAAACCATAGCCTTGACTAGACGAACCTTTGTCGACAAAGTAATGTCTCTGCTTTTTAATATGCTGTCTAGGTTGGTCATAACTTTCCTTCCAAGGAGTAAGCGTCTTTTAATTTCATGGCTGTAGTCACCATCTACAGTGATTTTGGAGCCCAGAAAAATAAAGCCAGCCACTGTTTCCACTGTTTCCCCATCTATTTCCCATGAAGTGATGGGCCCAAATGCCATGATCTTAGATTTCTGAATGTTGAGTTTTCCACATAAGTAAACAAAATGTCCTTAGTTCTTTCCTATTCTAGATTACACTGACCTTTTCTCTTTATTTATAGAAATTCTATAGTTTTGCTACTTCCTTCAAATGTGATTCCAAACGTTGTCAGCTGGTGAGCAAAGAGTGGCTCAGATAATCAACTAGGAGAGTTATTAACATTGTCAATCCTGTGTAATCAAATATCTAAGGAATAAGAAGCCTTAAATGAACTGGCATTTCCCCCATATAGCTGGCATTTGGAAAATGTGGGCATTATAGACAAGATAGCTGATATACAATATTAGAAAGAAATTTTTTACTCCACGATAGACAGCATGAAGCCTTCAGACAAAAGACAGGAAAAAAAACCTTGCATATGTTCATTACAGCCATATAAAGCTTAGCATTTCACACCTTGTCAGAGTTATCAGGTACAGAGCTGTCTTTGAATCTAATTTTCATTCCAACTGAAATGTGAGAAGTCAAATCACTGCATAGTGAAAAGTGGAAAGCTTTCTTCACTGTGCAGTTTGTTGCAATCATGTCTAAGGGGAACTCAGAAAAATCATACATTAAAAAACATTAGGTTGTATTTGTTCAATGCAAACTGTTTTACTTGATAAGGACAAATAAGAGCTCTAAATTGCCCATGTTTAGAAAACTTACGTTAGTAAACATCTCATGTGACTCAGTTCTAACTTGTTTACTGACACAGTCTAGTGTATTTGTTGATTTAAATTTGTTTAACCTCTTAGGTTTTGAAAGTGTTAAGAAATTCTAATATATCTTAGAGAAAGTACTAGGAAAGTAAGATTACCTATGAAGAAGCTATAAGCACAAATTTGTTGTGTGAAATCCTATCTTTCTTTATTTTCAACCTATAGATAAACCTACCAAAAAAAGAAGAGAATAAGGAAAGATGGTAAATTGAGCTAGTTTCTTTAAAATTGCACCCGGATTAAAAAAAAAATTCTCCTTTTAGGATCATTTAGTTTCCCAAGGACTGAAAACATAAAGGGTGGGAATTGTTGTTGTATAAATTTTGTTTCTTTTTTTGTTTTTATTTATTTAGTTTTTGTTATTCTAAATTTTGTTTCTTAAGTGCTGTTTTCATTGTGGTTTTACCTTGTGATAAATGATTGAGCTCCTAAAACTAATAATCACACAATTAGGTGAACTGATGGTTGGTTAAAGAGATAGATAGGTAGATAACTAAGTGATAAAGCAAATTATATAGAATGTTAATGACAGAGTATAGAAGGTGGGCACATGAATGTTTAATATAAAATCCTTTCAATTTAGCTGTGTGTTTTAAAATTTACCCTATAAAATGTTGAAAAAAGTAGTAAATAAATGCAAGTCATAATCTTAGATTAGGTGGTCATGGAGAAGAAAATTCTTAACTCAATTTTCCAGTATACTGTATAGTAAACTCTACATGGGGCATGATAAGAAACATGAGAGAACTGTCAAAACAACACAGAATTACCCACATAAATTGTGAATTCTCTTATGTTTGCTTGGTGACTGGATTAAAACGTCACACAATTTTTTTTTCCAAGATAGAAAATATAACTCAATATAAGTGGTGAGTAGAAGCCTATTGAGATCTATTGCTACCCAAGTAATTTGAGCTTTTACAAACGTTTTAGTCATGCTAGGATTATGATAAAAGAGAATTGTGACATTAAGTTAATATTCAAGAGAGAAAAGGCTATTTTGTTTATCTGGACTTTCTGGCAGGGTGATTTGTCTGCATAACATCAGAAGGCACCTTGCCTGTGAGGCTTCTAGGAGGAGCTTCTTAGAGTTAGGGATTGCACAGTATGTGACAACCGTATTTTCTGGTTAGCATATCTTTTCCTGGGATCGTTTAAACTGGTGAAAAAAAAAATCTTAGTAGCAGCATAAACGCTCAGTTCCATCTTCATGCCTCCCCTCATTCGCTAGTTTCTGTCCCTGCCAAAGGTGAAAAGCCTCCTGATATCTTTGATTACACTTTACTTGAATTTCTATGTAATTTTTTCAAATAAGTATAGATATTGCACATTGCATTTATCTTGTATCCTATTGCGTAAATGAAATTTCACCATTGGTATTCTTTTGTGTTGAAGCTCTTTTCATCAGCATTGTGTTTATGAGATTCATTCATGTTTATGCACGTACTTGTTTTTCACTTATTTCCATTGTTGCATACTATTTCACTGTATGATTCCACCTCATTATTTTGTCCTTTCTAATATTAGCAGGAATTGAGTTACTTTTATTTTGGAGTTTGTAATCACGGAGACCTAGTTTCAATCTCTGGTTCAGGAAGATCCCCTGGAGAAAGGCATAACAACCCACTCTAGTATTTTTGCCTGGAGAATCTCATGGACAGAAGAACCTAGTGGGTTACAACCCTTGGGGTCACAAAGAGTCAGACATAACTGAGTGACTAAGCACACACACAGTACAATTGACTTCTAATCAGTTTCGCTAAAACGTGAAAAAGGATAATTAACTTTGATATTAACCCTATTAACAAATATAATTCTAGCTGTATTACTTATATTTATTGCCTTCTGACTCCCTCAACTAAATGTTACTTCAGAAAAAAAAAGCCTTTATGAATGCAGATTTGACCCTATAGGATCAACTCATCTTCTTTTCTCTGTAAAATAATTTTTAGGAGCCATTACATTGCTTCTTTTTGATATAGAAATTGCACTCCTCTTACCACTCCCTTGATCATCACAAACAAATAATTTAAGCACTATATTCACTATAGCCCTATTTCTAATTTTTTTATTACAGTAAGCCTAGCCTACTGTAGGAACTCAGTAGGACTCAAAAAGGACTAAAATGAGCCAAATATAGTATTTAGTTCAAAATAAATGATTTTGACTCATTAGATTATGATTAAATGCATAATTACCAAGTGGCTTCAGTATATATAAATATTATCATAGCATTTACATTTTCCCTTATAGGACTATTAATATATTGATCTTATTTAATATCATCTTTATGATGCTTAGAAGGCATGATTTTATCACTACCCATTATAGCAACCGTAATAATCTTAAATACACACTTTAATTAGCATAAGGCCAATTGTATTATTAGTATTTGCAGTCTGCAAAATAGCACCTTGGGTTGTCTCTACTAGTAATAATATCAAATATATATGACACTGACTATATATAAAACCTCAACTTATTGCTAAAAATTATTATTCCCACAGTTATACTAATACCCCTAACTTGATTCTCAAAAAATAGTATAATCTTATATCAATACAACTCATAGCTTACTAATTAGCCTTACAAACCTACTCCTCCTTAACCAATTCAACACTAATCATCTTAATATTTCATTACATTTTTCTCTGACTTCTTACCAACCCCACAACTAATTTTAACAACGTGATTGTTACCTCTTATATTAATAGCTAGCCAATATCATGTATTAAAAGAATAATTAACCTGAAAAAATTATATATTACTATACTAATCATACTACAATTATTTCTAATCATAACATTTACTGCTACAGAATTAGTTCTCTTCTACATTTTATTTAAAGCAACACAAGTCCAACACTTATATTGTTACCCAATGAGGTAATCAAACAGAAGGCCTTAATGCATTATTTCTTACTTTATACACTTGTATCCCTCCCCCTTTTAATAAAACTAGTCTATATCCAGCATATCACAGAATCGCTAAATTTCCTGATACTTCAATACTGAATCCAAATAATATCCAATTCCTGACTCAATGTTTTTATATGATTAGCATGCATAATAGTGTAAAATATCTTTATTGTAAAAATACCACTATACGGTCTTTATCTTCGATTACCTAAAGCACTTGTAAGAAGTCCCTACTGCAGGTTCCACAGTACTTCTATCCGTTATTACTGAAACTTGGAGGCTACAGAATACTATGGATTACAATAATACTAAATCCACTAACAGACTTTATAGGATATGATTATATTATATTATTATTATTATTTGATCCTTATGAGACATAATCATAACTATATAAACAGACCTAAAATCACTCATCACATATTCTTCTGTCAGCCATATAGCACTTGTTATTGTAGCTATCCTTTTCCAAACACCTTGAATCTACATAGGGGCTACTGCTCTAATAATTCCTCATGGCCTTACATCATCTATATTATTCTGTCTGACAGATTCAAATTAGAAATGAATTCATAGCTGAACAATAATTCTAGCTTGAGATCTACAAACATTTCTCCCATTAATAGCAACCTGATGATTACTAACAAGCATGACAAACTTAGCCCTGCCCCCAAATATTAATTTAATCAGAGGATTATTTGTAGTAATTTCATCCTTATGATAATCAAACATCATAGTTATTCTAATAGGAATTAATATAGTAATTGCTGCCTTATACTCCCTATACATACTAACTATAACTCAGAGAGGTAAATAAGACACACCATATCAATATTTCACTATCTTCTAAACAAGAAAACACCTTCATATTATTCCATATCTTATCCCTCCTACTCCTATCATTAAACCTCAGATTTATTTTAGGCCTGAGGCAGGGCAAAGACTAATAGAGTTTTGCCAACAAAATACACTGGTCATAGCAAATACCCTCTTCCAACAACACAAGAGAAAACTCTACACATGGACATCACCAGATGGTCAACATCAATATCAGACTGATTATATTCTTTGCAGCCAAAGATGGAGAAGCTCTATACAGTCAACCAAAACAAGACTGGGAGTTAACTGTGGCTCATATCATGAACTTCTTATTGCCAAATTCAGACTTAAAGAAAGTACAAAAACCACTAGACCATTCAGGTATGACCTAAATCAAGTCCCTTATGATTATACAGTGGAAGTGAGAAATAGATTTAAGGGACTAGATCTGATAGAGAGAGTGCCCAATGAACTATGGAATGAGATTCATGACATTGTATAGGAGACAGGAATCAAGACCATCCCTAAGGAAAAGAAATGCAAAAAATGCAAAATGGCTGTCTGGGGAGGCCTTAAAAATAACTGTGAAAAGAAGAGAAGCAAAAAGCAAAGGAGAAAAGGAAAGATATAAGCATCTTAATGCAGAGTTCCAAAGAATAGCAAGGAGAGATAAGAAAGCCTTCTTCAGCGATCAATGCAAAGAAATAGAAGAAAAGAACAGAATGGGAAAGACTAGAGATCTCTTCAAGAAAATTAGAGATACCAAGGGAACATTTCATGCAAAGATGGGCTTAATAAATGACAGAAATGGTATGGACCTAACAGAAGCAGAAGATATTAAGAAGAGGTGGCAAGGATATACAGAAGAACTATACAA
>SJYA01001822.1:1478905-1496664 GCA_006410615.1 Neotragus moschatus | reverse complement strand
GTGGATCACAATAAACTGTGGAAAATTCTTCAAGAGATGGGAATCCAAGACCATCTGACCAGCCTCTTGAGAAACCTATATGCAGGTCAGGAAGCAACAGTTAGAACTGGACATGGAACAACAGACTGGTTCCAAATAGAAAAGGAGTACGTCAAGGCTGTATATTGTCACCCTGCTTATTTAAGTTATATGCAGAGTACATCATGAGAAATGCTGGGCTGGAAGAAGCACAAGCTGGGATCAAGATTGCCGGGAGATATATCAATAACCGCAGATATGCAGATGACACCACCCTTATGGCAGAAAGTGAAGAAGAACTAAAGAGCCTCTTGATGAAAGTGAAAGAGGAGAGTGAAAAAGTTGGCTTAAAGCTCAGCATTCAGAAAACGAAGATCATGGCATCTGGTCCCATCACTTCATGGAAATAGACGTGGAAACAGTGGAAACAGTGTTAGACTTAATTTGGGGGGGGTTCAAAATCTCTGCAGATGGTGACTGCAGCCATGAAATTAAAAGATGCTTACTCCTAGAAGGAAAGTTGTGACCAACCAAGATAGCATATTGAAAAGCAGAGACATTACAAAGCCAACAAAGGTCCGTCTAGTCAAGGCTATGGTTTTCCCAGTGGTCATGTATGGACATGAGAGTTGGACTGTGAAGAAAGCTGAGTGCTGAAGAATTGATGCTTTTGAACTGTGGTGTTGGAGAAGATTCTTGAGAGTCCCTTGGACTACAAGGAGATCCAACTTGTCCATTCTGAAGGAGATCAGCCTTGGGTTTTCTTTGGAAGGAATGATGCTAAAGCTGAAACTCCAGTACTTTGGCCACCTCATGTGATGAGTTGACTCATTGGAAAAGACTCTGATGCTGTAAGGGATTGTGGGCAGGAGGAGAAGGGGACGACAGAGGATGAGATGGATGGATGGCATCACCCACTCAATGGTCATGAATCTGAGTGAACTCCGGGAGTTGATGATGGACAGGGAGCCCTGACGTGCTGTGGTTCATGGGGTCACAAAGAGTCAGACACAACTGAGCGACTGAACTGAACTGAATTGAACTGATACTATAAACATAGTTAAAAAAAAAAAAAAAACTAGATTCTGAACCTAGTAACAGAAGATTATACTCTTATTTACTTAAAATTATCAAGAAAGCTAACTAATGCTCCCATGTCTAATAACATGGTTTTTTCAAACTTTTAAGGGATAATAGTTATCCATTAGTCTTAGGAACAAAAAACTTGTGGAACTCCAAATAAAAGTAATAAACTCATTCTCCTCTTTCATCCTGGCCATGCCACCTAGGAAGCCCCTATTTATATTAATTATACCAATTTTAATAATAAGCACTAATAGCTATAAAACCTATATCCATCACATGCAAAAACTATTATTTCACAATGCCTTCATTAAGAGTCTAATTTCAATAATAATATTTATTCACGTGTTGTTTAGTTGCTAAGTCACGTTTGACTCCTTTGCCACCCCATGGACTATAGCCCACCAGGCTCTCCTGTCCACGGAATTTCCCAGGCAAGAATACTAGAGTGGCTTGCCATTTCCTTCTCCAGGGAATTTTCTCGACCCAGGGATAGAACTCCATCTCCTGTATTGGCAGGCAGATGCTTTACCGCTGAGCCACTAGGGAAGCCCAATATTGATTTTATACAGGCCACGAAATAATTGTCTCAAACTGACCCTCAATTACTGTCCAAACTCTTAAATTATCATTTAGCTTCAAAATAGATTATTTCACAATAATATTTGTAACTACTTGTCACATGATCATAGAATTTTCAATATGATATATGTATTCAGACCCTAATATCAACCAATTTTTAATATCTTTTCCTTTTCCTCATTGCAATATTAATTCTTATTACTGTTAACAACCTCTTCCAACTCTTCATCAGAAGAGAAAGTGTTCATTGTGTTCAGTTGTGTGTTCAGTTGTGTCTGACTCTTTGCGACCCCCTGGACTGTGTAGCCAACCAGGCCCCACTGTCCATGGGATTCTCCAGGCAAGAATATTGGATTTGGTAGACATTCCCTTCTCCAGGGGATCTTCCTGACCCAGGGATCAAGCCCAGGTCTCCCACAGCAGATGAGGAGTACGAATTACATCTTTCCTACTTATCAGATGATTATATGGATGAGCTGCTGCCCTACAGGTAATCTTATATAACCATATTGGAGATATTGGATCTATTACAGCAATAGCATTATTCCTATTCAGCTTAAATGGGGTTAACAACAAATTTTTATACTCAATTTAAATAATTCAAATTTACCTCTAATAGGACTCATACTAGCCACAACTGGAAGATTTGCCCAATTTGGCCTTCACGCATGACTGTCTTCAGCAATAGAAGGCCCTATTTCTATCTCAGCCCTGCTCCACTCAAGCACGTTAGTGGGAGCAGGTATCATTTTACTTGTTTGCTTTAATCCTTCGACAGAAAATAACCACCTTATTCAAACAATTATGTTTAGGAGCCATTACCACACTGTTTATAACAATATATGCTCTTACCTAAAATGATTTTTAAAAAAATATCATTGCCTTTTCTACCTCTAGTCAACTAGGCCTCATGATTGTGACAATTGGCATTAACCAACCTTACCTAGCATTCCTTCTTATTTGTACTCATGACTTCTTTAAAGCTATCTTATTCATATACTCTGGATCTATTATCCTCAGTCTGAACAATGAGCAAGACTTCCTAAAAATGGGTCTATTTAAACAATCCACTTTACCACCACAGGCCTCATCATTGGCAGTCTAGCACTTACAGGGATACCTTTCCTCACTGGATTTTATTTTAAAGACCTAATCATCGAAACTGCCAACACATCTTATAACAACACCTGAGCCCTTTTAATAACTCTAATTGCCACCTCCCTCACGACCCTGTACAGTACCTGCATTATCTTTTTGACTCTGCTAGGACAATCTCAATCCTCTGCCTTAGCTATAATAATGAAAACAATTCCTTTCTTATTAATTCTATTAAATGCCTGTTAAAATTTGAAGCATTTTCACTGGTTTTATTTCCAAGAACATTCCTCCAACAACAATTCCATAAATGACTATACCTTACTACCAAAAGTTACCTGTCCTTCTTGTAATCATTCTAGGCTTCACTCTAGCACTTGAAATCAATANTCTTAATATCTTCTGCTTCTGTTAGGTCCATACCATTTCTGTCCTTTACCAAGCCCATCTTTGCATGAAATGTTCCCTTGGTATCTCTAATTTTCTTGAAGAGATCTCTAGTCTTTCCCATTCTGTTGCTTTCCTCTATTTCTTTGCATTGATCGCTGAAGAAGGCTTTTTTAATCTCTTCTTGCTGTTCTTTGGAACTCTGCATTCAGATGCTTATATCTAGCCACATGGAAATATATGTCATTTTAAGAGTATTTTTATTTTTTTATTTTTTGTCATGGACCCAAAGCAACAAAGTGTTAGTTGCTGGGTTGTGTCTAACTCTTTGTGACCCCATGGACTATAGCCTGCCAGGCTTCTCTGTCCATACAATTTTCCAGGCAAGAATACTGGAGTGGGTTTCCATTTTCTTCTCCAGAGGATCTTCCCGATCTAGGGATGGAACCCAGGTCTCCTGAACTGCAGACAGACGACTGCCTGAGCCACCAGGGAAGCAACAAAACGTGTGTGCATATGCTCACTCTTTAATTTGTTTAATTGTGTGCATGTTTATGGGGATGAATTGGACCTTAAGAAAATGAGTGTTTGTTTCTTTAATAGTTAATTAGCAAATTGAGGATCATAGATCTTTTTAAATTTATTTGAAAGTTAAAAACTAAATAGATGAGTCCAGAAGATATTAGATGTTATTTTAAAGAATGAAATGAAATAAAAAAAATTAGTTAAAGTTGAAAAATCAGCATTTATTTGGAATTTTTTATTTTGAAAGGTACTCTTTTTACAATCAGTGATGAGATAAATAAAGTGGTATGTCATCCTTAGTTTTGGACAAAATAAGTGAGATAATGTTCTAGGTATTGATAAGATTAAGAAAATGTGATGTTTAAGGCACTTAGTTTATTAAAAGTCACTTATACAGAGAGTTTGATGAAATGCAGTGTATGATAATAAAGTATCTGAAAGTTACTTATAATTTGAAGCTTGACAAATGAGTTTAACTTGACCTACTTTATATAATTAAATTTTGTACTTCAGATCTAATTAGTGTGAGCTTACAGATATACTTTCAATAAACAAAAATTGATTGAATTTAAAATTTTATGAGGGAAAATTGAATGTAAATAAGACTGAAAAAAGTCTAGTTGGAAATATTCATTGTTCTTGGATTCATTTGTTTGATGATATCAATTATAAGAACAGAAATTATCAAGAATTGGACTATTATTATTTGATCTTACTTCATTCTAATTACTGAGAAATAGGTACACACTTTTTCAGAAGTAATGAACTTGTTATAATGCACTCCTTTCTTATAGTATCAAATCTAGTCATTGTGGATTATAAATTTGGAAAAGAAATACATAAAACATCAGCCCATATGAGAAGGTCAAGGATAGTTGTACCTGGGAAACAGAGGAAAGTATTCAAATTTGAACAATAAATGGGTTTGGTTACTTTGTTTAGACCCCTAAATAAATGAAACTTTTTAATGATGCCCTAAAAGTAATTTTAACAAGAGTGAAAATGTCTGAGAATAAATTTAACAGCAAAGGAACTAAGAGTCATCCTCACTGGACAGCTGTAGTTTGAAATTACTCTGATGCTATCTGAATATTTACAAAGGAGCTTTGTTAGGTTATTAAGACCATACAGTTCTTAAGTTCAATAAGTTTTCCCAGATGTATATGGCACTACCCAGACACTCCAAAAAGTTCCCTCTTGCCCCTTTTCAGTTGATTTCCACTTTGCCGTAGGTCTGACACCTTCTGACTTCTATTATGTATGATTATACCTGTTCTCGGAGAGGGCAATGGCACCTCACTCCAGTACTCTTGCCTGGAAAATCCCATGGACAGAGGAGCCTGGTGGGTTGCAGTCCATGGGGTCGCTAAGAGTCGGACATGAATGAGCGACGTCTCTTTCACTCTTCACTTTCATGCATTGGAGAAGGAAATGGCAACCCACTCCAGTGTTCTTGCCTGGAGAATCCCAGGAACGGTGGAGCCTGGTGGGCTGCTGTCTATGGGGTCATGCAGAGTCGGACATGACTGAAGCGACTTAGCAGCAGCAGCATACCTGTTCTAGGACTGCATGCAAATAAATCCTGTAGTATGGATTCCTCTGTGTCTATTATGTGGCTTCTTTCACTGAATATAATGATTTTGTGATTCACCCATGTGGTTTTATACATAAGTAATTTATTCATTTTTTTCTGAATATAACCACAATTTGTCTATATTTCTGTTCATGAATGGTTGGGCTGTTTCCAGCTTTAGGATGCTACAAATAAAGCTGCTATGAGCATTCATGTATAAGCCTTTCTGTGAACATATGTTGTCATCTTTCTTGGGGAAGTACCTAGGACTGGAATTTACTGGGCCACAGAGTCGGCCACGACTCAGCGACTTCACTTTCACTTTTCACTTTCATGATTGGAAAAGGAAATGGCAGCCCACTCCAGTGTTCTTGCCTGGAGAATCCCAGGGACGGGGGAGCCTCTTGGGCTGCCGTCTCTGAGGTCGCGCAGAGTCGGACAGGACTGGGGTGACTTAGTAGCAGCAGAGAAGTTACATACTTTTGTTTATAAGAAACTACCAAACAATCGTCAAACCTGCTTGTCTGATTTCTGTTTATTGATTACATTGTCAGTAGTGCTTTTGTGATTTTTAAAATAATTAGTTTCTAATCAGTTTATGTTAATATGTAATTTCTACATGATTGGACCAGGTTTACTGTATATTAAAAGCTGGCAAAGATAATTAGAAGCCAAATGTCGTGGCATAATTACATCCCCCTAAGGAAGTTCACATCCTAATCCCTAGAATCTGTGAATATGATATTTTATATGGCAAAGAGAAATTCAGGTTGCATGTGAAATTAAGTTTGCTAATCAGCTGACCTTAAAATGGAAAGATTATTCTGGATTATCCAGATGGGCTCAGTGCAATTGCAAGAGCCCTTGTAAGTGGAAGAGAGAATCAGAAGAGCAAGAACCAGAGAACCAGAGAGATGGTGTGCGAAAGACTCACCCCAACCTTGCTGGTTTTGAATGGAGGAGTGAGGATACAAACCAAGGAAGGAAGGTGATTGCTAGAGCAAGGAAATGAATTATTCCCTAGACCGTCCTTAGAGCTTCCAGTAGGAACACAGGCTTACTCACAGTTTGATTTTAGCCCAAGATGAGCAGAACTGCAATATAATAAATTTAGATTAAGTCAACTTAATCTATGGTAATGGGAAATACACCTATGACAAGATAAAATAAATTTAAAACATGGTTTTGAAGCTTCAAATTGACGTTAAGTGTCTCAAATTGTAGTTATTTTATACCGTTCTGGTATGTTTAGCTTGATCCACAGGTTTACCATTTTCTTGGCTCTGCATACCATATTATGGTGCATGTCTCGTGGTAGAAAAAATTATGATTTTGCTCTTCTTGTTGAAAATTAGTTTCGTGAATTTAGAATTCTAACTTGACAGTTATTTTCTCTTAGCATATTGAAAATGTCATTCTTTTTTTTTTCCCCTAGTTTCCAATGTTGCTGCAGTGATATCAGCTGCCAATTTAATAGTTTTCCTCTAGAGATAACTGATATTTTCACATTGTCTGGTTGTAGGATTTTCCCATCTGTGTTGGATGTTCTTTAGTTTTTCTTGTTATGTATCTAAAGTGAAGCTTCTTTTTTAGTTTGTCATAGATGAGATTTTCTTGTCTTCTTGCATGTAAGTATTGGTGTTTCTGATCTGTATAGGAAGTACTTCAGCCGTTAGAACTCGAGTATTGCCCTCTCCTTTCCTTCCTTGCTTCCTCCCTTCTCTCCCTCCTTCCCTCCTGCCCTCCCTTCCACCTCTCCTTTCTCCTTTCCTTCCTTTCTTTTTCATTATTTTAGACTGAGATTTTAATTATACATGTATTAAAACTCTTCGTCCTACCCTCTGTATATGTTAACTTGCTTTTATTCTTGCTTTCTTCTTTTTCTGTCTTATTCAAGTTCTGAAGATTTTCCACATAGCCCAATCTTGAAAGGGCTTTCAGTGTTACAGGAAAATCAATTATGCTAGGACTTTATTTTTCAAGTCTCAAAAAATGCTTTTCTCTCAAAGTTCTTATTGTAATTTTGGGCTTCAGGGGCCTCATTTGGAAGTCTTAAAATGAACATTGATTTCTTTTGACATTCATGTTTATAATCAAAACTGTTCCTGAGACAACACGTGCTTCTGACAATAGGGGGAATGTTATACACAAAAGTATAAAATGGGAGGCAAATGATAAAATTTCAGGATTTTATAGTAGTATTTCTCTTTTTCTAGTTATTCACTCATCAGATATATGTGTATTGATTATTTCTCATGTTCCAAGTTCTTTACAGGTAACAGTAGATACGATTTCCTGTTTAATGGAGCTTACAGCCTTTGGGGAATATAAGAGACTAGATAATAAAGCAATACCTATTGATTTTTTCCCCTATTACAAATGAGAACTCAGGTTAGTGAATGTTCCAGGTGGCCCCTGACCTTCTGTTTAATATGGCATGTGTTTTTGCCCCTCCTTCATTTTTGCCTTTGCAGTATATTATTTTCAAAGAATGGGCTTTAGAGTGAGACCGCTTGAATGTAAATGTCAGTTCTGACAATTAACAACTCTGTAACTTTGGGCAGACTATGTTGTACCTCCAAGAATCTGATTCCTCATTTATACAATAAGGAAATGGTACTTTTCTCAAAGGGTAGTTAGGAGGATCAAATGAATTAATTTAAAAGTACCCAATAAATATAAGTATATGCTCCATTTGTCCAAAGAACAAAACCACATCTCTCACATAGGCCAGATATGTTGCTTCTCCACTTTATAGAAGTTCTTCTGTGTCTAAAAAAGTACAAGTCAGTTTTAAGAAGCTGCTAGACTAACTGTAAGTGCTTCTCAGGTGGTGCAGTGGTAACGAATATGCACACCAATGCAGGAATCTTTGGAGATGAGAGTTTGATCCCTGGGTAGGAAGGATACTTGGAGTAGGAATTGGCAACCCATTCCAGTATTTCTGCCTGAAAAATTCCATGGACAGATGTGCCTGGCAAAGAGTAGCAAGAAGTCAGACATGACTGAGTGGCCGAGCATGCACACAGACCAGCGACCAATGCCAAGGGATAGGCATTTGTGCTAATTGCCATTTTTGCAGAGAGAAGTTGCTAGTCCCGAAAAATTATGTAACTTTTCAAAATGTATTTTACTTACTTCCAGAAACACTCCTTTTTGAAGAAGAATTATGTACTAGCTCCTCTCATATTCCATATTTTAGACCCATATACTTAATGTGAATTATTTAAGAGGTGGTAAAAATTGTATTTAAAATTTGATAACATTCAATGACAAATAATTTTAGTATTGGTATCATCTCATTTTCCAATCCATCTTTCTTCCACTCCCTTGAACATCATTTTTGCTTACGTGTGCTATTTTTTATGAGTTTGAAGTCTGCTGCTGCTACTAAGTCGCTTCAGTCATGTCCAACTCTATGCGACCCCATAGATGGCAGCCCACCAGGCACCCCCATCCCTGGGATTCTCCAGGGAAGAACACTGGAGTGGGTTGCCATTTCCTTCTCCAATGCATGAAAGTGAAAAGTGAAAGTGAAGTCGCTCAGTCGTGTCCGACTCCTAGCGACCCCATGGACTGCAGCCCACCAGGCTCCTCTGTCCATGTGGTTTTCCAGGCAAGAGTACTGGAGTGGGGTGCCATTGTCTAGGAAAAATAAAATACTCAACAGATATCTCTTTTGTTTTTGAGTGTTATGAAATGATATCAATCAGCCAAAGGACCATTCTGAAAGTAGGAGTGGTAGTTGCTAGGTTGTGTTGGACTCTTTGCAACCCCATGGACTGTAGCCTGCCAGACTCCTCTGTCCATGGGATTCTCCACACAAAAATACTGGTGTGGGTTGCCATTTCCTTCTCCAGGAGATCTTCTCAACTCTCAAACTATGGCACAATTGCACTCATCTCACACGCTAGTAAAGTAATGCTCAAAATTCCCCAAGCCAGGCTTCAGCAATACATGAACCATGAACTTCCAGATGTTCAAGCTGGTTTTAGAAAAGGCAGAGGAACCAGAGATCAAATTGTCAACATCTGGTGGATCATGGAAAAAGCAACAGAGTTCCAGAAAAACATCTATTTCTGCTTTATTGACTATGTCAAAGCCTTTGAGTGTGTGGATCACAATAAACTGTGGAAAATTCTGGAAGAGATGGGAATACCAGACCACTTGGCCTGCCTCTTGAGAAATCTGTATGTAGGCCAGGAAGCAGCAGTTTGAACTGGACATGGAACAACAGACTGGTTCCAAATAGGAAAAGGAGTATGTCAAGGCTGTATATTGTCACCCTGCTTATTTAACTTCTATGCAGAGTACATCATGAGAAATGTTGGGCTAGAAGAACACAAGCTGGATCAGGATTGCCAGGAGAAATATCAATAACCTCAGATATGCAGATGACACCACCCTTATGGCAGAAAGTGAAGAGGAACTAAAAAGCTCTTGATGAAAGTGAAAGAGGAGAGTGAAAAAGTTGGCTTAAAGCTCAACATTCAGTAAACGAAGATCATGGCATCTGGTCCCATCACTTCATGGAAAATAGTTGGGGAAACAGTGGAAACAGTGTCAGAGTTTATTTTGGGGGGCTCCAAANGTGAAAGAGGAGAGTGAAAAAGTTGGCTTAAAGCTCAACATTCAGTAAACGAAGATCATGGCATCTGGTCCCATCACTTCATGGAAAATAGTTGGGGAAACAGTGGAAACAGTGTCAGAGTTTATTTTGGGGGGCTCCAAAATCACTGCAGATGATGACTGCAGCCATGAAATGAAAAGACGCTTACTCCTTGGAAGAAAAGTTATGAGCAACCTAGATAGAATATACAAAAGCAGAGACATTACTTTGCCGACTAAGGTCCGTCTAGTCAAGGCTATGATTTTTCCTGTGGTCATGTGTGGATGTGAGAGGTGGACTGCGAAGAAGGCTGAGCACCGAAGAATTGATACTTTTGAACTGTGGTGTTGGAGAAGACTCTTGAGAGTCCCTTGGACTGCAAGGAGATCCAACCAGTCCATTCTGAAGGAGATCAGCCCTGGGATTTCTTTGGAAGGAATGATGTTAAAGCTGAAACTCCAGTACTTTGGCCACCTCATGCGAAGAGTTGACTCATTGGAAAAGATTTTGATGCTGGGAGGGATTAGGGGCAGGAGGAGAAGGGGACGACAGAGGATGAGATGGCTGGATGGCATCACTGACTCGATGGACACGAGTCTGAGTGAACTCCGGGAGTTGGTGATGGACAGGGAGGCCTGGCATGCTGCGGTTCATGGGGTTGCAAAGAGTCGGACAAGACTGAGTGACTGAACTGAATTGAACTTCCTGTGACAGATTCTTTACCAACTGAGCTAGGAGGGAGCCTAATACAAGAGAAATAGAGAAATAATAATTGTCAGCTGAAGCCTATGATAAACCCAAGATCTATGCTGAAACTGGTGAAGTTGAAATTTCAAAGTTGAAATTTTCAAAGGCATTGAATATAGAGTATCATGTCTGATGTTGTGCATAGTTTTCTTTGTGATTTACTAATTATTATGATTTTCTTGGAGGGAAAACAGTCTTTAACATATCACACTTTCATTGCTTTAGGCCCCTGATATCTTACCACAGTACAGGAACTCCATTTGAACTAAAATATTAGCAAATTTTAATAACGAATAGAAGACAAGCATGGAGGACCAAATCTGAAGGGGCATTCTATATCGTTATTTTAAGCATGCTTTATATAACCAAAGGAAAAATAGAACTATATATTATCAGCAGAAATTGGCTAAGGGCAGTAAAGGTCAAATGTTGGTTTAATTGTTTTTAATAACAGGGAAGGGAGAAGGATCAGCTGAGAGAATTAAATGAAGTTTATGTAATATAATATAGAGAAGAATATAAATGTTGCATCTGCAACCCAGAAAACTGAGTTGTTGCTAAATAAGTTGTAGACTTAAAAATTAGAAAAATTACCCTGGACATTTGGAAAGTGAATTGGAAGTGTTAGTCACTCAGTCATGCTCGACTCTTTGTGATGCCATGGATTGTAGCCCAACAAGACCCTCTGTCCATGGAATTCTCCAGGCAAGAATACTGGAATGGGTTGCCATACCCTCCTCCAGAGGATTCCCAACCCAGGGATCAAACCCGGGTCTCCTGCATTGCAGGCAGATTCTTTACCATCTGAGCCACCTGGGAAGCCCCTGAATAATCGGAAACCACCACTGAAAAAATGCATCCTTAAAGGGGCTCAACTACTAGTGCACCAGTGACTTCTATCTTCTGGTGCAGGAAATCTGATTAAATCTGTTTTCTCTTACATACACTCTTGTCACAACTGTGACAGTCACTGAAATCATTCATTCCATCGTTTGATGCTTTTCAACACTAATGTCTCAGGTTAGATTTCCTTAAAGAAGAGGTTAAGACAGAGATTTGCATGCAGCAAGTTTATTGGGAAACACTCTTAAGATCAACACCTCTGTGGGCATACTGGAAGCAGGAATAATCAGATGGAGATGATGAACTGCAGTGCGAACGTGACCAAGGCCTCAACAATTCCTAGGAGAGCTGTGAAGCTGGGGTGGCCCTTCAGATTCATCCCAGGTGAAGTCAAGTCAACCATGCATTTGGTGTCCTCTACTGACCCTTAGAGAGGCCTGACCTTGGGTGAAGTTGGCTGTCTTAGCTAAGAGTTGTGGGCCACCACCACTCCCAGCAACTGAGAAATGAAACTTCAGCTGAAGGCAAAAGGTGGTGCCCTCCACTGTTTATTACCATTGACCTCAAAAGCCTTCAGTTTCTTACCCTTTAATCTAATCTATTCTAAGAGCTTCCACCTCCTTTTTAATTTCCTTCTCCATGTCCCTGCCTAAAGTGCTTCTGGTCTTCTCCTGAGGCTTTGCTACATGGACCATCGCCTTTTAAAATATTTAAACCCAGAATGTCACAGTGAGTTACTGACCTTCTCTGCGAGATTTAGGGGTTTCAGTACCTTAAGGAAATGTGATAAATCTATCGGAGAGTTAGTATTAGAACCTGTAGTTCCTGCTTTTTCATTTATAGCTTAGCTAAGAAAAAATCTTTTTTCTTTTTAGTAATCATTTCTTTTTCCTAGTCCAAAAATTGGAAAGAAAACACAAAATATATATTCACCTTTGCAGCCAGATTGCTTATTCAGAGATAAGGGAGAAAAGCATTGGCTGTGTTAACACAGGAAAATATCTTTTCATTATGTTCAAATGTTTCCCCTTTCCTCTTCTTTCTTTCTTTCTCTCTCTCTCTCTCTCACTCCCTCTGTGATCCACCTCCCCTCTCTTTTCTCTATTCTCCTACCTACATTAATTGTGAAGTCTGTACAGTGACCTTCAGATTTTCTGTTAAGAAGGTCAGATAGTCAAGTGTTAGCTGAGGGAAAACTATTTTTTATTATGCATTTCCATATGCATTAAGTCTTAATTTTATCTTTCCAATATATTTGCAATATAAACGCTTTTGTATGTAATTTCATAGTTAAAGAAACTAAAGCCCAGAGGGATAAAATGGATCGCACAAAGCACATGGAATTTAAATGAGTTCTTACTATCTAAAGGCTCCATCTTTTGCGGTCAGAGCCCTGTTTTTTTTTTTTTTTTTTTTTTTACCACTATTAATAGCATTTACTTTTTAGAGCAGTTTTAGGTTCACAGGATAATTGAGTGGAAAATTCAGAGAGTCCTCATATAAACTCTGCCCATACACACGGAAGTGAAAATGAAAGTGTTAGTCGCTCAGTCATATCTGACTCTTTTCCAATCCTGCCAGACTCTTCTGTGGATGGAATTCTGCAAGCAAAAATGATGAAGTGGGTAGCCATTCCCTTCTCCAGAGGATCTTCCCCCACCTAGGAATCAAACCCGGGATCTCCTGCATTGCAAGCAGATTCTTTACTGGCTGAACCACCAGGGAAGCCCTTGCACATGCAGAACCTCCCCTAGAATCAACGCTCCAGTCAAAGTGGAACATTTGTTAGAATTAATGGAGCTGCACTGACACGTCATAATTACCCGAAGCCCACAGTTGATGTTACCGTTCACCTTTGGTATTGCATATTCTGTGAGTTTGGACAAATTTATAATGACACATATTCACCACTATAGTATCATACAGGGTAGTTTCACTGCCCTAAAATCCTCTGTAATCTACCTATCCATCCCTTCTCCTTTCCTAACCGGTGGCAACCACTGAGCTCTTTATTTTCTCCACATTTTTCCTTTTCCAGAATGTCATATGGTTGGAGCCATACTGTATGTAGCCTTTTCAGTTTTTTTTTTTAAACTTAGTAATATAATGGCATTTTAATTCCCTCCATGTCTTTTACTTGTTTGATAGTTCATTCTTTTAGTGCTGAGCAATAGCCTGTTGTCTGGATGTACCACAATAAGTTTACTCATTCACCTGTTGCAGAACATTCTGATTATGTCCAAATTTGGCAATTGTAAATAAAGCTGATATAAATATCCCTGTGCAGGCTTTTCTGTGAACGTGAGTTTTCAACTCCTTTGGATAAGTACTAAGGGGCAAGATTGCTAAATCTTACCATTTTGCATCCCCACCAGCACTGAAAGGAGGGTTCCTGTTGCTGCACAGCATTTATGGTTGTCAGTGTTCTGGATTTTGGCCGTTCCTGAAGGCTGGCTTTGTGTTCTAAACTTTAAGTTGGTTGTGAAGGTGTATGGGACTTCCATGGTGGCACAACAGTAAAGAAACTGTCTGCAGTGGAGGAGCTGCAGGAGACACAGGTTTGATGCCTGGGCCGGGAAGATCCCCTAGAGGAGCGCATGGCCACCTACTCCAGTATTTTTGCCTGGAGAAGTCCATGGACTGAGGAACCTGGCATACTACAGTCCACAGGATCGCAAAGAATCAGACACGCCTGAAGTGACTTGGCACACACGTGTGCACGCACATGAATGTGTACACCAGATAGCCAATTAAGAGGTTTTTCTTCAGGTGGTCCTATTTGCTTAAATTGTTAGCTTTCTAGTTTGATAGCAGAAAACTACATGCCCACCCTCTACCTTGCATAACTGCTTCGGGAGCATTTCTTTGAGAGGACCCAGTGACTAAATGATGCATATTTAACTCCTAAATTAACTCCTAAACACCTCCTTTGCATCAGTTTAGGGGTTTGGGGAAGAATTGGTCAAGAAAGATTAGATGCATGAGAAGTTTATGGGAAGTAACTGTAAAAGATAAAGAAGGAAGGATCATGAGAAGGCTGGAGATCCTTAAAATTATGATCAGGTTTGACATCTGTGAAAGGAGAGAGGAAAAAAAAAAAAGGATAAATTCAGAAAAACTTCAGACTGCAGTGTTTTCCTGAGAAAGCCTCAGCCAGGTTGGTGGGGATCCCTGCATCAAGGATTGTCTGTTAGAGGAATCTTGCTTTGGGCAGAAATGATCCACCCCTGGTTCCTCTGCTGTGCTCAGTTTCTGACAGGGAGCAGTCCAGTGAAAGCATGGCCTAAGTATGAACACTAGCGTGGAGCCAAAGATGGGACAGAGAGGCTGCCTGCCAGTATGCCCTGTAGCAGGAACTTGCAGGGAGATCTGGGTGGTGCATCCAGGTCTGCCATGTTCTTCATTCTCCTTCCCTCTCTGCAGGATTTCTTGCCTTTCCATTCTTAAGAATCTTAATTGCCTATCCCGTCGCAAAGAGTCGGACATGGCTGAGCAACTTGAACTGAAATGAACTGATGCAATCATCTACATTCATATATAATGCACTCCTGGAACAAACACAAAAGCATTTTTTAAAGTTCATTTGTAACTTTTTTTCTTTTATTCTACACCCAAGCAATGTTGACACTTGTCTAACTTGTCTACAAAACAGAAATAGAGTTAAAGATGGAGCAAGTAAACTTATTGTTGCATCGTTAAGGGGTGGGGAGGGATGAACTGCAAGACTGGGATTGGCAAGCACACACTGCTATATATAGAATAAGTAGCTGAGGACCTACTGCAGAGCACAGGGCGCTCTGGTTGGAGTTCTGTGAGGGTGAGGGCCTGTGTGGAAGGGGAGTCTGAAGCAGAGTGGATGTGTATGCGGCAGGTTCACTGTGCTCTATACCTGGAGCTGACATAACACTGTCAGCTCTATTCCAATACAAATCATATCAAAATTAGCTTGCTACAAAGATAAAAAATTAAAATAAGGAGAATTACTATAATCCTTTTTCTTTAGTACAAAATACCCAATGCTGTACACCTAGCCTTCTGTACATGTCCTTTAATTGTGTCTGTTTCCTTCACAATCAATCACATTCTGATACCTTATGTTGATTTAGTCTGAATGAGGCTAAAGATTCACCATTTCAGTACAGCTCTAATGATTTTCATCTTTGCTTCAATTTTATTGTTTTTTCTTGTCTTTATTGTGTGCACTTTGATTTTTCAATTTCTTATTAATGCTTATAAAATTGTATGGGTGAAAAGCAATAAAATATTCAGATAATTGCAAAAACTTTGCTCTACCAAGAAAAGTAATATCCATATCCAAGTTTAACTGCTGTCTGGAAGTACCATGATAAGATTATTAAAATGCACATTCAATGACTGATGAACAGAAAGTCCACATTTAGAACATGAAATGGCATTTAGGAACATTTATTAACACCATTTATAACTGTTTGTCTTAGATCTGGCTCTCTTAGAAGCAGAGCCTGAGACATGATTCTCAGGTAAATGATTTATTTAGAGAGTGCTCTTAGGAGGAGATTCAAAGGAAGCAAGGGAATTAGGATAGGGCAGGGAGCAGCAAAGTAAAGACATGATGTCAGATGACCTCCAGTCCCAGCCTGATGCCACGTGAAGGCTTTTGGCAACAAGATGTTGGAGTTTTTGTTACCACCACCTCCCACCAACTCACATACTCATGCTACTCCGTCTGTCATCAGTCCCAGGCTGCCCCTGGTGAAGCAGAGTGTATCACCCGATGACAGCCTTCTGGAGAAAGTTGCAGTCGTGGTTGGTCAGCAGCAAAACCTGTACTAGCAATGAAATGAGTGGGGTGGGGTGAAGTGTACTGAGTGTGTCTGCTCAATAGAATTCCTCTTAGGAGACTCCATCCTAGAAAGCTTTTCTATATGAAAGTCAACAGTTATTGTTAGACTGTGAAAGCAGAGAAATAGTACCAAACCAAATATCTCTGTGCCTTATGATTTCATGTATCTCCTAATTAACTCCTAGGCACTGAGATCCTTGTGTCTCTAATGTGAAAGGCTTTTGGTTATCTCTTTTGGCCTACTATTCTGAATTTCTGTGTGTTTTCTGTCATTCACTTTGCATCACACACATGCACTCATACACTCTGTCTCTGTGTCTCTCTCTCATACACACACACTCACACACACGGAGCAGTTAGACAATATTGCATGCACACTCATTTCATCCATGAAATTGTTTGATCACCAGTTTCTTTTACTCTTTACAGAGTAAAGAAAAGCCTCATGTTATTAAGTTGAGATTAAGTATGCTTCAGTATTTCTATTAGGTTTCCTAAAAGAATCATGTAAATTTACAACATTCATATGTGCGTTTGCCTCAATTACTAAAATGAAACATCCTTTAAGCAGGTGCTTACTCAGCATGATGATCAAGAACAGAGAAAGAAAATGCATCGAGAGCCAAAAAGTCTGTTGTACTCTGATTTTCCATTTCACATGGGGAGAACAAAAATGGTAGAATGTTAAAAGCAAATGTTTTAGATAACATGGTGTCACTTAATTACCAAATGTATCTTTCTTTTTCCTTCCTTTTAACTTTTGAAATTTAAAAGGGCTATAAGGAAACCTTATTAAATGATTTTAGCTGGGAAACTTCAATTTCAATTACCCCAAATGGTATATTCAGACATTGCTCTCCTCATGAGTTCTTTATGTGGGAAAAAGAGCCTAGTTTTAGGGCCTTGTCAGTGATAAAGTAAATTGATCTATTACCTACCCCCTGAGGAAATTCCTACAGGGCTATCTTGCTCTAGACTGCCTAAGTGTCTCATTTGTACCTAAAAACAAGAAGTGTCATTTTTTTCCCTATTCAAGATGTCATAGGCCCAATTTTCTTTTGCTAAGGATCACAGTTATTAGTCTCTGAAGGTGCTAGCACTTGAGGCCAAGCCTGAGGTGATTAAAATGCCTCGGCACTTTGAGGACTGGTGCCCTTCCATTACTTCTCATCTCCAGCTGCTTCCTGTCTGACTCTCCTTCTGTCTTTCATTATGATCCATCATTATCCATTTTAAGGTCTGGGTAAGTCATGTGAATTAAGGAAAATTGAGAACCTTAAGAAAATACATTTTGACAGACAGGTACTACTGGCAAAGAGATGGAAACACTGACCCAATCCCATTATCTCTCCCATTTTATAAATACACTTATTTTGCCTTTCAAATTCCCCCTTTTCTCACTAATGCTGTCTCTCTCTGTCTCTCTCCCTCCCTCCTTTCCCCTCAGACACACACACACACACACACACACACAC
>SJYA01001822.1:1407438-1478839 GCA_006410615.1 Neotragus moschatus | reverse complement strand
ACAGAAGAAATTTAAATTAAATTGAAATTAAATTTAATTTAATTTATTAAATTATTAAATTTAATTTAATTAATTTAATAAATTTAATTGAAATTTAATTTCAATATAGAGATTATGCCATAATCCAGGTAGCACCATTTACTCGTTGGGAGCTTACGTGGACAACTGGGACAAATACCCTTTAGGTATTTGTTTCAAATTCAAAACTATTATGCAAGTGAAGCATTCTTAGGCATAATTTTAATTAGTTAATGAACACAGAAATATGTTCCCATATCTGGAAGTGAGGCTGAAAAGGTTGAAGATGGGCTGGATTCAAATGTGTTTAGAGGTGGCTAGATTACAGGTCCTGGGTCCGGTCCAGATGAATAATTCATACCCGCATAGATATACCGGTAACTCCAATTGCCTGGCCCATGGACCCCAGTGTCCCTCACTTTTCCACTAATGACCACATATACCCCTGATGATGACTATTAATGTTCAGAAGCGTTCCATCTGTGATGTGCCTGTCTCTGAGCATATCTCTGAGCAACAGGCAAAAATATTTTAAGAGCTGCCAACTGGTTCTTAAATTATGCCGCTATATACAGGTCTGTTATGGATGAATGGAAGAAAAGAGGTAGAGCTGTAGAAAACTTACAGTGAATTTCAAATAATTCCCAAACTAGCTTGTGCATTTAATGTATCCATCTATCTAATCATCCATCATGCATGATTAGTAGACATTTTGTTTTGTCAAAAAAAAAAAAAAAAAAAGCATCCATAAAACATTCGGTCCATGCCAAAAGGTCCTTGATGTTTGGTCTTCCCCAAAATATCAAATATCCCAGAGTTGGACACAATTTAGTGACTAAGTGACAACAACAACAAAATATCAAAAGAAATGTGGTCTAAATTATTTTTTATATTTGATCCTGTTCAAAGCATCCATGGAGACTCTTGGCCCACACCAAAAGATCCTTGATATTTATTTGATCCAGCCCAAAACCATTTTGGGTGAACCAAATATGCTCATGGACATTTTGGCATGGGTCAGATTTCAAACTCCTTGTGTCATGGGCCAGATGTCTTATGGACATTTAGGACAGGACCAAATATTCTACAAGGGTCATACACAGAAACTTTGCCCNCAAAAGATCCTTGATATTTATTTGATCCAGCCCAAAACCATTTTGGGTGAACCAAATATGCTCATGGACATTTTGGCATGGGTCAGATTTCAAACTCCTTGTGTCATGGGCCAGATGTCTTATGGACATTTAGGACAGGACCAAATATTCTACAAGGGTCATGCACAGAAACTTTGCCCTTCATTCAGCTATCCCCAAACATGTCCTCACTCCAAAAAACAAAAAAGTGAACTGCTAATAAGCAAATGCTGCAGGAAAAGCACACCTAGCTCCAAGTCAAGCTGTTCAAGCTGTGAGATGCTGATCTGAGTTGGTGCCAGATCATATGTGAGCTGTTGGTGTTTCTATGTTTGTTCCACTTTGCAAGAAAGGGTCACTTGGCTTCATGGCTCCAAGTAAAGACAAAAGACATTTTTCACCAATGGTATCTCAGGAAATGTCATACCAGGGGTTTTCCTACAAAGGACCTGCAATGCAGACACATGTGGGAGTATTTCTAAGATAAGATTATGTCCTTGGTAGTTTGAAGTCAGTGAAAAAGAGAAAAGTTAATTTCCATTTACTCAGTTTCAGAACCCTCTCTAGATATGTTTGAACCTTTCTCTGTATTTGATTTCATCCCTGTCCCCTTCCAAGCATGTCCCAGAAGGGATGCTGTCTTGGTAAACAGCTCATTGATCTAAGATATGAGCATTTTATCTCTGTCCAACAGAAGACTGGACACCCAGGGTAAAGTTGGCTTAGTGATAAGGCCAGTTACATGTTTTTTCCACTTAAGAGCCTGCACACCCTCCCTCCATCTCTAACACACACATAGAACTTCCATTGTGGATGAATTTCCCTTGCTGATGGTAGGAACTTGTGGAGAGACCAGAGGGTTGCAATTTCTATTTCCACCTTCTGATCCAATCCTGATCCCAGCACTTTACATAGCTAGGGCACAGGCATGCAATGCGCCCTGGGGCATGAAACTGATTGCTCAACTGGAAATGTATTGAAAAGAAAGAAAAAAGAAATGAGCATATTAAATGCATTTTGGTCTGGGTTTTGTCTTACTGTGTAGAAGGTTCAGAGCCTGCTGGGTTTCCAAAGCTTTGTATACACTAAATATTACAAGAAACAGCGCATCGCCAGCAGTCATTACTCAGTGCAGTTTCTCTTTTTATGCAGTAGAAAAGACTTGTCACTCCATACATCATTTACAACTTGCTGCAGTCACTCCTCAGATTTCAAAAATACTGTGTATTGTGAATAAAAACATAAGGAGGAAAGCAGTTTATACTATAGGATTTTGCTCACCTAGCATCTCTAAGTATAATGGATTTGATGCCAATAGCAGGAAACATGAACTGAAACAAATGCCAAGAAAATTTAGAATTACAGAAAGAGCATGTACTCATGTGCTTTTTCTTTTAGTGATGATTTTTCATTTTATGTTTAAAATATTATAAAGGAATACAGACATTGTTAGTTGCTTTTCATAACTTACAAAACTATGACACCTAACAAGAAGTCAGCCCTCAGTTCCTCGAGAGCACAGCTTAGAACACAGAAAGACAAAAGAAAAAAACATGCCAGGAGACAGATATCCCAGAACCAGTTTCCTCAACCTACTACTTTGCTCCCTAGAAAAGCCATTCACCACCATAGGAGACCGATGAAGTCTTACAACACATTCTCTGCTATTATTTATATGCATACCTGTCTTCCAGCCTTAAACAAATTAGAAATACTAATTTGAAAGAGTGGAAGAATGGAGGGAAAGGAAAGGAAAAAGAATGGGAAGACAGTACTTTCAGCAGGCACTCTGGTACAATGGCTCAACTGAAAACTCCCTGTCCATAGGGGAGGAGCCAGAGAAACTTAAAAGGAGAAATGGAACTGCTTGAGGCCACTTAATGGAGAGGGAAGAAATCTTACATGTGTCAAGAGTCTCTAAAGGCATCAATTTATAGAGTATGGCAAAATCACTGATGCTCTTCCTGTGGTATCATTGAGGGTCGGGGGCCTATTCACTACGTTTTGTTCTAGAAAGTCAAGGGATATAGAATAAACTTTACAGAGACTTTTTTTTTATGATGATATTTCAGTTTTCAAAGGGATTTTGTACTTGAGATAGTTACATGTAAATTCTCTTTACATAAAAGCGTTTCCCTCAGTAACAATGCCAAATAAATGAAGGATTACTGAGTATGTTAGTTGGTGAATACACTGTAATTATATCCCCTTTAATTAAGATAAGCATTTAACAAATCACTGATCTGCATTTATTAACCAGTGTTGATGAGGAAGTGTTGGATGGTGTAGGGAGTCAGCGTATCATGAAGTCTACATCTGGAGCTTTGTGTAACCTCCAAAAGCTTCTTTTGTCTTGAAGAGAGTATGTCCTCTAGAGGTTTAGCCCTCTGTTTCCCCATACAGTTTTGTGCCCTCACACATTCATAGATGTATTTTTGTTCCTAAAATCTGCGTTCATCTCTGAGTGGGCTTTATTAAAACTTTAGTCAATTTTGTCTCACTTCTGAGACACCACTTCAGTAGAAATGGATGTGGTGGATTTCATTCTACATTCCACCACTACTCCAAGTAGGTTGTCTACATCACTGACTCACATTTGATCCCTGTGAACAAATTCCTGAGGAATAAAACCAAAAAATTAAGTCCCTCTAGGAAAATATACATAGCTTCGAGACACTGATGCTCTGCTTGATTACCCCCAAAATATTTTCCTGTGGTGTAACAAGTGATCCACATAAGGTAGGTGAGTTATGGGAAAATAATTTTAATCTGTATTTCAAAAATTCAAAATATGAGATTGTGATTCTTAAGAGAAATCTTGTTTTATTTAATTTTTACCTTCTGTGCACTTTTTCGGGGGTGAAATTTATCAAAGCTAATATAATTTCACATCATATGTATTCATAGCAGGGCCTCCCAGGTGGCACTAGTGGTGAAGAACCCACCTGCCAATGCAGGAGACGTAAGAGACATGGGTGGAGATCCATGGGTGGAGAAGATCCTCTGGAGGAGGGCATTGCAACCCACTTCAGTATTCTTGCCTAGAGAATCCCATGGATAGAGGATCCTGGCAGGCTACAGTCCATAGGGTTGCACAGAATTGGGCATGATTCAAATGACTTAGCATACATGCACATATTCATAACAGGTATATTGAATTTATATGTAGCATATGTTTTATGTATATGTCAGATTTACATTTAAGTATATTGATTTGTTATATCTCTCAACAAAAATGGATCAATAGTGCCAAATAGTGTTTACTGAAGCAGAAAAACATGATAGAGGAAGGGACACTAAACACTGACCCATCTGCATATTCTTGTTAGTAGAATAAAAAATGGGACTTCAGTGGTAATATAAACATGTGTGTATATTTATATAACTGAATGTTTAATTGTAATGATTTCATAAAATAAGCCAAATAAAAATAGAATTATAAATTATAGAATTGGATTCGGTTGTACCATTAAATAATGTTCTTGGTCCACAATGATTTAATTGTTAATAAAATTTAACAAATGGCAGCATAAAGTCATTGAACTTCTCTCTAAATTTTTAAGTAATGACAAGATTTTCCATACATATAATAAAAAGTATTTTTAGTATAAAGTTGATCATANGATCGGAAGAGGTACCTTTGGAACATGGGGAAAGAACATCGACATTTCACAGCAAGGAAAACATGTGACACAGACAAAGAAGCTGTCTATGAAAATCAAACCAAACATTATTCACTCGAAGAGAATAGATGGTGATCGATAATATTCTTAATTCATTTTTCTAGAATAACATTGACCAAAAGAACTTGCTGCAGTGATGAAAACTGTTTTTTATTTGATCTGTCAAGTATGTCCCGGACATACATTGCTGTTGAGGACTTGAAATGTGGATAGTGTAACTGAGAAGTTCTAATTTTGTTTACCTTTCTTTTACATTTAAATGCCCACATAGGTCTAATGGCTACAGTATTGGACAGCACATTTCTCTAAAATAGGAAACATATTGAATGTGATGAAATCACAGCTACAGTGAGTCTGTCTTTTCACTCTGCCGTGTGAGTGGACTGCAAGTCAAAGGCTGCTTTTCTACCCAACTTCCCTTGCTCTAGAAGGGTAAAGATTTGAGTTGTTGAGTTAATAAAATAAAAAAAAATTTCTTTATGGCACTGATAATACTAGGAAAGAGAGTTTGTATAACTTGAAGAGGCTTACTCAAATAACATATTTCAAGGATATACTCCTATATCTTGAACAGTCTGACCCTAAACATTCAAGGGAAATATGATTATTGAGGACAGTGTCAGGATTTCTTTTGGAAACCAAAGGATGGTATGAATAGCTTTCCTTCAAAGGATTTAACTTTTCCCTTAATGCTTATTCTCACTTGTTGAAGACAGAAATTGATAAGGTATTACTGAGTTTATTATTTCTCATCTAAAAAAGGAAATAATTTTTGGCACCCACAGCAATGAGAGTAGATGAGGGAATTGATTGCTGCTTTTGTCCAAGTTGAAATATTCAGTAGTCCAAATTTACAATGTGACATAGTCATTTGTTTTATATCTGATATAGCCCTGAAAATAGCCTTTAATAAGAAAGAGGAGTTACTGCTTTGTAATTTCTGAATCTGTGTTTGAGATATTACTAACAAAGGTGTATGTATTTTTTCTATTTCCTCAAAATCAATAATTGAAACTTAATGTTTTAACTTTATAGAGCCTATTGCATATAGAATTTGCCTACTTGATCCCATTAACCATGCATGCATCATAGTCAAGGCTTAAAATCAGTAGTATATTCACCATAGATATGATATCAACCTTTTAATTTACTGATTAATGTTTAACAGTTTTATCTGAGGTATAATTGATAGACAAAGAAGTGTACATATTTATTCAGTATAATTTAATACATTCAGCCACATGTAAATGCTCACAACACCACCACCACAATCAGGGTACTAGATCCAACACCTTCTGAGTTTCTTTGTAACCCTTTGTGTGTGTGTGTGTGTGTGTGTGTGTGTGTGTGTGTGTGTGTGTGATGAGAATACAATATGAAATCTACCTTTTAAAATTTTGAAGTGTGCAGTCACTGTGTGTGTTAGTCACTCAGTGGTCTCTGACTGCAACCTCATGGAATGTAGCCTGCCAGGCTCCTCTGCACATGGAATTCTCCAGGCAAGAACACTGGGGTGGGTAGGCCATTCCCTTCTCCAGGGGATCTTCCTAACCCAGGGGTTGAATCTGGGTCTCCTGCATTGTAGGCAGATTCTTTACCATCTGAGCCACCAGGGAAACTGAGTAATACTGAACCATTACCCATAGGCACTAGGTTATACAGCAAATTACTAGAATGTATTTGTCTAGTACAACTGAAACTTTATATTCTTGGGATGACAACACCACAATTTCTTCACCCCTAGCGTCTGGCAGTGACATTGTCACAAATGGCAGAATTTCTTTTCTTATAGCTTAATAGTATTCTAGTATGTGTATGTATAATATTTCCTTTGTTAATCTCTCAATGGATACTTGAATTGTCTCCATATCTTGGATGTTGTGAACAGTGCTGCAATGGATATGGGACTGTGGGTATCTCCTAGTCATTCTCCTTTACCTGCCATCTCAGAAATCAGCCAGAAATCTGAATGTGAATTAAACACCTACTTTGCCCATATATCCCATATAAAGTTAATATCTGAGTTCTACCAATTTTATCTCAAACCAGTTCTTTCATTCTCCATATTCTCCGCCTTGGCAGCTACTCTTTAACTCAGGTAATTGTTTCTTCCCATTAACTGCAATAACAGTCTCCTAACTAGCCCCTCTATTTCCATTTTTGCTCCCCTCAAACCATTCTTCATATGATTACCAATTTTCTACTTCAAATTCATGTGTTGTATCTCAGAACAGTTTAAAATTCTTCTGTGTTTTTTAATGTTAGCAAAAAGCCCCAAGAAATGAAAATCGTAAAAAATATTCCTTTAATAACCACCACCACCAAAACAACAACAAAATATATATGCATATATATGTATAATAATGTATATATAATACTTAGGAATACTTAACAGGAAAGGTACAGAAAGGGAAGTCTGATTTAAGAAAATATTTTAAAAATGAGAAAAAAATGGAAATAAAATACCATGTTCTCAGATGGAAAAAATTATTAGAATAGAAATGTCACTCAATATTAATAAATAAATATATTTCAACTCCAATTAAAATATTTATAAGGATTATGGTTTTAAATTATTTTATTTATTATTTTATTATTATCGACAAATATCTTAAATGGATAAGAAAGAATAATTACTGAAAAAAGCCAGTAAAAATAAAAGCAAGAATAGTGAAAAGGAATTTACCTCAAAAAATCCTGTAATGTAAAAATGAAATATTCTTATAGAGATAGAAATCAGTAGAATTTAATGGAAAATTCAGATTCAGGCCACAGAATCATATGAGAATTTAATATATGACAAGGATGCTATTTTATTTCAATAATGTTCACACACTGATTCTGCATTTAAAAGCAGGAAAGTTGGATACATCATAAGTAAAAGAAAACTTCAGACGGATTGAAAAGTTTAAAGGAAAAGACAATTTAGTGAAACCTATAAGAGACAAACCTATGATAAATGAGTATGGAAGATCTTCATTATCAAGATAGGAAATCCAGAAACTATAAGACTATGAAATAGCAATATCATGCTACAAAATTATAAACTTTCATATGAAAAATTTCTATAACAAAACCATTTGTTAAATCATGCACATTTGAATTGTAGAAGGCAGACAAAATATTAATATTTTAAATGAAGACCAAGTACAAATTCATATGAAAAAGCTAGTGAACAATGAGCAAAACATCACAGAAGAGAAAATACAAATGACCAGTAAATATATCCCCAAACCTACTAGGAGTCAGAGAAATAAAAAGTATGGTAACAATGAAATATTTACACAGTCCTGTTTGTACAAATTATCAGAGCGATAATATCTATCGTTGACGGATATGGAGAAGAAAACAATTTTCTCTTAATTTGCTGATGGATGTAGGGGATAGTCTTTCGGGGAAGTGATTTAGCAACAAAATCTATTAAATTTGAAAATAGACATACCTTTAAACTCAGTAATTATGCATTTGGGATGCAGCTCATAAAGTTAAAATATTGGTGTGTCAAGATATATGTACAAGGATGTTTATTTCAGCATTGTTATTGTGACATAAAACTGGAAACAAAGATAATAGCCATCAATAGAAGAATGGTTGAATAAATTATAGTACAATGACATGACTACTTTGCAGACATTAAAAATAATTAACTAAAGCTATATGAGTTAATATGAAAGGATTTCTATGAGGCCAACTGAGAATGGTCAATGGAATCAAGGTTTTTAATAGCCAAGCAGACTTGAAAGAAATAATAGATTAAGACATGAATGTAGAAATAGAGAAAAGATAGAAGAATATCTACACATGATTCTTTCAACATAGATAAAATTATGGAACAATACAAACCATCATGTTTAGACATGACAACTTATTTCAGTGGAAGAAAAATGAGAGCTGGTTGTTAGAGGAGGTAGAGAGAAAATGTGAGAAGAAAAGCTGTTTTAAAGCAAAGACAACATAGGTACTATCATCCTATTTTGGGGAAGAAAAGAGTTAGATCCATAATTTCTATTCTATAAGTGATATCTAGTTGGTAAGTTGGCTCAGTCACTTCAGCTGTGTCTAACTCTTTGCAACCTCATGGACTATAGCCTGCCAGGCTCTTTTGTCCATGGGATTTTTCCAGCAAGAATACTGGAGTCAGTTGTCATGCCCTCCTCCATGGGCTCTTCCTGACCCAGAGATTGAACCCACATCTCCTGTGTCTCTTGCATTGCAGGAGGATTCTTTACTGCTGCCAGGAAAGGCAAAGATAGGAAAGTTATACAAAGTGATTATNACTAAGCGGTTTGGGGCTTTGCTGGAATCACCTAGATTAAACCAACAGGTAGAGATCTACTCAGCCTGTGCATCTTAGCTTGGGAAGTGTCTAGATGATGTGAAAAACAGGAAAACAGTCTACTTACTTTCCTGTGGTCCAGCTCCTGGAATTTTACTCTACTGTGAAATCCAGTATAACCAACATATCATTTTCAATTTTAACTTGTAAATTACTCCTATAAGGGGAATGTTTTAAGAGGTAAGCGATATATTTTCAGAGCAACTGGAAAATCTCAAGACCTAAAATTTTCAGCATCTGCAATCAAGTTTTTACTTTCCTTAATCCATGCAGAGCAAGGTATTTGCAGTGTAAAGCAGGTAATTTCATTCATAATCATGAACTGTATTTAACTAATCAGTTCTATGCATAATTATTCATTCTAGCTTTTCTCGGGATATATGCACATTTTTTTCTAGTCCCTAGCTTTTCTCGGGATATATGCACATTTGTTTTTCCAAATTCAAAACCAGCCATAAATGCTTCAGAACTTGGTTTTGTACTGAATTCTGCCCATTGATAAGATATGATGAATGTCTTGGAAACAAATGGGGTAGGAAGGGACAGTTCTGATGAAAAAGGAATGTGACTTGTCTGTAGTATCCATAGCTTGTGACTGTTATATGACTCTGTTAACAATAATGCTCATTANCTTGGTTTTGTACTGAATTCTGCCCATTGATAAGATATGATGAATGTCTTGGAAACAAATGGGGTAGGAAGGGACAGTTCTGATGAAAAAGGAATGTGACTTGTCTGTAGTATCCATAGCTTGTGACTGTTATATGACTCTGTTAACAATAATGCTCATTAATTCTGTGAGATCAGTAACTCACCAACATTATTGACAATATTCAGGTTCCTTTGAAGTACACCCCATCCCCCCCAAAACCTTCTGTGCAAGTTCCAAATGAATCCCACCTATGTCCAACAACATGACTACAGCTACTAGAGGCTGTTGCTTCCCACTTCAGAGGGAATCCCCTCTGGTGACTGGGTATTTACGCCTTTTGCCAAATAAACTGAACTATTCTGTAGGGTTTGGCTACTCATGGTATTGCTATTTCTCTCAGGAAACAGTAACCTCCACAGATTGCTTCACTAACAGAACATCTCCAAACAGCAGGCAACTAAAAGGTAAAAATGATGCTCACTTCCTCCCAGTATTCACTGCCCTGAAGCAGTGGAGTGTTCTGTGAGGAAAAGGCAAGTGCCCTCCTCTCTTCTGTGCCATTTCCTGAGAAAGTGGTCAAAAGTGACCCTCTCTCCTGGCCCAAGTGAGGATGTCCCTCATCTTGCACTGAACTAACCGTGTTGTTGCTGTTGTTCAGTCACTAAGTCTTGTCTGACCTTTGCAACCCCATGGACTACAGCGTGTTGGTTCTCCCTGTCCCTCACTGTCTCCTGGAGTTTGCCCAAGTTCACATCCATTGAATTGGTGATGCTATCCAACCATCTCATCCTCTGCTGCCCTCTTCTTCCTCCTTCAGTCTTTCCCAACATCAGAGTCTTTTCCAATGAGTCAGCTCTTCACATCAGATAGCTACAGTATTGGAGCTTCAGCACTCATCCTTCCAGTGAATATTCAGGGTTGATTTCCTTGAGGATTGCCTGGTTTGATCTCCTTGCTGTCCAAAGGACTCTTGAGAGTCTTCTCCAGCACCACAGTTCCAAAGCATCAATTCTTTGGTGCTCAGTCTTCTTTATGGTCCAACTTTCACTTCTCACATTTCTGCCAAAGTAGAAACGTACCATATTGTCCCTCAAATTTGCTCTTCCAGTTGAGGTTTATTTTTCTGTAATCATTACCACCACTCTCTCAACCACTCATGTTCTTTTTTCAAAATTCTTTGAAATCAATCTGTTCCAGTCTCCATATCAGATGATTCTGAAGAGTTCATTGATTTCAAATTGTCTTTTGCATAGTATTTTCTATGTACCATGGATTGATTTATTCACTTACTAGAACTGTATTTCATAAAAAGCAAACTAGGTTAGCACTGCATTAGAAGTTTAGCTGCAAAAATTTAAATAAGTTATAATAGAGTTGATAAATAATTATAATATTGTGCAAAAATAATTTAGGTCCCCATTACTTTTTACTTCAATTATTTAAATATTATTTTTGATAACTAATTAAAGTTATCAAACATTCAGAATCTTCAACTCAATCCAAATTGCTCCAAGTAATCAAATTAGTTTTCTAAAAGCTTTGTTCTGTATCTATACACACTGCCTTAATAACCATGGTATCATTCTTGTTGTATAGTTAATAAAATCCTAAGTCCTTTGATCAGCATTTGGACCTTCAAACCACCTTTCTAAACTTTTATTTATCTATTCTCCTACAAATAACCTATGCTCCATCCAACTTTGACTAGTAACCGTTTCCCTAAAGATTTTGCCTTTTCTTTTTCTTTCGTGTATTGGCTATAATGCTGTTGTTTCAGCGAAGAATGTCCTCCATCTTGCCATTTCCAGATACCTCATACCAAACAGAGGTGGAATGACTTTCTTCTGAATTCTTACATTACTTTCCTTGTCGTCTGGCATCTCATACATATTGTTTTACATTTTGTTTATTTATGTCCATCTCTCACCTCTCCTAATAGGATAGAGGTTCTATTAAAGAAAAAAGTTACAGCTTATCCATCTTTTATTTCACAAGTCACACAGTATACAAAACAGATTGTGTATTCAATTTGTTGATTGCATGAAAATTTATTTTATCAGCAGCAAATCCCTTGACTTATAGCAAAGGTGACTGAATGGAAATATTTGTCATGGAAATCCTATTTTATATTAACTTCCATTATGTAATTAAAAATATGTTTCCATGGGAAAAAATAACAGTAACACATTTAGGAAGAAACTGGTGAGAAATGTGGTGACTAACTCTATGAAATACTGAGCAATGTACATAGAAAACATTGTCTAAAAGCTATTAGCCTTCCCTACTTATTTTGATTTCCTGATGCCTAATTCAATAAGTATTTGATGCATAATTAAATAAAAGAGAGTTTTCATTCCTTTATGGAAGTCAGTTTTTGCATTTAAACTGTTATTTTAAGATAGGTGTCTACACTGTCATATCCGATGGGAAAAGTCAAAGCTAGACTATTGAATAAGTCTAGTTAGGGTAAGCCTCATGGCTCTCATCCTATTTTTTACAGTCTGTGATGACACAATCAAGTTTGGGTCAGTCAGTCAGTCAGTTCAGTTGCTCAGTCATGTCCAACTCTTTGTGACCCCATGAATTGCAGCACACCAGGCCTCCCTGTCCATCATCAACTCCCAGAGATCACTCAAACTTATGTCCATCGAGTCAGTGATGCCATCCAGCCATCTCATCCTCTGTCGTCCCCTTCTCCTCCTGCCACCAATCCCTCCCAGCATCAGAGTCTTTTCCAATGAGTCAGTAGGTAAGGAAAAAAAGATGATTTGAGGGAAATTACATAATGCATTTAAAAGAAATTCATTTCTATTCAAGTGCAAAATTGCTTAATTTACCTTACTTTATATTATTTGCTGTGTTCAACATGGAAATGTGCTCTTCAAATCCCTCATTAAGATAGGACTTGCTATCCCGTCTTTCAGGAAAGAGCTACCAGCTTTGAAATTCTTCAGGGTTTGCCTCAACTGCCGAATGCTGCATTATCCAAAAGCACATGCTTCCAGGCCCAGTTCATATACAAGAATGTAGTAAGTGATGCTACAAGTAAATTAATCAATGATAGGGACCACTGCCCCTGCAACATGTAGGTCTTTAATGGTTGCAACTAATATCTGCCATCACTTCGTCTCCCTCCTGGAATGAAGTGCTGTTTTTTTATTACTCTTTTGGCTAGAAAAGGGGCCATTTTCTGAGGTTTCCATTTGGTCTTGCAAGCCAAGGGCCACCTGGGACAGGGCAATAATCGCTGTGTGGGTTTGCAAACACAATGAACCCACTATGAACTAGATGTAACCAGGATTCCATTTATTAGCTCATTCTCACAATATCTCACTCTAATGAAGGGCAAGAAGGATCATAGAAATTAGGGATAAATCAAATAAATTAGGGATCCAGGTAGGATTAGGGATAAATCCAATAACTTAAGGACCTAGGTATCAGCTTTAGTTGATATCCATGTCCAATAGCTATTTAAATGTCTAGATAACACTTATCCACAAATTCAGGCACTTTTAGTATTGCTATTAGTGTAAGTCTTCTGGCAAAACCTACAAACAAAAAACCTGTCTTTTATTATTATCTTCAAATATCCTTATATTGCCTTCTTACATGGGAACATCATTCCTGGTTGTCAGCTGTTTTCCTCTTTGGTTTAGAAGGTAACCTTTAATTATTGTCTGATTTACATCACTAAAAATAGCCATATAACTTATTGTTGCTATTTGATGTCCCTTTTTCTCTTGATGATTTGGAGATGTTCTTTTTATTGTTACTTTTCAGCAGTTTGATGGTAGTTGTCTCAGGATGGTTTCTTCACATTTCTCAACCTCGACGTGCCTCTAAGACGCCCCTTCAGAAATGTCGGCTCTGTTAACCATAGCTGATAGGATTGCTGCTAGCATGACCTCTTCACCTGCCAATCCTCTTAGGAGACTGCTTTAGCTGAAGAGAGTCACAATGGCCAAGGTTATCTCATTTTCTCGAGGAGATGCAGACCCTGTGATTTACATAAATGTGTATGGAGAGCTCTGAAAGGTTATTCTGTCTTCAAATCCCCCATTCCACTCCCCTCACATACATAGGGTCGACTGAGACTTTTACACAGACTATATCACAGTTCATCTTTTCCCTGTACCCAGTCTTGCTTCTTCCCCTTCACTCCCCCAGTATTGATGACAGAAGGATTCCCAAGTAAATCTCTGGCATGCTTACCAGATAGTTGATGGAAAGGATATTTTTCAGGAACTGGAGTTAGGATGAGATTTTGAAGCTAGATTACCTACTGTCTGGTCAGCAGTGAGGAACTTATCACTTTGATAGGTAGATTAAAGATGAGCTCTGGCACCAGGCTGTAGTCCAGTTATGTTAAAAATTTCGCCAGTAGGCAACCAAATGGTATACCAGTGGAAGGGAATGCATTAGCTGCTATGAAATGAGAATTTTGGGGATTAACAGTCATTGACAGAACAAAGGACTAGCTGGCTGTTGCTAAACTCTATTGATGTTCTGAAAAAATGATAAAAGTTTGAATATTAATGATTAGTAAGTAAAATCTAAATGTGAAAGAAGTGGTAGGGTAGAGGGAGTTGATGACCAAACCTAGGATTTAATCCTAAGTAGAGAAAGTTCCTAAAAAGTACAAGTCCCAACCAAACAAGGTCTGCAGTGCTAACACGAGGATCCAAGATGGAAAAGAATATGACTCTAACATGTGGTATGAGGATTTTGGGGATCAGGTTCCTGACAGTCTTGAATCCCCAAATTTCCCTGGAACTAATGAGCCTGCAAAGATGGTCTAGTACTCCACATTAAAAACTATTATTTTCTAATTGCTGGAAAATTCTGCATGGGCCTTTCCCCCAATGTGACCTTTTCCAAATCTGTCTTAATATCCTTCCCAAGACACTATAGGATTATAATTAAGATTAAAATTGGAATATAACTTAGCTAGAGATGTTCTGGGTCTGGTAATGCAAGAAAGGGAATATATACTACAGAGTGACTGTGGAATTTAGGTAGGATTCTAAATGTGCTTGATCAAAGAGATGTGAAACATAAGCTGGAGAAGGGATAGTCTAGTAGTCTTGCAACACACTACTGGAATAGAATACTTAATAGCCTGGCAAAGATGCCAGAGATGATATAGATACATCACTAGGATGGCTTCTAGAAGCATGAAAAAAGTGATGTCCCATACTGAATTGAGGTGGAAACGCTACAATTGCTGTGGAGGATGGTGGACAAAGGCATAATCAGGCTCAGAGAAAATGACATGCTCTCAGGGATATAGTATGTAATGTAAGGAAACTCACTGAAGAACTATATTTCGAAAGAGGACCTGAAGGATACATCATTTACCAAAGCAATATGAAATGCACAAATTGGTTCCAGTTCTGCATAGGCTATAAGTAGCCAAAAGAAAATATTGCATCCACCCTAACTAGAAAACATTGGATAATGCAATAAATTGCAAAATTTTCTAAGTCTATCAGAGAATAAAATAACAAGGTAAACTGAATTTCAAAGGATGATAAGCCGCTCTGAGAAGATGCAGAACCCATATACTCTTTTGCCTTTGGCAGATTATGGGAGGAAGAAGCAAAATCTGTCAAAGCAGAGTTGCAGAAATCGACTGATATATTAATTAACTTTTCAAAACAGTGTTCCCAAGCAGGGCAGCTTAGTATCCCTGGGAGGCCAAGTTGTACAGTTAATTCCGCTATAAATTCTTTTCTGGTGTGCTTAGTAAAATGATCGGGGATTAGGTTCAAAGAGTGTGATTAAGCGCAGTAGGTGGTAACTGGCTGACCCTGGAAGACTGGCACAACTCTCTGCTTCTGCAATAGGACAGAAGCATTCATGTCTGCCTCTGGGGGAGGGACATGAAACCTTCCCACCACCAGGTCACAATGACTGATTACTTGTAGGTAAAGAGTACACAGAAAAATACTCTGTTCCTGATTGAGGAGCAGGAAACTTCACTGAGCTCAGGATCCAAGCCGTTACAAAACTGAGGTCTGCTTCTACCAAGGGAAGGCCAAGAAATGCTCTCCTGCACAAGACTTGCCACAGAGGCAAGGCAGAATTAGGTAGACATGGGAAGGGGGAGATAGGACGATGTAAATAAAAGCCTAGTTGCACAGAGCTTGCTGAAGACAGAAGCTGAACCAGGAGAACAGAGAACAGTGTCACTGTGAGCTTGTCACCAAGTGTAAAAGCCACTGCTGCGGGTGGATCAGGAATGTATGGACAGAGGCCCCACTGTGGTACATCCAAAGAAGGACTGCTAAAAACTGAGATGGAACAGAAACCTTTTGGTAGCACAGGTCACACTGTAAAGCAACCCACCAGGATCATGGGCAGAAGATTATGAAAGGGGTGACAAAACCCCAACCTAGCTCAGCTCCTCACTACACTAACTCAACTCCATTCCCCTCAAAAAACATAGTGGTCCATTTCTGGATGTAAATACCCTTTGTCTTAGGCTCTAATATCCCTATATATACAAAATATGAATAATAAAAACCTATGAAATATAAAAAAGATGAAACTGAAAATAAAATACATTGTTAGGAAATAAAGCAATAAAAAAATTTAGACACGATCCTGATATTATATCTAGGAGACAGGGACTTTGAGACTTTATTTTCTTGGGCTCCGAAATACTGGGGATGATGACTGTAGCCATGAAATTAAAAGACGCTTGCTCACTGGAAGAAAAGGTATGACTAATCTAGACAGCATATTAAAAAGCAAAGATGCTACTTTGCTGATGCAGGTCTGTCTAGTCAAATATATGGTTTTTCCAGTAGTCGTGTAGGGATGTGTGAGTTGGACTATAAAGAAAGCTGAGCACTGAAAAATTGATGCTTTTGGAATTATGGTGTTGGAGAAGACTCTTGAGAGTCCTTTAGACTGCAAGGAGATCCAACCAGTCAGTCTTGAGGGAAATCAATCCTGAATCCTCATTAGAAGGACTGATGCTGAAGCTGAAGCTCCAATACTTTGGCCACCTGATGTGAAGAGCTGACTCATTAGAAAAGACTCTGCTGTTGAAAAAGGTTGGAGGCGAGAGGAGAAGGGGATGACAGAGGAAGAGATGGTTGGATGGTATCACCAACTCAATGAATAAGAGCTTGAGAAAGCTCTGGGAGTTGGAGATGGACAGGGAAGCCTGGCATGCTGCAGTCCATGGGATCACAAAGAGTCAGACACAACTGAACTGAACTGATCTATCCATCTATCTATCTGTCTATTTATCTATCTTTGTATATGCACAGCCATATATGACATATATACATAGTGATAATGGTATAATTTGTTATAGCAGCCTGCGTGCGTGCTTAGTTGTTCAGTTGTGTCCCATTCTTCAGGACCTCGTGGACTGTAGCCTGCCAGGCTTCAGTGTATATGGGATTTTCCAGGCAAGAGTACTGGGGTGCGTTGCCATTTCCCACCCCAGGGCATCTTCCCGACCCAGCGATTGAACTCGCTTCTCTTGCATCTCTTGCACTGTCTGATGGATTCTTTACCACTCTGACACCTGGGAAGCCCCAGTAAAATATAAATCATATATTTTTATCCAATAAGATTTTGTTCAAAAACCTGAGTTTAAGCCTCTCAATTTATTCACTTAGGTTCCTCCAGGTAGTATTTTCCATCCAAGTAAATCCCACCTTAATAGAAGAAAATTAGAATCAATTTGGAGATAGTTGGTTCCGTTAACTGATACAGTGAATCCCACACTGCATGAATGTAAATATGGTTTTGATTTTGAGACCTTTGAGGTGTTAAGATAGAAAAAGTAATTCAAATTATTAAATTAGATTACCCATTCTACCTTAAATCTTTGTGTTTAAATTTCTATTTTCCTTGGACTTCATGTTAACTGTGCAATGTTCATTTTTAAAAGTTCTTTATCTTCCAACAGTCTTGAAAGGTTTCTTTTCATAGAATAAATTGGATTATAAATGAAAAAAAAAAAACTATGATTAATGTCTGAAAGAAACCAGCAGAAGAGGTAAACAACATACATTAAAAGATGCAGAATTTCAGCAGAAAGATAAAAAGCATTAAAAGAGAGATCAATGAAAATATAGAACTAAAAAAATGTCAAAGATAAAAAATTTTTTAGTGTGAAGAAGACCAGATGTATCTGATTGAAGTCAGAGCAATAAAAATTATCTAAGCAGCAACAAAGAAAAATAGCTATGGTACAATATCAAACAGTCTAATCTATGAGTAACTGGAGTTGCAGAATAAGAACAGATTCTAGGACAGAAAACAATAATTTAAGATATAAAGACCAATTAGTTTTTAAATATTTAATGAAGTGAAAGAATCTTACATATATAAGAAATTCAGAGATTTCCAAGAAAAAGAAAAAAAGATGAAACACAATCACAGTCAGGCATAGAATATACAAATGGCTGAAAATCAGAAACAGAAAAATACTTGAAAGCAACCAAATAAAAAGAAACACATATACAGAGGAGAAAAGATAAGAATTATAGCACCTTTTTCAGAATTCTTTCTAAAACATAAGAAAATGAAGTTATATCTTTAATGTGCCAAAATTGAAAAATCAAACAAAAACCGTCAATTCAGAATTAAACATTTAGGAAGCATATCTTTCAAGAATGAAGGTAAAATAAACAATCTTTTTAGAAAAAACAGAGAATGGAAGAATTAATTACCAGCAGTCAAAAATGTTGAAGAAAATTCTTCAGTGACAAGTTGTATAATATCAGATAAAAATAAATTTGGATACACACAAAGAAATTGAATGCCACTAATAATAAATATGAAGATGAATTTAATAGAGATCTTCTGTATATTTAATTTTTATAAAGAATAATTGACTATATGCAATAGCATTGTATTTTGGCAATTATATATTTAGAAGAAGTAAAATACATGACAATTATAGTACATAAGATAGAAATGCGGAAAAGGATTTATGCCATTGCAAAAGGTTTACACTATGTTTGATGTGATATATTATTAACAGGATTGAAGGTAGGCTGTGATAAGTTAAAGAAGCAGGATGTAAAGTCTAAAGTAACAAAAAATTATAANCATTGTATTTTGGCAATTATATATTTAGAAGAAGTAAAATACATGACAATTATAGTACATAAGATAGAAATGCGGAAAAGGATTTATGCCATTGCAAAAGGTTTACACTATGTTTGATGTGATATATTATTAACAGGATTGAAGGTAGGCTGTGATAAGTTAAAGAAGCAGGATGTAAACTCTAAAGTAACAAAAAATTATAAAGAATATAATTACTAAACCAAAAGTGAAAGTACAATGAAATAATGAAAAATATTATGTCCAAAATTAGGCAGAGAGAAGAGGTGGAGAGGAGCAAAGAAAAAGATATGACAAATAAAAAACAATTAGTAATGTATACCATGACAGAATTATCAATAAATACTTTAAATGTAAATGACTAAACACTCTCACTTGAAATATAGAGAGTAACAGATTGAATAAGAATAAAAGCAAGACTAAACTATATGCAGTCTTCAAGAGATGTACTTTAAATATAGAGCATGAAAGGATGAAAAGTGAAGTAATGTGAAAACTTTAGTGAGAGACACTGGGAGTGTCTATTAATATAAGAGAAAGTACATTTTAGAGAAATAAATATTACTAGGGATGCAGAGGATATCACATAATGACAGAAGCTTCTCAGACAGTAAAGAATCTGCCTGCAATGCAGGGAAGCTGGGTTCGATCCCTGGGTCAGGAAGATCCACTGGAGAAGAGAATGGCTACCCACTCCAGTATTTTTGCCTAAAGAATCCCATGGACAGAGGAGCCTGGTGGGCTACAGTTCATGGAGCCACAAAGAGTTGGACGCAACTGAGCAACTAACACTTTAACTTTCACTTCTGCAAGAAGACATGTATAATTCCTAAATGTATATGCATTTAAAAACAGAGGTTCAAAATACACCAAAAAAACCCCCAGAATTTAAAGGAGAAATTCACAATTATGGCTGGAGACTTTAACGCTCCTTTTAATAACTTACAGAACAAAGAAATAGAAAACCATTAGGGACAGAGAAGACTGGGGAGACAATATCAATCAATTTGACATAATAGATGCTTAAAGAATATTCCATCCAACAAAAGCTGACTTCATGTACTTTATAAGTGTACATGGAATATTCACCATAAAAGAACTTATTCTGGGTCAGAAAACAAATCTGAACAATTTTCAAAGAATTGAAATCATGCATACAACTTATGTTCTCGGATTACAAAAGAATTAGAGACTGATTATAGAAAAGATATTTGGAAAATATCCAAAGGGTTGATGGTGCAAACACAACAGAATTTTAACTAGCCCATGCACTGAATTAAAAACAAAATTGGAGAGAATTTAGAAAAAGTATTTGGAATGCAATGAGATAAAAACACAACATACCAGTATTTGGAGAATGCGGCTAAAGAAGTATCTGGGGGAAATTTATAGCTAAATATTTATATTGGAAAACAATAGATCAGTGTTTGCCAGGGCGCCTGATGAATGTGAAAAATGACAGTGAAGAAGCTGGCTTAAAATTCACCATTCAAAAAATGAAGATCATGGCATCCAGTCCCATCACTTCATGGCAAATAGATGGAGAAACAATGGAAACAGTGACAGACTTTATTTTCTTGGGCTCCAAAATCACTGCAGATGGTGACTGCAGCCATGAAGTTAAAAGATACTTTTTCCTTGGAAGAAAAGCTATGGCAAACCTAGACAGCATATTAAAAAGCAGAGACACTACTTTGCTGACAAAGGTCCATATAGTCAAAGCCATGGTTTTTCCAGTAGTCATGTATGGATGTGAGAGTTGGACAATAAAGAAAGCTGAGGGATGAAGAATTGATGCTTTTGAACTGTGGTGTTGGAGAAGACTTTTGAGAGTCCCTTGGATTGCAAAGAGATCAAACCAGTCAATCCTAAAGGAAATCAATCCTGAATATTCATTAGAAGGATGGATGCGGAAACTGAATCACTAGTACTTTGGCCACCTGATGCGAAGAGCTGACTCATTAGAAAAGACCCTGATGCTGGCAAAGATTAAAGGCAGGAGGAGAAGGGGTCGTCAGAGGATGAGATGGTTGGATGGCATAACTGACTCAATGGACATGAGTTTGAGCAAGCTCTAGGAGACGGTGAAGAACAGAAAAGCCTGGAGTGCTGCAGTCCATAGGGCTGCAAAGAGTTGAACATGACTGAGCAACTGAATAAGGAGGGAGAGAGGAATGGGTTGGCAGAGCACAGAGGATTCTTAGTAGAGTGAAAATATTTTGTATTGCACTACAGTGGTGAATACACTTCATTGTAAATTTCTCCAAACACAGAAAATATACAAAGAATGTGTCCTAATGTAAACTGTGGACTCTGGATACTAATGATGTGTCAGTGTAGGCTCATGTGTTGTGATGAATGTACCACTCTGGGCGGGGACTTCAGTTCAGTTCAGTAGCTCAGTCATGTCTGACTCTTTGTGACCCCATGGACTGCAGCATGCCAGGCCTCCCTGTCCATCACCAGCTCCCGGAGTTCACTCAAACTCATGTCCATTGAGTTGGTGATGCCATCCAACCATCTCATCCTCTGTCATCCCCTTCTCCTCCCACCTTCAATCTTTCCCAGCATCAGGGTATTTTCAGATGAGTTAGCTCTTCACATCGGGTGGCCAAAGTATAGGAGTTTCAGCTTCAACATCAGTCCTTCCAAAGAATAAGCATCTTTTGATTTCATGGCCGCAGTCATCATCTGCAGCGGTTTTGGAGCCCCCCAAAATAAATTCTACCACTGTTTCCACTGTTTTCCCATCTCTGCCTTTAGATCCCCTAAAACAAATAACTTAGAGGGAGCCAATAATCCCTGCCCCAAACTATAGTAAGTACTGCTACCTAAAACCCAGAGAAACGTGTTCCCCCCACAACCCACTGAAAAGAGAAAGATGTCTTACCAAGAAACTTCAACAAACACAAACAGTAAGCAATTGTGCACAGTAAAGTTGAAGAGCTCAGTGTGCAAGAGAGGGGAGACTTACCCTCAAATTTCAGGGTCCATAAGAAAGCAGTAAGGTCAGTGGGCTTTGTGGGTACTGGCACCTGGCTGCTTACTGGCCTCAAAGTCACCTGGGGTCTTCTTTGGATCCTGTTTCTAATGCCATGAACTGTCAAAGATTCAGAAATAACAGAAAGAAACCCAATGATTCACTGAAGTAACAATTAGTAAAATTTTATTGTGCACACACCAGAACAGCCGCCCCTCAAAAAAAAAAAAAAAAAACAGTTTTAAACTGGGAACACCCAAACCAAAACATGGAATGAGGCTCCAGGTTATGTTGTTATGAAGTAACTTACATAGTGAGAAGGCAGTGACTGTATATTCTTTACATGGGTTCTATAGGCTATAACATTAGAATTTTCAGTGGCTACCTCCTATCAATCTTGGGAACAATCCTATCAACCTTAGGAACAGTTCAAGTTTTGCTTATGATTTCTAGAGGCATAACCAAGAAATACCCAGGTCAAATTAGTCTTGCAAAATAAGCTAAATTAAATTTTCTCTATCGGACTGAAGTAGTTTTGTCTTATCAGAAAATTTTCAAGGCTGGTCTCTGTTTTAATTTTGATGATTGTGAAACTAAAATTGTCCTAAAATATAAATACTATTTTTTTAAAAAGGAATGAAAGAAGGACACCATTAAAGATACTATAGATCAAAGGGATAATGATGGAGTATTATTAAAATATTTTTATATAAATTTGATAATGGATGAAATGGAGAAATTCCTTGGAAGGCACAAACTACCAAGGCTCATTCAAGAAAACAGGTGTCCCAGATAAAGCTGTATCTGTTAAAAACAACTGATGTTTGGCTAAAGTGTTTTTCACAAGGAATATTTCACTGGCGAACTCTATCAGACATTTAAGGAACAAATAATACCAAGTCTACATAAGTTCTTCCAGAAAAGAAGACAGCAGGGAATCCAGATGCGTTTTATGAGTCCAGCAGTAATAGTAAAACCAAAGACATTGTAAATAATGAAAATCACCATTTCACTAATAAATATAGGCCAGAAAAAAATCTTAATGAAATAAAAGCAAAACAAATCTGGTAATATATAAAAACAATAATACATGATCAGGTATGCTGTATCCTAGAATTAAAAGGTTATTTTAACAGTTGAAAAATGAAACACTGTCAAAGCACTATATTAAGTAATTCAAAAAGAAAAAAAAAGAATAAGCATGCAATTTTCTAAATAGACACAGAAAAAATTCTGTACCCATTCATGATAAAAGTTTTAATAAAATGAGGACCAGAAGAAGCTACTTGGTTCCCTATGTTACATTGTGTACGTTTAGTATGGGAGTTGATTAACGTCTAAAGGGCAACAGCATGTGTAAATGAGGGGTTCATTCCTTGTGGCTCCTTTTTTTCTGGGATCTTGATCCTCAAGCTCTAGCTTATAGTCTAATTTTTGAATCTTCAGCCCAGTATAACACTCCTGACCTTCACCTTCAGGTCACTGCTTTCTGCCTGGCTTCTGTGAAACTGGTTGCATATTGGAAAATCTGAGAAGAACAGAAGCAAGTATGTGTGTGTGTACTCAATTGTGTCCAATTCTTTGAAACCCCAGGGACTGTAACCCACCAGGCTCCACTGTCCATGGAATTTCCAGGCAAAAATACCAGTAAGTATAGTGGAGGCAGGGCTTCCTGGGTGGCATTAGTGGTAAAGTACCCACCTGCTAATGCAAGAGACATGAGACACAGGTTTGATCACTGGGTCGGGAAGATCCCCTGGAAGAGGGCATGGCAAACCACTCTAGTATTCTTGCCTAGAGAATCCCAAGGACAAAGGAGTCTGGTGGACTATGGTCCATAGAGTCACAAAGAATTGGACACGACTGAAGTGACTTAGCACGCACACACATAGCGGAGTCAAGTATAGTGAAGGCAATTCACCTTAGGGCACTTTCAATCTTTCCAGAATTTGATCCCCTCAAGACCTGGCTGCCTTCTTTGCTCTATTATACTTCCAAGTAGTTGTTTTCTCTATTTTGCTCAGCTTTAATAGGAGGCCTTTCAAATAGCTGTGAAAAGAAGGGAAGTGGAAAGCAAAGGAGGAAAGGAAAGATATACCCATTTGAATGCAGAGTTCCAAAGAATAGCAAGGAGAGATAAGAAAGCCTTCCTCAATGGTCAATGCAAAGGAAAACAATAGAATGGAAAAGACTAGAGGTCTCTTCAAGAAAATTAGACATACCAAGGGAACAGTTCGTGCAAGATTCGCTCAATAAAGGACAGAAATGGTAGGGACCTAATAGAATCAGAAGATATTAATAAGAGGTGGCAAGAACACATAAGAACTGTACAAAAACTGTCTTCATGACCAAGATAATCACAATGGTGTGATCACTCACCTAGAACCAGACATCCTGGAATGTGAAGTCAAGTGGGCCTTAGGAAGCATCACTATGCACAAAGCTAGTGGAGGTGATGGCATTCTTATTGAGCTATTCCAAATCCTGAAAGATGATGCTATGAAAGTGCTGCATATGCCAGCAAATTTGGAAAACTCAGCAGTGGCCACAGGACTGGAAAAGGGCAGTTTTCATTCCAATCCCAAAGAAAGCCAATGCCAAAGAATGCTCAAACTACTGTACAATTGCACTCATCTCACACACTAGTAAAGTAATGCTTAAAATTATCCAAGCCAGGCTTCAGCAACATGTGAACCATGAACTTCCAGATGTTCAAGCTGGTTTTAGAAAAGGCAGAGGAACCAGAGATCAAATTGCCAACATCTGATGGATCATCAAAAAAGCAATAGCGTTCCAGAAAAACATCTATTTCTGCTTTATTGACTATGCCAAAGCTTTTGCCTGTGTGGATCACAATAAACTGTGGAAAATTCTGAAAGAGATGAAAATACCAGACCACCTGACCTGCCTCTTGAGAAATCTGTATTCAGGTAAGGAAGCAACAATTAGAACTGAACATGGAACAACAGACTGATTCTAAATAGGAAAAGGAGTACATCAAGGCTGTATATTGTCACCCTGCTTATTTATCTTATATGCAGAGTACATCATGAGAAATGCTGGGCTGGAGGAAGCACAAGCTGGAATCAATATTGCTGGAGGAAATATCCATAACCTCAGATATGCAGATGACACAATCCTTAAGGCAGAAAGTGAAAAAGAACCTCTTAATGAGAGTGAAAGAGCAGAGTGAAAAAGTTGGCTTAAACTTAAAAGTTGGCTTAACATTCAGAAAACAAAGATCATGGCATCTGGTTCCATCACTTCATGGCAAATAGATGGGGAAATAGTGGAAATAGTGGCTGACTTTATTTTTCTAGGCTCTAAAATCACTGCAGATGGTGACTGCAGCCATGAAATTAAAAGATGCTTACTCCTTGGAAAGAAAATTATGACCAACCTAGATATCATATTAAAAAGTAGAGACATTACTTTGCCAACAGAGGTCCGTCTAGTCAAGGCTGTGGTTTTTCCAGTGGTCAAGANGGCTGTATATTGTCACCCTGCTTATTTATCTTATATGCAGAGTACATCATGAGAAATGCTGGGCTGGAGGAAGCACAAGCTGGAATCAATATTGCTGGAGGAAATATCCATAACCTCAGATATGCAGATGACACAATCCTTAAGGCAGAAAGTGAAAAAGAACCTCTTAATGAGAGTGAAAGAGCAGAGTGAAAAAGTTGGCTTAAACTTAAAAGTTGGCTTAACATTCAGAAAACAAAGATCATGGCATCTGGTTCCATCACTTCATGGCAAATAGATGGGGAAATAGTGGAAATAGTGGCTGACTTTATTTTTCTAGGCTCTAAAATCACTGCAGATGGTGACTGCAGCCATGAAATTAAAAGATGCTTACTCCTTGGAAAGAAAATTATGACCAACCTAGATATCATATTAAAAAGTAGAGACATTACTTTGCCAACAGAGGTCCGTCTAGTCAAGGCTGTGGTTTTTCCAGTGGTCATGTATGGATGTGAGAGTTGGACTGTGAAGAAAGCTGAGCAAAGAAGAATTGATGCTTTTGAACTATGGTGTTGGAGATGACTCTTAAGGGTCCCTTGGACAGCAATGAGATCCAACGAGTCCATCCTAAAGGAGATCAGTCCTGGGTGTTCATTGGAAGGACTGATGTTGAAGCTGAAACTCCAATACTTTGGCCATGTGATGCAAAGAGCTGACTCATTTGAAAAGACCCTGATTCTGGGAAAGATTGAGGGCAGGAGGAGTAGGGGACAACAGAAGATGAGATAGTTGGATGGCATCACCAACCTGATGGACATGGGTTTGGGTAGACTCTAGGAGTTGGTGACGGACAAGGAGGCCTGGCATGCTGTGGTTCATGGGGTGGCATAGCATCAGATACAACTGAGTAACTGAACTGAACTGAATAGTTGTTTTTGATAAGAAGCTTAGTTAAATACAAATTACTCCATCACAGAGCAAGAAGTCTCTGCTTAATTTAATCTCTTTTAACTTTCGACATGATCAACATGTTTATTATATATATTTGAAATTTTTATAAGTCTGCTTGTCAGGTCTTTTGTGCCCACTGGATTTTTATCATGGAGTCCAACTAGCCTACCCATTTAATAGTATTTAGCTATAAATTTACCTTCTTTTGAGAGCTAGACTGAACGTTAGTCTCTCCAGGAATGATTTTCATTTAGTTTTAATACCCCTCTGGATTGCTACTACTGTAGGGATTTTTGAGATTAAAACCTCTTTATTTCAAACCAATAATTTGCTATGCAAATCTATATGAGAATATACCTACAGTTGAAAGTTTTATTCCCTAAATCATGGATTGAGAAAAGAGATTTTTCTCTGGTTTCCTGGGAAGAAAGACAGACTCATTTCTAGATGCCTTTATACCAAAGTTTACCCTTTGGAAGGTCTAGCCTAATACCATAGCAGGTGGAACCATCTATGAGATTTCCTACCTGAAACTTGTTTCAGGCTTTGTCTTGTGTCTTCTGTGAGACCATGAAAGCTCAATATCAAGTTCATTCAGATTTTGAAAATGTCTTCAGGATGGAACTAAAATTCAGTCTTTGGCTAATTCCCCTAGGTTTCTGGTTTTACTGAGTTTTGACTTCTGATAGTCCATTTCTAACAGCCAGCCCTTTACAATATTTTTTAAAATTGACTTTAAAATATTTTATCCATTCTGTTTAGTTACTCTCAGGGAGAAAATTGCTAAGATTCTGTAGACTCCCCAACTCTAAGAAATAGATGTCTTTATTCACTTTTACATATATCATTTTAGTTGATTCTTATGACTATTTGTCGGAGAAGTCAATGGCAGCCCACTCCAGTACTCTTGCCTGGAAAATCCCAAGGACAAGGAGGCTGGTAGGCTGCAGTCCATGGGGTCACTGAGGATCAGACACTACTGAGCAACTTTACTTTCACTTTTCACTTTCAATGCATTGGAAAAAGAAATGGTAACCCACTCCAGTGTTCTTGCCTAGAGAATCCCAGGGACGGGGAGCCTGGTGGGCTGCTGTCTATGGAGTCACACAGAGTTGGACATGACTGAAGTGACTTAGCAGCAGCATGACTATCTGTGAAACAGATATTATTATTGATATCACTCCACCAGGGATAGTGTTACTCAAGGAAGTAGAGTAACTTGCTCCAAATCCAGTTGAGTTTTGCTTCACACCACATTTTCTGATGCTAAACCCCATTTTTTTTTCATAATATTTTATTGGCCATCATTCCACCTGTGGAAAAGAAATAGTTTGGCCTCCAAAATTTGCATCAGTTCAAAAGTTGGAAGAAGAACACACACACACACACATTTCATTCTGGGTCCCACTTCTGTATAGCTCTAAAATCCCTTATGATTTATCAAACAAACCCAGTTTAGAAAGGATATAGCTATCATCATTTTTGCAGCTAACTGGCATTACCAGACAGTCTCCATCAAAAGAACATATCTGAACAGCAGCTGCCTCCCAGAGAAAACTAATCATAATACTAGGAGTTAGAAAAATCCAACACAGATTTCAGGAATATTGCATTTTTTTTTAACCTAAACTTCACATTCTTCCTGCAGTATTTCATTACAAAATATAGGTGTCACACAAAAACATCACAGCTTTACTTCTCACTGTATGTATTTTAATAAAAAATCTTTGATCCATGATATAGGCCCTGCAGGCAAAAACTTCTTTTGTATTAAGAAATACCCTCACTATGAGTTTCACTCATGTTGGTAAAAATATTTCCAGCAAAATCAAGGGGAAAATAGCATACTTAAGCAAAACAAGCAGATGATGTGAGAATTAGCAAACAGTTTTCTCTAAATTAAATCTTCTTTCATTTTCGTTCTCTCAAGTTTATAGAAATACATAGTTTGGAGCTACATTTGTTTTTTATGTTAACCATTGTTATCAGGTCTTATCATCAAGTCTTCCATCTTTTCTTTGTGTGTTCCACCTTAGCTCTTTCAGAGACTGAACAGTCCTTTTGGGAAACCTATATTCTAGACTTAGCTGCAAAGAAATAAATTGCTGGCTTTCAAAATTCTTGCAATTTTGTTCTTGCAAATGCCAGTTGATGTTTTCTGCTTTGTTACTGAATTTCACTTCTACATTTTCTTTGCAGATATCTGAATGTGGACTTGGCCTAATTGGTTTTTTCAGATGCTCTAGTTTTTTTATTGAGGGTCAGAACACTAAGAGATTTAAATACTAAGAAATATATTATGAAGTAAAAAGCATTTTATTAGCCATCTGGCTTTATTACATTTATGTGGGGCTTGGGGTTCTCATATAAATAGGCAGCAAATGTCATATACTGAGACCTAAGGCCACTAATGCCTCCCTAAAGCTACAGAAAACAACAAAAATACTTTCTCTACAGCCAGTGCACAGAAAACCACAGGTAAGTTATTGTTGTTGTTCCTAACCTTATTTTCCCCAGCCTTATTAAGATACAATTGACAAATTAAAATGGTATATATTTAAGGTATACAAATTGATGTTTTGATATATATACATATTTTGAAGTAATCACCACAAGCTAGCTACTTGAAATATCCAACACCTCATATAATTGTCATTTTCCCTTTTTTTGTGGTGAGAACACTTAGGATCTACCATCTTAGTAAATTTCAAATACACAATACAGTATCGCTAAGTATAGTGACGTTGCTTGCCTAACAGTTTTTAAGGGTGCAGGAACAGGGAGCAATTAACAGACTTCCGCAGATACACATAGCTCTAAAAGAATCCAGGCCTCCTTCATTGTGGCAGACTATGACTTTGACAGCATGCACACTGAGTGTAATTGTGTCTGCATAGCTTTATGACAGATTAGAGGGGAAAAAAAAACCACATTCATCTTTGAAAGAGACTGCCTCCTCCCTTGCCTCTGTTGTCTTCTTCTCTTTGTCCTCAATCCAGTTGCTCTGATCCTGCGGTTCCATCATCAGACCACCTCATTATTTAGTCAGTTTCAGTATCAAATCTTGGGACTGATGTCTTTCTCATCTTTTGACCTAGTTTCAATAATTGGTCCTTTTTTCTTAAAAATATAGTGGGATAAAAAGTATATGGGTTTTGAATAGCTGGGCTCAATCTCAGGTCTACTACCTTTACAAATGTGACCGTAAACAAGTTACTTCTTAATTTTGGGTGGAGTGGGGTGTCTTAATTCTCCTTTCTTTATTCTACAAAATGGAGCTTATTANGCTATCATCATTTTTGCAGCTAACTGGCATTACCAGACAGTCTCCATCAAAAGAACATCTCTGAACAGCAGCTGCCTCCCAGAGAAAACTAATCATAATACTAGGAGTTAGAAAAATCCAACACAGATTTCAGGAATATTGCATTTTTTTTTAACCTAAACTTCACATTCTTCCTGCAGTATTTCATTACAAAATATAGATGTCACACAAAAACATCACAGCTTTACTTCTCACTGTATGTATTTTAATAAAAAATCTTTGATCCATGATATAGGCCCTGCAGGCAAAAACTTCTTTTGTATTAAGAAATACCCTCACTATGAGTTTCACTCATGTTGGTAAAAATATTTCCAGCAAAATCAAGGGGAAAATAGCATACTTAAGCAAAACAAGCAGATGATGTGAGAATTAGCAAACAGTTTTCTCTAAATTAAATCTTCTTTCATTTTCGTTCTCTCAAGTTTATAGAAATACATAGTTTGGAGCTACATTTGTTTTTTATGTTAACCATTGTTATCAGGTCTTATCATCAAGTCTTCCATCTTTTCTTTGTGTGTTCCACCTTAGCTCTTTCAGAGACTGAACAGTCCTTTTGGGAAACCTATATTCTAGACTTAGCTGCAAAGAAATAAATTGCTGGCTTTCAAAATTCTTGCAATTTTGTTCTTGCAAATGCCAGTTGATGTTTTCTGCTTTGTTACTGAATTTCACTTCTACATTTTCTTTGCAGATATCTGAATGTGGACTTGGCCTAATTGGTTTTTTCAGATGCTCTAGTTTTTTTATTGAGGGTCAGAACACTAAGAGATTTAAATACTAAGAAATATATTATGAAGTAAAAAGCATTTTATTAGCCATCTGGCTTTATTACATTTATGTGGGGCCTGGGGTTCTCATATAAATAGGCAGCAAATGTCATATACTGAGACCTAAGGCCACTAATGCCTCCCTAAAGCTAGAGAAAACAACAAAAATACTTTCTCTACAGCCAGTGCACAGAAAACCACAGGTAAGTTATTGTTGTTGTTCCTAACCTTATTTTCCCCAGCCTTATTAAGATACAATTGACAAATTAAAATGGTATATATTTAAGGTATACAAATTGATGTTTTGATATATATACATATTTTGAAGTAATCACCACAAGCTAGCTACTTGAAATATCCAACACCTCATATAATTGTCATTTTCCCTTTTTTTGTGGTGAGAACACTTAGGATCTACCATCTTAGTAAATTTCAAATACACAATACAGTATCGCTAAGTATAGTGACGTTGCTTGCCTAACAGTTTTTAAGGGTGCAGGAACAGGGAGCAATTAACAGACTTCCGCAGATACACATAGCTCTAAAAGAATCCAGGCCTCCTTCATTGTGGCAGACTATGACTTTGACAGCATGCACACTGAGTGTAATTGTGTCTGCATAGCTTTATGACAGATTAGAGGGGAAAAAAAAACCACATTCATCTTTGAAAGAGACTGCCTCCTCCCTTGCCTCTGTTGTCTTCTTCTCTTTGTTCTCGATCCAGTTGCTCTGATCCTGCGGTTCCATCATCAGACCACCTCATTATTTAGTCAGTTTCAGTATCAAATCTTGGGACTGATGTCTTTCTCATCTTTTGACCTAGTTTCAATAATTGGTCCTTTTTTCTTAAAAATATAGTGGGATAAAAAGTATATGGGTTTTGAATAGCTGGGCTCAATCTCAGGTCTACTACCTTTACAAATGTGACCGTAAACAAGTTACTTCTTAATTTTGGGTGGAGTGGGGTGTCTTAATTCTCCTTTCTTTATTCTACAAAATGGAGCTTATTATTTATATGCTGGGGGATGTTTCTGATAACTGAACAAAGTAACATATATTAAAATGTTTGGGGCATAAAAGACACTCAACAATATTGGTTCCTTTTTCACTGAGAGTCTTGACATAGACAGATGATTCATTCAGAAGTTAATTAAAGATAATTACAACACTTTATACAGAGGTGTGAGCAGGGTTAAAGGATGAACAGCAGATGGTGAAGCACCCAGGAACTAACAGCAAGTGAAAGTTGTTACTACCCTAGACCTGAAAGGATAGAGGAACCCATGTTCCTCTATCAGCTGAGACATATTGGCATCAGTGTGTGGGAGGCTGCTTGACATGTTCTGTGGCTTTCAGCAAGAGAAAGCAGCCACCACCAAAATCCCCGTGCCTGAGTAGAGGAAGGGAATAAGTGGAGGCAGAAATAATATATATTAATCTTTCTATTTTCAAGTCCTCTGATGTTCTGCTGAGATCTTTCATTGACTGATCCCAGTTGGAAAATAGAGGTCAAGAAAGCCCAAATAATGCTGTCCACAGCCATCATCTTCCTGGGACACAGTAGACATAGAAGGGTAAATAATAAATCCGAAAGGGCAAATGGAGAATTATCAACACAGTTGCTTTTCTTTACCTTCCACTTCTCTTGCTCCAAAGTTCTATTTATCTACACTGATCACTCTTCTCCCTATTAGCTGTCAATAGACTGTGAGGCTTTTCAAGGCAAGGATAGTATTTATTCATGACTCTAGCACTTTCTAAAGGATGCACCATTAAACAGCCTGTGTGTTGAAAATGCAACCTACTCTATACCTCTTTTGGAAAAGCACATTAGCAAGTATAAATGCTCTCAAAGTTTCATAGAAAATGATAGTAATAATAAATGCTTGCTCACAAAATTATTTTTCAAAGAATGCCACTAATGTGAAAGCACAACTTCCAGGAAATGCAGTTTTGAACATTATTGCATCGCTAGTGCCTCATCTAGGATACAGAACATGCTGTACACTCAATAAGCATTTAGTAAATGCATGAATAGCACGGTTCCTCTATGACTGGGTTCCGAATTGGGTTTTCAGAGGAAGTTCTTGCCTTCTTTTCTCTATCCTCCCTCCAGAAACTGCAATCTTGTCTCCTAGTAAGAGTCTGATTGACTAGAGTTCTGCATCTTTTCTCAAGATATCTAAGGGACTAGCTGCCTGGGGGTAATCTAGTTGTGTTATGAATGAAAAATGAACATCATCATCATCAAAATCTTCACCTGTACTTTTTATCCCAAATATAATTCATCTTACTGTGTTTGGGGAGATCTTGTTACTCTTGAAAGAAATGGCAGGACTGCTGTAGGCATCTGGATCTGAACTCACAAGATGCCACCTTCCAGACACCTACCTTCTTCCTCCCATACTCTGTCCCCGAATATGTTCCTTTGGCATTGACTCAGCTCTACTGGATGAGATTTTTCTAGTTTTGAACCCTTCCCAGTGAATGTTGGCCATCATTTTCCCTTCCATACACAGACTCTAGAGCATGGACCATCATCTGACTTATTCATCTTCTAGATACAAAAGAAAAAAAACCACAAAAATGGATACAATGAAATTTCTGTAGAAACTTCCTTGAGGTGCTATCAGGCCCTCTCCCTATCGCCATAGAACCTATTTGTCTTTAAGTAACATTAACCTTGAAATTAAACCGAAATTGGCACAGGAGTGCCAAATATAGTGAGTAAAAAGAGGAGAGATAGAGGATTCTTGAGCAGATTACTTCTGTTTTCTGAAGAGGGTTTCTGATCTTAGAGAGTAGAGGAGCCAGAAAGAATAGATGCCAAGAGAAGAAAGACAACGTCTATGAAGAGATAAACCCCTTAATAATTACCCAAGTTCAGATCCTTTCCCTCCTCTCTTCCTGGTATGGTGATATTGGGAACAGACTGGCAGAAGAAGAGGATCCATCATTATAGAGAAATGTGTGCACTCTTGATATTTAGAACAGCAGAGACAACGATCTGAGGGCAGAAGAGACTCCAACCATAATGAACAAAGGGTTTAGGGCTCCATTTCCATAAACTCTCTGGATGGCAAGACTGCTTTCTGCATCTTAGAAAGGCTAATCATGTATTTGCGTATAAAATTTAGGGTTGTTCCCCTCTTGTCATAGAAACACGTCAACATATGCTGCTAAGTCATGGAGTCTGTCAAGGAATGCATAACTCATGCTTCTTCTGGTTATCAGCCGAAAGGGAATCACTGGCTTAAAAATTCAGTTTCTATTATTCTACCAGTGAGGGTTTGATCTGGGAAGCAGAACCATTAGCAGTTGCATGGAAAAAGGAGTCTGCGTAGAGATTAGACAGTACGCAGTGTGGAAGGTGATAGAGAAGTCTGTGAAAGCTCTAGTTGAATCTGGCATTGGACCTGAAGTTTCTGTCAATCAGCATGCTTGGCAGTGGAAAAAAATCACCTAGGCATGAAGCAAAGGAAGGTGACAACAAACTGGAAATCAGGTGGACAAAATAAAACTCATGTCTGTATCGAATCGCAAAATGATGTGATGTTTTGCCAAATAAGCTGGTACCCTTCTCCACTAACCTGCACATGTGCAAAGCCTAGGACTTAGAGAAGCTGAATGTGGTAAGACAAAGCCTGGAAGAGCTCCAAGCCAGACTGCATTTCCTCCTCAGTCAGAGAAAATAGCAGGTCAGTGACAATATGTACCTATCATGCCATCCTAACCTTCAGAACATAACAACTGCTACTTTTCTTCCTCCTCCCAAATCTTGCACAGATTTCTCCTATGACCCATCTTAATCCAGAACCGTATAAGGAAAGGAATTCTGGAAATCATTGTCCTAACTTAGAGCAGCTGACATGATATAAAACCACAGCAAGTATACTCATGTTAGAAATTTAGAAAATTGGAAAGGTATCTGAATAGATTTTATGGATAATATATATATCAGCCATGGAATTCAGAGAGTGGGTTAGAACACAAAGAACTTCATAGGTATTGAGGTGAGATGGCCATATGTCTACTTATTCTGAAGCTGTTAGTAAGTGACATATTGTGCCTCTATTCCCTCTGTAAAACCAAGGATTTCACTTAACTGCAGTCTGTCCTATGCTTGAAAGTCATTTTGGTTCAGCAGTTAAAAAGACTACTTTATTAATGATGATAAAACTTCTTGTTCTTCTCCTGCCTTGGTATTTGGCTTATTTCCAAAATACTTTTCATAAGGTTTTAAGGAGCTTTGATAAGAAAGGCATATGGAAATTAAAAAAACAAACAAAAAATTTCTGACAGCTGAAGATTAAACTGTGAGTGCAAATTTTCAATCTAAAAATCAGGTGCTTTACTGCATGTAAATTTCTTTAAAAAGTTTATTTATACTTAATTCATGGTGTGAGTAGTTGCATTATGAATGATCAATGAATATTATCATTAAAACAATTTCACATAACTACAATTATGGTGCATCAAAAGTGCAAAACTAGTTGCTTAGCTCTTCAGTTCAGTTCAGTCGCTCAGTCGTGTCCGACTCTTTGTGACCCCATGAATCGCAGCACCCCAGGCCTCCCTGTCCATCACCAACTCTCGGAGTTCACTCAGACTCACGTCCATCAAGTCAGTGATGCCATCATCCTCTGTTCTCCCCTTCTCCTCCTGCCCCCAATCCTTCCCAGCATCAGAGTCTTTTCCAATGAGTCAACTCTTTGCATGAGGTGGCCAAAGTACTGGAGTTTCAGCTTCAGCATCATTCCCTCCAAAGTAATCCCAGGGCTAATCTCCTTCAGAATGGACTGGTTGGTTCTCCTTGCAGTCCAAGGGACTCTCAAGCGTCTTTTCTAGCACCACAGTTCAAAAGTATCAATTCTTCTTTGCTCAGCTTTCTTCACAGTCCAACTCTCACATCCATACATGACCACTGGGAAAACCATAGCCTTGACTAGATGGACCTTTGCTGGCAAAATAATATCTCTGCTTTTGAATATGCTATCTAGGTTGGTCGTAACTTTTCTTCCAAAGAGTAAGCGTCTTTTAATTTCATGGCTGCAATCACCATCTGCAGTGATTTTGGAGCCCAGAAAATAAAGTCTGACACTCTTTCCCCTGCTTCCCCATCTATTTCCCATGAAGTGATGAGACCAGATGCCATGATCTTCGTTTTCTGAATGTTGAGCTTTAAGCCAACTTTTCACTCTCCTCTTTCACTTTCATCAAGAGGCTTTTTAGTTCCTCTTCACTTTCTGCCATAAGGGTGGTGTCATCTGCATATGTGAGGTTATTGACATTTCTCCTGGCAATCTTGATTCCAGCTTGTGTTTCTTCCAGCCCAGTGTTTTTCATGATGTATTCTGCATATAAGTTAAATAAGCAGGGTGACAATATACAGCCTTGACGTACTCCTTTTCCTATTTGGAACCAGTCTGTTGTTCCCTGTCCAGTTCTAACTGTTGCTTCCTGACCCACATAAAAAGAGCAAAATGGCTGTCTGAGAAGGCCTTATGAATAGCTGTGAAAAGAAGAGAAGCAAAAAGCAAAGGAGAAAAAGAAAGACACAAGCATCTGAATGCAGAGTTCCAAAGAATAGCAAGAAGAGATAAGAAAGCCGTCTTCAACAATCAATGCAAAGAAATAGAGGAAAGCAACAGAATGGGAAAGACTAGAGATCTCTTCAAAAAAATCAGAGACACCAAGGGAACATTTCATGCAAAGATGGGCTCGATAAAGGACAGAAATCGTATAGACCTAACAGAAGCAGAAGGTATTAAGAAGAGGTGGCAAGAATACACAGAAGAACTATACAAAAACATCTTCACAACCAAGATAATCACTCACCTAGAGCCAGACACCCTGGAATGTGAAGTCTAGTGGGACTTAGAAAGCATCACTATGAACAAAACTGGTGGAGGTGATGGAATTCCAAGGAGCTTTTTCAAATCCTGAAAGATGATGCTGTGAAAGTGCTGCACTCAATATGCCAGCAAATTTGGAAAACTCAGCAGTGGCCACAGGACTGGAAAAGGTCAGTTTTTATTCCAATCCCAAAGAAAGGCAATGCCAAAGAATGCTGAAACTACCACACAATTGCACTTATCTCACAAGCTAGTAAAGTAATGCTCAAAATTCTCCAAGCCAGACTTCAGCAACATGTGACCTGTGAACTTCCAGATGTTCAAGCTGGTTTTAGAAAAGGCAGAGGAACCAGAGATCAAATTGCCAACATCTGCTGGGTCATGGAAGAAGCAAGAGAGTTCTAGAAAAACATCTATTTCTGCTTAGCTGTTAATGAAATACAAAAGCCCCATTTTAATGTTAGGGTTGTGGTTCAAACTGAAATATATATATATATAATCAACGTTAAGGTGACTGACAGTAATCTATTTTTAAACCTTGAAATGGTATTCTAGAATAGATCATAGAGGGTACACACATTGTTTCCAGTCCTTCTCATCATGAACCACAGAGAATGTGTTTTCAATATCTAGCTGGCTGACTTTCATGGGAAAAAAACATGATCCTCAGTCAGGTTGATAACTCATTTTACTTCATCTGGCCCATTCTAAAAATAGATAAGCATTTGTAATTAAGGACAAAGAAAATAAAATTTTACTATGAATATTTACAAATATTTTACATCAGAATTTAATCTTCAATCAGATTTGCACAAACCAAGACACTTAAGGCAGACATTTAATTTAACTATAGTATCTCTTGGATAATTCTAAGAACATATACACAGAGAGAGAGAGAAAGATAAGTATTTACTGGGATGGCAAATATGTGTGGTTATATCCAAAAATGTACAATTAAAAATATTTTTCAATGGATTAAGACTTTATCTCTAATCATCCAACCTTTGAAAAGTCATCTGGCTTTCATATCATCCAATTCTTTAAAAAGTGCTGCCAAGATCAAATGCCCTTGTTAAGACAACAAAAATAGTTACTGAGGGAGATTCTGGGAAATACTGCTAAGTAGGCGTGCTTTATGTTTCCTCTCTTATTCATGCATTCACATTACATCACAGTAAGAACTGCTGGTGTAGGACAGAATTCATAAAATCTCAATGGACTTACCACCAGGTTCTGCATTCACACATCCGTTCTACTCAAGTGGCAACTTTTGGGCACCTTTTATCTCCATCAGTTCAGTTCAGTTGCTCAGTCGTGTCTGGCTCCTTGTGATCCCATGAACCGCAGCACACCAGGCTTCTTGGTCCATCACCAACTTGCGGAGTTTACCCAAACTCTTATCCATAGAGTCAGTGATGCCATCCAGCCATCTCATCCTCTGTCATCCCCTTCTCCTCCTGCCCCCAATCCCTCCCAGCATCAGGGTCTTTCCCAATGAGTCAACTCTTCGAATGAGGTGGCCAAAGTACTGGAGTTTCAGCTTCAGCATCATTCCTTCCAATGAATATCCAGAACTGATCTCCTTTAGGATGGACTGGTTGGGTCTCCTTTCAGTCCAAGGGACTCTCAAGAGTCTTCTCCAACAGACAGTTCCAAAGCATCAATTCTTCTTTGCTCATCTTTCTTCACAGTCCAACTCTCACAGCCATACATGACCACTGGAAAAACCATAGCCTTGACTAGATGGACCTTTGTTGGCAAAGTAATGTCTCTGGTTTTTAATATGCTATCTAGGTTGGTCATAACTTTCCTTCCAAGGAGTAAGCATCTTTTAATTTCATGGGTGCAATCACCACCTGCAGTAATTCTGTCAAATTTAGTATGGGGTTTTGCTTTCACTGGGCTTCCCTGGTGGCTCAGACATGACAGATCTGCCTGCCATGTGGGAGACCTGGGTTCAATTCCTGGGTTGGGAAGATCCTCTGGAGAAGGAATATTCTAGCCTGTACAATTCCGTCAAATGTATAGTCCATGGGGTTGCAAAAGTCAGACACAACTAAGCAACTTTCACTTTTTTGCTTTCATTTTGCAGATAGCACTAGAAATGTTGAGCATGGTAGCATTTGAATCCATAAATTATATATCCTGTCCATCATTTCAGTAGCATCGCTCTTCCAGCTCTAGGAGATGTAGCTAAGTAAACTGGTTATTTATTTATGTATTTATTTATTTGGCAATTTTTCACATGTATATGTTGTCAGAAAATCTTAAAAAGCCCCTGTGAGAGAATACTGATAGAATCCCCAATCCCCCTGACCTATTTGCTTCAAAGGATAAATTAGGTGTGGGAATCTAACAACTTCAGTGAAGTCAGTAATAATGAAACCACTTAGTTTTCCTGATAATCTTTCTTCATCTCTAAAGTGCCTTGTACACCACAATCATCAGCCTTCCTTCACCTTAAATACATTTTATTATTGGCTTAGAATTACTTTTATAAAAATACTTATAAAATTACTGTTTCACCCTTAGGAAATTCTAATTTCCTTATTTTAAAATGTTGAGAGAAATTCCCTTTTTCCCACAACTTAGCTATCATTCCACATTCAAAGACCTCTATTCATTTTAGTTTGATACCCAAATAAGAGTTCTATTTTAGTACTGGCTCTCTCTGAATCCTGAGTGCACGTCTTCTGGCTCTGATATCTGGGATGCCAATTTAGTTAACACTTTGCAAGTGCTCACTTCAGGCGTAAAGCTCTGTTTTAACTTGACCTTCTGGAATTTCACGGATTATGTACTATGGCAGCTATTTCTCTTCATTATTATTATTGTTTTTACTGCTAAGACTACATTTTGCTATTCTTAAACTGAAGAATTATAAGGGACAATGTTTTCCTTATTAAGTACTGCTACTGCTAAGTCACTTCAGTTGTGTATGACTCTGTGTGACCCGATAGACAGCAGCCCACCAGGCTCCCCCATCCCTGGGATTCTCCAGGCAAGAACACTGGAGTGGGTTGTCATCTCCTTCTCCAATGCATCAAAGTGAAAAGTGAGGGTGAAATCGCTCAGTCGTGTCCACCCCTCAGCGATCCCATGGATTGCAGCCTTCCAGGCTCCTCCATCCATGGGATTTTCCAGGCAAGAGTATTGGAATGGGGTGCCATTGCCTAAAATATCGCAAATCCTGATGCTTCTAAGACCTTTCTTACAGAAATCTCATCTGTACTAAAGGGTTTTCTCTAGTTTACATTGTCAGCATCAAACACAGTGGCATAATCTTCTCCATCCTTAACATCTTCCCTCTATTCTTAGTCAGGGTTCAAAGTAAACTTTGTAAACCACTGGGAATTAGTTCCTCGATTTTGCCTTTCAGTGGATATTATTTGTCCTCGATTGCTACCTTTGCCATTTCCCCCACAGGGGAAAGGACTTCTCTGATAGCTCAGTTAGTAAAGAATCCACCTGCAATGCAGGAGACCCCAGTTTGATTCCTGGTTCAAGAAGATTCGCTGGAGAAGGGATAGGCTACTCACTCCAGTATTCTTGGGCTTCCCTTGTGGCTCAGCTGGTAAAGAATCCACCTGCAAAGCAGGAGACCTGAGTTCAATCCGTGGATTGGGAAGATCTCCTGGAGAAGGGAAAGGCTACCCCCTCCAGTATTCTGGCCTGGAGAATTCCATGGACTGTTTGGTCCATGGGGTTGCAAAGAGGCGGACACGACTGAGTGACTTTCACTTTCCACAGCAGTAGATCTGCCTCTTTGCCCTGCTCCTGCAAATCCTTCACTTTGTCTATTTGGATTTCTTTTGGCTTTTCCAGAATCTGGTTTCAGTCCTGAACATGGCTTTTTACCCTCAAAACACAGAGTAGGAACTTCTAACTTCTATATCTAGCTCAGATTTCTGGGATCCACTACCTGAAAACTAATGATATACCAGAGAGTCCCAGCTATTCAGAAGGAAATTGCTCCTCTCTTTCCCTCTCTCTGTCTCTCTCTCTCCCATATTTCAAATTATATCATTATCTAACAAGAAGAACACTAGGTAAACATTACTATTCCCTGACTCTAAGAAAACAAAATAGGTGAAGGCTGTTTATGGAAACAGCAATATTACAGATAGAACCAGCTTAGCGTTTCAAATCTTCATTTCCTAATTTGCAACCAAATTTAGGATAAAGAAACTTTCTATTACAGACTGGCAGGCTACAGTCCATGGGATCTTAAAGAGTGGGACACGACTGAGAGACTAGGCATACACTTGTGAGGAGAATCCCCTTGTTCCATGGATGTGGGTAGCTGTGGATGTTACTCACTGCTGTGGGGCGTGTCTCTGTACTGGGGAGAATATTACTATTTATGTAATTGCTACTTTTTACCAAAAAACATGAAAAGGGATTAAAGATTAATAATGTTGAACATTTATAGTTGAAGAGTGCTTATAAATGAATGAAATAGATTTAAAACAAATCAAAACATATTTTGTATATGAGGAGCAGCTTCTTAAGTCATACTTTTGCTGATCCCCCAAAGGGACATGCATGCTGTCAACTTTATTACAGTAAACAGTACCATTATTTGTTGTTTGTAAAATTTCTACACTGCACCTTTCCAGTAATAAGTATCAGTGGACAAGCTACCCCCCTTTCTGGGATTCAATCGCTGCCTTGTAAAGAGAAGGCTTAGATATGAAGGTAACTGAGGCCCCAGCCGACTCTGACCTTTTAAGACTAATACACCAGCTACTCACTCTGGTTTAGAAATTCTTGTGCAAGCTCTGCAACCTGAGCAGCCAGCAGTCAGAGCAGATTTTCATAGTCAGATCTACCCATTCATGCACCTTGCAATCGGCACCCTTTAAATTACTGACACACTTAATAAGCTGTCAATAAATTTTTTGTACGTGTGTGTGAAAACGAAGCGTGGCCCACAGGCATCTTTCTCCCGTCACCTCTGGCACCGTCTTGGTCTGATAAACCGAGATCTTGGTCTGATAAAATGTGAATTTCTCTGTGAAACCTTCCTCGCTTTCTCAGAATTAGTTGTCCCTTTATGTCCCTTCATAATGTTTTGTTGGTGTTTCTAATATTGGATCTTTCAATGATTCATTGTATTGATTTTTTTTTTTTTAGTATATCTGTCTTCCTGCTAGACTTTAAGCATCTTAAAAAGAGAGTGTTTGATTTTTTCTTAATACTTGTATTCAACACATTGCCTTGGTTTATAGCCAATACACAAATACTGGTTGGATAATGAATGAGTATTCTTTTTATATTCAATTTAACTTATGCCTTTTAGGAAGAAGCATAGGTCAGAAATAGTCAGAGACACTTTAGGAAGTCTAGAAGTTGGTTCTCCTGCTTAGATACTAAAATTTGCTTATATTTTTTTGCAAGTAACATCAAGGAAAGGTTATTAGACATAATATAGAAGTTTTCATTTTTTACTCTTACCATAATACTCACTGAATTGTGCCGAGGTTTACTTTTTCCCAATTATTTTATTTTTTACAGTTTGCAAATTGTCTATATATAATTACTTTCAATTAACTTCCCTCAGCCAATCAACAGACCATAAACTCAGCTTAAGCATTTATGAACAGATGAGAATCTATCCTTACATTAATTGTTAGTTCATTAAAAGTTAGGGCTCAGGAAATGATAGTAGCTATATTTGAGTTCCTCATTTATGGTTGCATTAATATATTTGAGATAAGACTTTTCAATCAGCCAAGAATATTAAATATTTTAAATTATCTTTATCAGAATTCTTAAGATGGCTCTAACAGTAAACACATTCAGGAAGATACTAAAATTTGTTGAATAACTCAGAGTAACCCTGGGTCCTAAAGGAAAGAATCATGTTCTTTTCTGTCACTTGACCCCAATGTGGGTAACTACACTTCTCTTTGTGTGTTTATCTACTTGTATCCTCTAACTAAAACTATAATCTCAAGCAAGTATGGTTGTTTTGAATATATACCCATATCTAGTAGAAGTTGATTGAAAGAAAATAAAATCCCATAGAATAAGAAACATGTGGTCTCTAAGGTCTGAAGCAGAAATCTGACATTTTGAGGGATAGGAACAAGAAAAGAAAGAAGTGAAAAACAGAACTGATAATGTTTGAACTGTACTGATCAGTAAACAGCGCTGCATAAATAGAGTGAGTGAGGGCTTAAAGCTATTGAGTGCCTCAGAAAGAGAGGTTCACAGTTTCTGAATGAAGGATTGGCAAAGTGAAGAGAATAAGACTTTGAGGTGTCATAGGAAAGGAGAGGTTATGAGGGAGATCTGAATTCTAATAAAACCAGCTAGATAAGATTTTGATCTCCTTGGGACTGATAATGAATTTGATAGAATTTAGAAGGCTGGTCAGCAAAACCAGTTGAAATTAATGAAGAAAATCTGAAGCTCAAAATGCAATGAATTGACTTTTGTAGTATAGACATTAGGTTACAGTGTTGTTAGAGAGAAGAAAAACAGAAATTCAGCACTAAAAAAAGATGAGCTATCAAGCCATGAAAATACATGGAAGAACCTTAAATGAGCATTACTAAGTGAAAGAAGGGCTTCCCTGGTGGCTCAGAGGGTAAAGAATCCACTAGCCAATGAAGGAGACACAGGAGATATGGGTTTAGTCTCTGGGTCTGGAAGATCCCCTGGAGGAGAGCATGACAACCTACTCAAATATGCTTGCCTGGAAAATCCCATGGATAGAGGAGCCTGGTGGACTACAGTCCATGGGGTTGCAAAGAGTTGGACATGACTGAGTGACTAGCACACACACACAAGTAAAAGAAGTTAATCTAAGAAGGGTACATACAATATGATCCCATCATTAGGCACACCTACAAACACAATAAAAGATCGGTGGTTGCCAAGGGTGGTAGAGGGAAGAGAGATGAAACAGAATACAGAAGACTTTTAGGGCAGTGAAAATACTGTGCGTACCACTATGACAATGGATATATGTTATTACGCACTTGCTGAAATCCATAGACTATACAATATCAAAAGTGAGCTCAGGTACACAGTGAATTCAGGGTGATTTTCATAGGTCAGTGTAGGTCTCTTCTCAGTAAAAAAAAAAAAAAAAAAAAAGCATCATTCTAGTGAATGAAATTGATAGTAAGGGAGGCTATGTATGTGTAGAGACAGGTGAATATATGGGAAATCTCTACCTTCTACTCATTTTTATTGTAAACCTAAAACTGCTCTTTAAAAATTTCTTTTAAATTATTTTAAATAGATTAAAAAAAAAAAGAAAAAAGAAAGAAAGAAAAGCAGGAGAAGACAAAGCAACCAAACTAAACTCCCTAGATGTTTCACATTGAAAGATTAGGGAGAACATGAAAGATTAGCAATGCTTAATGTAAAATTAACAAACCAAACAAAAGGCAGAATAGTTATCTGAGGAGGCCATACAAATAGCTGAGAAAAGAAGAGAAGTGAAAGGCAAAGGAGAAAAGGAAAGACATACCCATCTGAATGCAGAGTTCCAAAGAAAAGCAAGGAGAGATAAGAAAACCTTCCTCAGAGATCAATGCAAAGAAATAGAGGAAAACAATAGAATGGGAAAGACTAGAGATCTCTTCAAGAAAATTAGAGATACCAAGGGAACATTTTATGCAAAGATGGGCTTAACAAAGGACAGAAACGGCATGGACCAAATATAGCAAAAGATATTAAGAAGAGGTAGCAATACACAGAAAGTGAAGTGGCTCATTGTGTCCGACTCTTTGCCACACCACAGACTGCCGCCTATCATGCTCCTTCATCCATGGGACTTTCAAGCCAAGAGTACTGGAGTGGGTTGCCATTTCCTTCTCCAGAGGATCTTCCTGACCCAGGGATCAAACCTGGCTCTCCCGCATTGTAGGCAGATGCTTTACTGTCTGAGCCACCAGGGAATTACAAAAAAGATCTTTATGACCCAGATAACCACGACGGTGTGATCACTCACCTAGAGCCAGACATCCTAGTTTGCAAAGTCAAGTGGGCCTTAGGAAGCATCACTACAAATAAAACTGGTAGAGGAGATGAAATTCCAACTGAGCTATTTTAAATCCTAAAAGATGATGCTATGAAAGTGCTGCACTCAACATGCCAGCAAATTTGGAAAACTCAGCAGTGGCCACAGGACTGGAAAAGATCAGCTTTCATTACAGTCCCAAAGAAGGGCAGTGCCAAACAATATTCAAACTACCACACAATTGCACTCATTTCACATGCTAGCAAAGTAATACTCAAAATTCTCCAGGCTAGGTTTCAGTAGTATGTAAACCAAGAATTACCAGATGTACAAGCTGGATTTAGAAAAGTCAGAGCAACCAGAAATCAAATTGCCAACATCCGTTGGATCATAAAAAAAGCAAGTGAATTCTAAAAACAAAAATTCTGCTTCATTGACTATGCAAAAGCCTTTGACTGTGTGGATCACAACAAATTGTAGAAAATTCCTCAAGAGATGGGAATACCAGACCAACTTACCAGCCTCCTGAGAAACCTCTGTGCAGGTCAAGAAGCAACAGTTAGAACCATATATGGAAAAATGGACTGGTTCAAAATTGGAAAAGGAGTATATCAAGGCTGTATATTGTCACCCAGCTTATTTAACTTCTATGCAGAGTACTTCACGAGAAATGCTGGGCTGGATGAAGCACAGCTGGAATCAAGATTGCTGGCAGAAATATCAGTAAACTCAGATATGCAGATAACACCACCCTTATGGCAGAAAGCAAAGAGGAACTAAAGAGCCTTTTGATGAAGGTCAAAGAGGAGAGTGAAAAAGCTGGCTTTAAACTCAGCATTCAAAAAACGAAGATCATGGTGTCTGGTCCCATCACTTCATGGCAAATAGATGGGGGTACAATGGAAACAGTGAGAGACATTATTTTCTTGGGCTCCAAAATCACTGCAGATGGTGATTACAGCATTGAAATTAACAGATGCTTATTCCTTGGAAGGAAAGCTCTGACAAAACTAGACAGCATATCAAAAAGCAAAGACATCACTTTGCCAACAAAAGTTTGTCTAATCAAAGCTATGGTTTTTCCAATAGTCATGTATGGATGTGAGAGTAGGACCATAAAGAAGGCTAAGGTCTGAAGAACTGATGTTTTTGAACTGTGGTGTGGAGAAGACTTTTAAGAGTCCCTTGGACTGCAAGGAGATACAACCAGTCAATTCTAAAGGAAATCAACCCTGAATATTCATTGGAAGGACTGTTGCTGAAACTGAAGCTGCAAAGGTCTTAGAAAAAACCCTGATGCTGGGAAAGATTGAAGGCAGAAGGAGAAGGGGACAACAGAGGATGAAATGGTTGGATGGCATCACCAACTCGATGGACATGAGTTTGTGCAAGCACCAGGTGATGCTGAAGGACACAGAAGCCTGACGTGCTGCAGTCCATGGTGTTGCAAAGAGTCAGACTGAATGACTGAACGGCAATGAATTCTGAAATTTAGATTGATTCCTAGAAAATGGTAGAATCTCAATAAACATTTCTGAGTAAATTAAGGAAGTGATAAATGAATTATTGCAAAGGAAATATTTCAGGTATGAATGATATGAATTATCTAGTGCATAGAAAGGTGAAAACTACCTTTAAAATATAAAAATTATTATATCTTAATTTATGGGAGTATCTAGGAATGTTTAGAGAGGAAATATAAATTATCAAGAGAAGAGTGCTTAGGACCAATCCTTGAAAAATCTACTTGAATTAAAATTTGAAGGACCTGGCTGCTCTAGTAAAAAAAGAATAGAAGAAACAGGAGTTGTGAAAGTAGGGGGAAAACTAGTTGAAGGTTTCAGTCTGGAGCCACTATGCTGCAGTGTCAGGGCTGTTGGGAGGGTATGCTTTACCAAAACAAGGGAGTGATAAATGATCTTTGTAGCTGTATTTTTCTCTGAAAATGTGGGAGCGGAAGTCTGATTGGTGAGGAGTAAATGAAAGCATCATTCTGTTTGTTTGAGATCTAGTTCTGAGACACAACTGCTATGTGATATTGAACCATGATATCTGCAACCTAGTTTCTTCATCTATAAAATGAAAATAATAAAAGATGCCTCATTGACCTCACAGGGTTACCACAAGGACAGAGTGGCCGCAGTCGTCAGACCTTCCTAGCGTGTGAAATATAACTATGGACATTTTTATTTGGGGCAATGATATTTCAAGTGAATTCTTTAAAAAGAAAAAAAAAAGCTTGGATATTCATTTATAAGCTTTTTTCCCCAGTAATCTAGGCTTAGCTGTAATCGAGGCTGAGTCTGTCAAAAGGCTGAGGGAACTCAGGGCAGGCTGCCCTCAAATATGCCAAAGTGGTGTATTGATTATTTTGAATTAAAGTTACTTGAGGAATAGCTGGTATAAGAACACTCTGACCGTCCTGTGTTCCCTTGAAAACAGGAAATAAAGCTCCCATGTGAAGATATCCTCCCTCAATGTGGCGTAGGGAGAGCATCCTTATTCCTGGTGATTGGAAAGCCAAGGCAAAGAAAGCTGTATAAACAAACCTTTTATTTCTTCATTAATTTACTACCCCAAACAGAAACCTGTTTGTTTTGTCAAATCTTCACAAATAATTGACTCTTTTTATAAAAAAAAAAAAAAAAAATTAAAAAACCTGTTTAAATCACTTGTTAGTCTCATACCTATAGGGCCTCCATAGGTACAAAATTAAATTTGTGTGCTTGTATTTTTCTCCTGTTCAACTATCTTATGTTAATTTGATTATTAGACTTGTGAAAAGAAGGGTAGAGGAGACTTTTTTTCTCTCCTCTACAAAGCTGTTAACCATTTCTTCCTCATCTTCTTTTACAGTATTACCCTCTGATAGACAGGAGATATATATACTACAAGCATTAGGCAAAGGCCACACAATTTTGGATTCCCACTCTTAAAAATAATCTGTTATCAGATTATCAGGTTAAGAAGCATGTGTCAGCTGGCTCAGCCCTGGGCAGCATTAAATCGTCTAACTTGATAGCCAAAATTTACTAAATCCAGTCAAATCCCAGTTCCTCCAGTCTTCCCATTCCTGAAGCATGCACATATGGATAGAAAGTCAAGGATTCATTAGACCACTTGGAAAACTGAGCAAAAATGCTGACAATAAAGGGAATGACAGTTTCTTTATAGTTAGGTGCAGCTCTGAAAGGTTCGTAGCAAAGTCAGGCGAGGAAACAAGAAACTATCGCACTGAAAATGGCTTTCCTAAATTTTTTTTTTCATCTCCTTTATATAAGTTCAGTGAGGCAATGGGGCTCTGTAGACAACCATTTTCAGTGTTTTTTTTTTTTCCTCTTCCTGCTTTGTGAGTAATTGTGTAAGTAGGTGACAAAGTTCTCACTAATTTTGTTTTCTTATCCACAAAATAGGTCAATGGTATCTACTTTAAAAATCTGCCTGTAGTGATTAAATGATGTGTATATAGTCACCACGTCTCTCATATTATTTCCGTTTTGTTCACCCTGTTTATCTTTGCCCCTTTCTTGAGTCTCACAACATTTCAAATAACTAACTACTAATGTACTAATTGAAATAATGTGTGTTCTGTATATAAAAAGCCATAGCATCTTAACAAGGCCATTGGATGGCCAGGGTTAGAACGAACACAGTTCTAATAGTAAGACCAAAGAGAAGAACAGGGTGAAGAATGTGAAATTTTAGCTTCTTTTAGCCGTGTCATTTCTGAAAATATATTGGAGTATAATTCCCTGTAATCATAAGGAAACATGTTCCCTGTTCCAGAGATTTCACCGGTAAAAGAAAGAAAGTAGAAATATGAAAATACACAGATTTATAATTGTGAAACTACAAAACTAAATGCATGGTACATAAATAAGAATGAAATGACCATAGGTTTTGTTTATGGGTAAAATGGAATCAGAATATTCGACCCTATCTCTTTCAAAGAATGCACTTAGAAAACCTAGGCGAGTACATGGAGGATCATTTTGTGGACTCAGAAAAGGCAAGAGAAACAGGAAGGTCAAAGAATACTGAACCAGGGGGGGTGAGCTGGTCTTTTTTTTTTCCTCCTCTGGTATCCCCCAGCCTAGTCTCAGTCTCAAATCTGCTAGAAACTGAGAAGAGAGGATAGGCATGAACAGAGAGAAGCTCCAGAACATCGTAGTTCAGGCTCAAAGTGTACGAAACTGTAACAGTGGCAGCATCCGAGACCCACATGCACCTGAAGCTGAGATGGTGGCAGGGGAACTCATTTCCTATCAGAGTAGCTGGGATCACAAAAGAGTAGGGGAAATACATGTCCCTTTGCTTCTTTGTCTCTCTATGTCTTTCCATCCTTTTTGCTTCTCTGCCTCAGACAGGGGATACAGTGGTAGGAGGGCATGCTCGAGTGAAATAAATAATGCTCCAGCTTTCTGCTCCCAGGACCAATAAAAAGGACCAAGAGTCACAGAGGACCAGGGAGGTAATGAAGTTGCTCTAGGGAGATGCTTATGAGTGCCTAGGTTCACCCTCAATGATGTATTAGGTAGGTAGAACAGGAAAAAGGAGTCCAGAATGGCGGTGGCTAAAGGACAAGGAAGGGGAAAGCCTGCAAAAATGGAACAAAGGAAGGCCCGAGGACCGGAGGGAGGACCTCAGGTGGAACAAACAGCATTCCTGGCTGCCCAGTTTACATAGGGCAGGCCCAGGGGGAGGAGAAAACATATAAAAGGGGGAGCCAAAGGGTTGGGGCTCTCTCTTCTCTTCGCATCTTTGGGTTGGCATGTCCTCACACCTGAAGGATGTATTTTCCTGTTATTTTCAAAATAAAAATGAGCTGTAACACTGATCTATCCAAGAGCTATAACACGGTCTGAGAGCTGTGACATGCCGAGAGCTTTAATGTCCGTTGATCAAATTTTTGTTGAGATGAGACAGAACTGAGGAGATTACACTCCCCTTGACAGATTTACATATGATAATCCTACACACCATATTAAAGACCTTGAGAACCGAATCAAAAGATAGACTACCACTCAGGTCCCAGACTGGCTATGGGTGATGCACACCCAGGAAAGACCCAAATAGAATTGCAAAAGCTTTGAAAATGAAAACGACATTGAAACCTCCTACAGAAGACTGCTGGTCAGAACTTGTGACCTAAACCTGACTAGATCTATTGTCTGATAAAACCAAAATATCAACATATATAATAGGATGTAAACAGGAGCCTCATAAGACAGCATTCAAATGTCAAAATGCAATACAAAAGTTTAACATGAAGAAATAGGAAAAAAAAAATATCAGTTTAAGTGGAGGGAAAAAAAGACACCCATGCAGAAATAACACAAATGTTGTATTTATCTAATACATTTTTTAAAGTAGCTAATAGTCCAAGAAATAAGGGCAAGCACTCTTGAAACAAATGGAAAGATAAAAAATATAAGCAATGAAATAGAAGACTTAAAGAAGAAACAAAGAATATTCTAGAATTAAAAACTACAATTAATAAAATAAAATACTTAAAATGCTCAATAACAGAATGGAAATGACAGAGGAATGAAATGACAGAGAAATTAGCCCTTGAACTTGAAAATATATAAATTCAAAATATATAATCTAAACACAGAGAGACAATAGATTGAATAAAAATAATAAGCTCAGGGACCAAGGAGGCAGTACCAAAATGTCTAACTTTGGTGTCGTCAGATTGCCAAATAATATATATATATATATATATATATATATTTAATAATGGTTAAAACTTCCCAAATTTGGTAAAAGACATAAACTTGGCTTCAAGAAGCTCAGTGAACATTCAAAACAATAAACCTGAATAAATCCATGCTCAGATACATCATAATCAAGCTATTGAAAATTAAGAAAAAAAATCAGGAAGGTATCCAGAGAAAAATGGCATGTTACTCGTAAGGGAGTGAGAATTTGAATGGCTAAAGTTTCAAATCAGAAAATTTGGAGGCCAAAAGCAAGTTTTACTACATTTTTAAAGTGCTGAACTTTAGAATATGAATTTACACATGTGCTAAAATTCATAAAATTATTTCAAAAGAGAAAGTTTTACTCTATATTAATCTTAAAAGTAAAAATTGAAATAAGTACTTAAATAAAAAGAATGAAATACTGAAGAAGTTTTAATTTTAAAAAATGAAATAATGAGAGTAAAGAAACTTATCTTTGCTATCTTCTCCTTCAAAAGCTGCCACATTCTATTTTGTTGATTTTTACTTCAAACTCTTCTGGAAGAAGGACCTCATCTTTCAAATCCTTACTCTCCTGCTTTCACTGAGGTCAGGCTCACATAAAATAGTCATTGAAGAAACAAAGATCATGAAAAAAACCTAAGGAAGTGTGCATGGACTACAGTGTCCATAAAGTGTATTTATTTAAATAATTTAGTTTTTAATTTTTTATTAACATTCTAGTCTGCATTTTAAGAGTCAAGTGGTTCTATGAAACTAATTAATTATTCTGACTACTCTCAACTTACAGTTCCCTATAGGCATCCATCTTCCACATTTTTAGCTGATTCTTTTGACACTTAATATAATAAGATTTTATTGCTCCTTTTAAAGTTTTCTTGGTCATAAGAATTATCTCCTAGCTTCTTCAAGTGTAATGTGATGGTTTAATCTTTTTTCTTACACACACACACACACACACACACACAAATTCAGACACTTCCTGTTTCCTGTATTCTCTCAAAATAGACCAAATGTTGAAACATATTCACTGTTTGCATTATTTTACATTATATGTCAAACAGCTATTAAATGAGCCATGCATATTACTATGGTTATTTTTTTTCTCCTTTTTTTCCTTATCTATATATTTTCAATTGTCGTAGCTTGTTGTTATTCAGTCACTCAGTCGTGTCCAACTCTTTGCAACCCCGTGGAGTGCAGCATCCCAGGCTTCCCTGTCCTTCACCATCTCCCAGAGTTTGCTCAAATTCATGTCTGTTGAATTGAGATGCCATCCAACCAGCTCATCCTCTGTTTCCCCCTTCTCTTACCCTCAATCTTAGGACATGGCTTAGTTAATTTATTTTTCTATGTATTTGTTATGAATCATACCACAACCTTCAAAGTGACACACCTCCTCTCTGTTTGTTTAAACCCATTGGGCTGTCTATCACTTTAAAAAAAAGTAAAGCTTTTTAAGAAGTATCTCCTGCCTCTTCTAACTTGCTTCAGTGTTACCTGGTAGATCTCTAGACCTGCTGAATATTAGTCACTATGGCTTTCCTTTCACTATCCTCCAAAGGATTCCCTTTGCCTTTGTCTTCTGTTAGCTACTCTGTTTCTTAAATATTTTAAAATGTTCATACTTCTTAATACCCTTTGTGTCATATTGATTTTTTTTATGATACTCCTAAGCCAAAAGAAATACCTAACATTATTGTTAAGAATTTTAGTCCCAATGAGCTTATACTGGGAGTTTAAGTGGTACTAATAATGTTACCGTATCCTCCTTCATGATCAAATACCCTATGAAGTGAAGTGAAGTGAAGTCGCTCAGTCATGACTCTTTGTGACTCCATGGACTCTAGCCTACCAGACTCCTTCGTCCATGGGATTTTCCAGGCAAGAACACGGGAGTGGGTTGCCATTTCCTTCTCCAGGGGATCTTCCCAACCCAGGGATCGAACCTGGGCATCGCAGACAGACGCTTTACCGTCTGAGCCACCATATTTCAGGCAAATTCTTTACCAGCTGAGATACAAGGGAAGCCCAAATACTCTATGGTATCCTGTTATTTTGCAGTATCTTCCAAGGTAATTTGGTACAGTTTGAAAAATGTGGTACCAGATTCTAAGTCTTTCTCTTTCACAGTTCACTTCTTATCTTTGGTAGTATTTAGAAGCTTCCAGCAAAAGAAAATATCAGGGTTCTTTTTTTTTTTTTGGTGACATTGGCATTTAAATGCCCATCTTCTACCCCAATATTTGATTGATATTTTGTCTCAATATAGATTTGAGTAGATCATATTATAGATGCATTTTGGAGCTCAATGTAAGCTTAGGGAGAACAGTGATGTTTTCTGTATTATTTCCAAATTCTTGGCAGATAATAGTGAGAGAATCAATAACGATATCCCCATATAGATCTAAGACAGGTTCACCAATGACATCCCAACATGAATAAGGGATTTTATTTTTTTAATGACTTGAAAATATGACCAATTGTTTGGAAAAGTATATCAAATTATCTGAAACTACAGGACAAAATAGATTAAAATGCTTATATATTAGCAAGTAGAAATGAAAAAGTGGAGAAAAGTTTATAGTTTTGAACTAAATTATACCATTTAATTATAACAGTATCACTCATCTTTTAAATAATAAGATATTGCTTCTGTTTTTAATGATGTCAATACTGTAGTCAGCTTGGGCTCAGTTGGTAAGCTAGCTTATCATAACTTGAAAGTCATCCTATATTTATAGTATCTAAATGCATGAACCAATAGTTCTAAGGCTGGAATAATGCACCAATCCATAATGAGAACTGCTTTTAATTTAGCCATTGATAAGTAAAAGATAATTCAATATTCATCTTCTAGGAAAGTTACTTTAATAATGATCCAGTTGTCCTTTCTCAATAATAAAGTCAACCACTCAAGCAAACTTGCCATGTTTTAATCTCAGTGAAAATGAGCGTGTCTAAGTCCTTTTAGATCAGCACTAATGAGACTGGCCTCTGAGACTTGAGTCCTTTGTGAGTCCCATGGACTCGTGCTATATTCCATTCCAAGACAAATTTCATGCAGCTGCAAGTAGGAGAATTAAATGGGAGGTCTATAAATGCAAACTTACCATTATTACAATAAGTAATTCAAATCAGCAGCAGTAGCAGCTTTTATAGCAAGGGCAAGAATATTATATGCTCATTCCATTAACTTTTATTCTGTATCTTGAATTCATACATTCTCAAGTTGGGAGTATCCTAAATTTATGACTCTTAACCTCCCTTAACCTCTGACTTATGCATAAAGTTCCTCAGTTTTGAAAACAGCTGTTATCTCTCAGTCTCCATTATGCATAGGAACAGTCTTCACCCCTCTTTTTTTAATATCCTCTTTTCTTCATTCTTCACATGATACTGGTTTTCAGTCTTACTCAGAGTATGTTAAGTAAAGCTGTATACAACCCTTTAGAAATGGTCTGACTAGCTGAACAAACAAGGGTATTAACATGCTCACCCTATATGAATTAGTCTACCAACACATCCAGAAGTTGCCTTAACTTTTAATGCAACCTGGTTCACACTGGGCTTATCATTTATTGAAACGCATACAAGTTTCTCGTGAGTCTTTTTGTGTCATAAACTACTCACTTTTCTCTCCTCCCAGTCATTTGGGAATCCAGGTCCCAGACTCTGTTTATGCCTGGACATTTGTATTGACATTAGTACACCAGGCAAATGTTCCTAAAAGTTCACTTGCATCCTTTCACTTCCTGAAGAAACTCCATCATCTTTCTCCATGGTTTCCCATCCAAGGTTTCATGACCATGTTTGTCTTGATGAAGCCAATCTCGAATCTGGCCCTAATAAATCATCAGAAAGAAGTTCCAGCAGAGTCTATCCTCCACATTAGACTTTGGTGTCAGGAAGCGACAAATGGGGTCTTCGGTAAGTCTTTCCCTCACCATACTTCTGGTTTTCTCATGCTACCAGAAGCATTAACTCCTAACATTTCTATTCCTAACGGTTGCTGACTGATCACGTTTTTATTTCTAATTTATTCTTTGAAAGAAGTTTCTTCAATTTCTATTTTTTTGTAGGCTACTTAAATTTCAGCATAGAAAGCTAGATGTTTTATAGCTGTAGTTGAAAGGTTCTATTTCAGACTGTAATAAAATGGAGAAGTTTTAAGTCATAGAGCTGAAGTGTTATAGTAAAAGAGTGTTATTGATTTTATCGCATGCATCATGACATAATCAATCTACGCATGTTTGAGGGAAAGATAAATACCTGAACTCTCTAATGTCGCTCAAAATAAAAATAAGACTCATGGCATTTATATTTGGAAATGCTTTGTCTAATTCACAAATAATGACTGAATTACTATTTTTTCCTCTGCTTTCAAGATGTTTACAATATATTAATACTTGGGGAGACACTTAAACCTTCTAGAAACATCAAACTAAAACTTATAATAATAAGCACCTTTACAGATAAGATTTTATTTAATCCTCACAACAACTTTATGATTCAAACCTATATGGTATTTTAATCATTTTACAAAGAGTTTGTGGCTAAGAGAAGAAAGGTACATAGTATGTAAGTCGATAGAATTATGTCAGCCTCAAGTGTGCCAAGTCTTCATTTGGTATTCTTTCTGCTTTACTTCTAACAGGATCTCTGTCCCATCCCTCTTTTCCAAATCTAGAAAGAGAGTCTAATTAGAAAGTTGTTGTTTGTTTTTTCCTTCCGTAAATGTACTATATTGCATTTAAATTTCTTACCAATTTCCCATATTTATTATCAAATTCTTAGAACCTGAGGTAAGTTCGCAACTATAAACAGAAATATAGGGTGTAAAATATATGGATTATAGGTGGTACCAGTCAGTGATTTGCTAATAAGTGTTTAACAGTAGGTTCTTGGGGGAATGAGAATGCTGCTTTGTAGCATTTGTCTATTCCCTGGTGCTCAGAAGGTAAAGAACCTGCCTCCAGTGTGTTATACCCAGGTTCAGTCCCTGGGTTGGGAAGATCCCCTGAAGAAGGGAATGGCTATCCCCTCCAGTATTCTTGCCTAGAGATTCCAAGGACAGAGGAGCCTGGCAGGCTACAGTCCGTGGGATCACAAAGAGTCAGACACGACTGAGTGACGAACACTTTCACCGCTGCCGCTGCCGCAAGTTGCTTTAGCCGTGTCCGACTCTGTGCCACTCCATGGACGGCAGCCCACCAGGCTCCTCCGTACTCCTGGGACAGAATACTGGAGTAGGTTGCCATTCCCTTCACTAGTTTTCACTAATTATGGTGTAAATACTACTACGGCTGATTCCAAGCTACAATAAAGATGTCTTTGACTGTAAAGCAGTTGTGGAATTGAGAAAAGATGTTCACAATCAGCTGTTAGAGGCTGGTAGGAGCTGCCACCAGCCCTCATTGATTACTTTCCCCACTAGAACTTTTTGTTTAAATTAGTCATGCTCTTGGCTATCTTTTATCATTTTTAAAATTTTCCCCTTGTGAACTTTATTGAGGGATAATTTACACACAATAAACTGCATCCATGTAAAGTGTACAATTCATTGATTTTTGACAGTTGTATAGACCCCTGAAACCATCAACTACACTAAAGATGCATCACTTCCGTTATGCTTCAGTGCAGAATACCCCTCACTCCATTCCTGGCAACTACCATACGCTTTTAATCCCAACAGATTAGTTTACATTGTATGTAAATGGAATTATACCGTAAGCAGTCTTCTGTGTCTAGCTTCTTTCTCTCAGGATATTTTGAGATTCATCTATATTGTAGTACATATTAACAGTTCATATGGCTAACTGAAAGTTTCATTGTATGGATATACTACAGTTTGTCTTTCCATTCACTTGATTACATAGTTGAACTGTTGCTCATTGTTAGCTATCAGAAATAAGACTTTATGAACAGTGGCATATAAATATTTGTGGAGAGGCATGTTTTTATTTCTATTAGGTAAATATTGATACCTTACGGTGAACAGCGTTGGCTTCATGATCTCGGAAGAAGATTTAGTTTCGGAACCAGGGACCAGGCTTGATCATTCAAGAATTCTTGTATAGCAGAATTTTATTAAAGCATGAGAAGGGACAGAAAGCTTCTGACATAGATCTCAGAAGGGGGTTGGAGAGTGCCCACACCCACTAGTCTTATCAAGGCCCTATATACTTTTACCAGACCTACTCCCATAACATACTTCTTAAGATAACAAGATTAGTCAGAAAACCTTCTTGTTAAGGAGAAACAGGAGCAAGATACATTGTTATATTGACTAAAAGAAAGCAATATAGGGAAAAAAAAAAAGTTACTCTCCTTTTTCTTCTCCTTGAGAGCCTCGGACCCCTTTCTCCTCCTGGTAGGCCCTGGACAACTTATTAACCTTCTCAGGAATTGACTCTCTCAACATCTATGAGTATAATGGCTATAAAGTATATGTTAAGCTTTTTACAAAACTGTCAAAAGTTTCCAACATGGTCATACCATTTAGATTCCCACCATTCTCTCTTTTTAATCTTAGCTGGGTAGATAATAGTATCTCATTGTGATTCTAATTTGTATTTGTTATTATTGTTCAGTAGCTAAATCAACTCTTTGTGACCCCATGGACTATACAGCATGCCAGGCTCCTCTGTCCTTCATTGTCTCCCACAGTTTGCTCAGATTCATGTCCATTGAGTCAGTGATGCCATCCAACCATCTCATCCTATGTCACCACCTTCTCCTGCTCTCAGTCTTTCCAGCATCAGGATCTTTTCCAGTGAGTCGGTTCTTTGCATCAGGTGGCCAAACTATTGAAGCTTCAGCGTCAGTCCTTCTAATGAATATTCAGGATTGATTTCTTTTAGGATCTCCTTGCTGTCCAAAGAACTCTCAAGAGTCTTCTCCAACACCATAATTTGAAAGCATCAATTCTTTGGCACTCAGCCTTCTTTGTGGTCAAGCTCTCACATCTATACACAGCTACTAGAAAAACCATAGCTTTGACTATAGGCACTTTGTAGGCAAAATGATGTCTCTACTTTTTAATATGCTGTCTAGGTTTGTCATAGCTTTCCTTCCAAGGAGCAAGAGTTTTTAATTTCATGGCTGTAGTAACCATCCACAGTGATTTTGGAGCCCAAGAAAATAAAATATGTAACTACTTTACTTTTCTCCCTTCTATTTGCCATGACGTGATGGCTCCAGATGCCATGATCTTAGTTTTATCTTTTTTTGGAGGTATTTATCTGATAATTAATGATACTGATCATTTATCTATTTTTATTGGTCTTTCATACATATTATTTTCTGAAGTGTCTTTTCAAACTGTTTTTCACTTAAAAAATTGAGTTCTCAGAATTCTTTTCATATTTTGGCCAACCAGTCCATTCTAAAGGAGATCAGTCCTGGGTGTTCTTTGGAAAGAACGATGCTAAAGCTGAAACTCCAGTACTTTGGCCACCTCATGCAAAGAGCTGACTCATTGGAAAAGACTCTGCTGCTGGGAGGGATTGGGGGCAGGAGGAGAAAGGGACAACAGAGGATGAGATGGCTGGATGGCATCACCAACTAAATGGACATGAGTTTGAGTGAACTCTGGGAGTTGGTGATAGACAAGGAGGCCTGACATGCTGCAGTTCATGGGGTCACAAAGAGTCGGACATGACAGAGCGACTGAACTGAACTGTCATAATTATATACCTTTTGTTAAATTTTGAAAAGCACGAGTTCAATGAGATAAACATAGTAGTTATAATTATCTTGACTTTCAGAATGGATAAACCAAGTCTTAGGTAGGCAGTAGAGCACTTGTTAAGCATATGGACTTTGGAATTAGACTACCTAAAAGGTCAAAGTTCAAGAGAAATAGATTTAAAGGACTAGATCTGATGGAGTGCTTGATGAACTACAGACAGAGATTTGTGACATTGTACAGGAGACAGGGANGTGAACTCTGGGAGTTGGTGATGGACAGGGAGGCCTGGCGTGCTGCGATTCATGGGGTCGCAAAGAGTAAAACTCGACTGAGCCACTGAACTGAACTGAAAGGGAAATATTAATGGCTCATCTTTGAATCTACCACATGTTGCTTAATCTGTTTACGACATTTCTAATTTCAGTTATTATTTTTTCCTGAAGTGCTTACTTAGTGTTTTTTGAAAATGTCTCATTGTTTTGTCATTTGTTTTTACATCTCAGTTTCAGTATCTTCTTTTATTTTTAAACATATTAAGCATGATTATTTTATATTCTGCATTAAAGTTGCCAGATCTGAATGTTTGGCAGGATGATTCTGCAACTTGCTCTTCTGTGGACTCTGGCTTATGGTGCCTTTCCTCTTGATGGGTTTTGTGATATTTGATTGTGAACTCATCTTTTTTTGGGAAACTATCTGTGGAAATTCAGTGCGATCTAGATTTGAACTGTGTTCCTCCAGAGAAAATCTGCTTTTATTTCACCAGGTACCAAGACGCTACCTACCTCCAACTACTTGAAATGAAATCGCCAGTTTGCGTTCATATAATTATTAATGGCTGTGCTCATTTAACTAGTATGAATTCTGACCCCCAGTCTACATCAGTGTGATGAGGCATTTCCTGAGCAGACACTCTTCTTCCTCCTCCTCTGCCTGATTTCTGTTCCGTTTTCTGTTTCTCCTCCTCCTTCTTTATTGCATTTAACTCCTCACCAGGTATCTTTACAGTGCAGTCAACCGGACCAACTTCCTCTGTGGTGTGGATTTTTTCTAGCTCTCACTGTAGTTGCAACGTTTCAGGGATTTGGGCTGTGTGTGGGTCTTTCATCCACCTTATCAACCTGTTAGGGCTTAATTTTCTGTTCCCCAACTGCACAGACCATTAGACATCCATTCTATTTAACAGGGATCAGTTTAATGAAGGATTTTAATGAATAAATCAGACATTCATTGAAAAATGTTATCTCTTTTTTATCCAGACAGGTAGCCTATCTGTACCATGTCTCTGGAGAGTTCGTCCACCATATTGCCAGGAATTAAGTTGATTAGCTGTGTAGTCTTGAATAGACCTCAAACGTGCTAGCCCTCAGCTTTGACATCTATAAAATGCAGAGGCAACACTGATTGTGTTGATTTATGAGGCCTTTCCAGCCCTAATCCTAGATTATATGTAATCCTATAATCCTAGATATATAAATCCTTTATTACAGGCATACCTCAGCGATACTGCAGCTTCAGTTCCAGACCACAGCAATAAAGCAAGTTACACAAAATTTTTGGTGTGACCACCAGATATAAAAGTTATGTTTACACTGCTCTATAGTCTATTAAGAGTGCAATAACATTACGTCTTTAAGAAAGTCCTTACCTTAATTAAAAAATACTCAATTGCTAGAAATCGCTAACCATTATCTGAGCTTTTGGTGAGTCATAGTAGTAGTGTAACATCAAAGATCGTTGATGACAGATGACCATAACAAGTATAATAATACTGAAAAAGTTTGAAATACCATAAAAATTTCCAACATGTGACACAGTGATGCTAACTGAGCAAATGCTGTGGGAAGAATAGCACGGAGAAACTTGCTCCACCCAGGGTGGCCACAAGCCTTCCGTTTGTGAAAAATGTACCTGTGATGCACAATAAAATGAAGGCTGTCCATACGTGAAGCAGATTGGTCTTCAAAAGGCAATATTAGAACCCATTAGTAGAGTCAGAAGACAGAAAATGTTTAGCTCAGCTTAAAGAATCACAGATAATCAAGTGGTTCTATCATGGAATTTGGCCCCAGATCTGGTCTCCTATCTTAACAATTAGGGTTCAAAATCCTGACTCTGCAATGCATGACCTTTATTGTCCCAGGCAAGTCTCTTAGCCTCTCTGCTTCAGTTCCTTCATGTGCAAAATGGGGATAAAAACTACCCTCCTTACAGGTTATTGTGAGTATAGTGTGAGTTAACAGAATATGTTAATAATTGTTACATAGTATTGCATATGTTACTTGTAATTGTTGTTATTGTGTATGCAAGGTTTCTAGATAGAAATTCCTCATAGAATAGAAGTAGAACTATAATTTTAAGCTTTCTATGAGTGCCACTGTTGCAACAAAACTTTCCTTAATGACCCTACGCACCACACAGCAGGGGCTCCCTCCCTCCCCACCCCCTACCCCGGGAAATGACTAAAACACCCTTTGTTTATGCTGCAAGAGCCTGGGAGGATGATGTTACTTTATCAGTTACCAACAATCACTTCATGGCAACTGCTAAGATGGTTGTGCCCAGGAGAAAGCAACAATCTTCTAGATCAGTGGTTCTCATACCTGACTATATGTTAGAACTGCCAAGGAAGTTTTTCTCAAAATATTGATACCTGGACTTCATTTCGAGAGAGTTGGAGTAATTTGGTCTGGGGTGAAGTTCAACCATCAGTATTTTTTACATGCTCCACTGAGATACATTTTGAAAATTATCAAAATTCCTATCCAGCATAATGGTGATCTATGTGCAAAAACATAGGAAGGAAGGAAGGAGGAAAGAGTTTGTGGGATTTTCATTCTCTCTCTCTCTTTTTATTTTTATTTTTTTGCTTGGAAAAATGATTAGTTGAATGGATAGGTAGGTGGCACAAGACAAGCATGAGAAAATGAAAATAGATAAGTGAAACTGTAGGTGGAACAGAAAATGAAAAAGCCAGTAAATCATTTAGGGTTGCAAAGAATTCCTCAAAACCCATGTAAAATTTCCACATCATTTCCTCAAGCTCTGGGTTAGGTNTCTCTTTTTTTTTTTTGGCTTGGAAAAAAGATTAGTTGAATGGATAGGTAGGTGGCACAAGACAAGCATGAGAAAATGAAAATAGGTACGTGAAACCGTAGGTGGAACAGAAAATGAAAAAGCCAGTAAATCATCTAGGGTTGCAAAGAATTCCTCAAAACCCATGTAAAATTTCCACATCATTTCCTCAAGCTCTGGGTTAGGTGAATGTGCTGAGGGGTTTAGGGATATGATGACTTGACTTGCCTAATCTTTCTGGGTTTTGCATGGGCAACTTAGTAGCTAAAGTAATTGTGGCCAAACATTGGAACTTGGCGGACAGACCTGTTAGAACCATCCCCTAAGTTAGGGAGCTGGTGGATAGCTCAGATAGCTATACCAGACAGAGTGAAGAGTGAAGTCGCTCAGTCGTGTCTGACTCTTTGTGACCCCATGGACTGTAAGCTACCAGGCTCTGCCATCCATGGGATTTTCCAGGCAAGAATACTGAAGTGGGCTGCCATTTCCTCCTCCAGGGGATATTCCCAACCCAGGGATCGAACCTGGGTCTCCTGCACTGCAGACAGATGCTTTACCGTCTGAGCCACCAGGGAAGCCCATACCAGATAGGATGGCCCCTAAAGCAGGAAGTTGCAGGGGAGGCCTGCCATCTGCTTAGCTGCCTTGGGCAACCAACTGGCTGAGCCAGTGGACCTTTTTGGAGCAGAAGTCTGCTGGCTAGGAGAGAGGCTGTTTGTTCTTGTTTACTCTGGCAGGATCTCTCAGCACTACTTCCTTCTTGAGCAGCCTTTTTGCTGCAGGCCTCCTGGAGGAAGAATTGATACATTCCTTACCTTTCACTTCTTGACTACTTACACCTAAGAGGCCTGACAGCCTGACCACGCTGGTGTTAAGGACACCACAGACTGGCTGGCACAAGTAGGTGAAGAAGAAACATCATCAGATGTTTATCACTAGCCATTGGAGGAGATAGAAATGTTTGAAAAAGGGACTTCAGGCTGAGTAATCAGATTAGGTTCTTTCTGTGGAAGAACCGAGAGACAATGTTAATGAAAATATAATGAGAGCTATTAAGATTGTTTGAGTAAGGAACAAATTAGAGTTTGTGGAACCAAAAGAAATTCTGAATTTAATAATTTACTAGAGGAATACAGAAAGTTTGCTTTCTCTTGCTCTGTCCTCTGATGACTCCACAGACATTCCCACAAGACAGTAACTGAGTCAGCCATTAGCTTTATCCTTTTCAAATTCACAAAACATGTCCAATTCACTTCATTTTCTCCACTTTTTAAGCAGTCTTTGTTACATGCCTCTGAACTCTCTTAATCTCTCCATATCTTCTCTCAAAGGTTACGCACAGTGGAACTAGTGTGTTCAGTTTTATTACACATCCCTATAGAAGGGCAGAAGTTTCTACCTCATCACCTGCCAGAGTAACTCTCAAAACAAATCACCGAGTCCCTTTGGGCCATGGGGAACAAACGCATCTCCTTTTGTATGAGTTACAGCTTTCTGTATGATGCGTTCTCTTCTCTCCCTTCCTCCTTCCTCCCGTCTCAAAGAATTCTTCCAGAGTGGCCTTAATGGTAGCGTTTCTGTTATTGTTGTTTAATGCTTCTTGAGTAATGGAGCAGGAAACACGTCAGTGGACTCTTGACTACCAGACACAGTTACCCATTAGCTTTGATGAAATGATCTTTTGGAAATCATTCAACATTCAGATTGGCAAGCTGCTGCTGCTGCTAAGTCACTTCAGTCGTGTCCGACTCTGTGCGATCCCATAGACGGCAGCCCACCAGGCTCCCCCGTCCCCGGGATTCTCCAGGCAAGAACACTGGGGTGGGGTGCCATTGCCTTCTCCATCAGATTGGTAAACATACTCATAAAATTACTTTCAGAGACAGAAAACCATCAGAAGAATTCATGTCTATTCTGAGAGAAGGGCACAGGCGCATATGTTTAAAGTCTGTGGTTATGCCCTTTGACTGCATTCTTGATCCCATTCCTCGTTCTTCCCTGAGGTTGATCGCCATCTGGAGGGGGAAGCGAGGAAGAGGAGAAGGAAAGGTGGGGGGAGNCAGAGACAGAAAACCATCAGAAGAATTCATGTCTATTCTGAGAGAAGGGCACAGGCGCATATGTTTAAAGTCTGTGGTTATGCCCTTTGACTGCATTCTTGATCCCATTCCTCGTTCTTCCCTGAGGTTGATCGCCATCTGGAGGGGGAAGCGAGGAAGAGGAGAAGGAAAGGTGGGGGGAGGAGAGAGAAAGAGAGACACTGGAGAGGAAAATGAAACTACTGAACAGTGAAAGTGTCATTCAGGTTGCTCCAGACAGCAAAATGGGCTGGCTCAGGCGGGAAAGAATCAGCCTGCCAATACAGGCGACACAAGAGACCTGGGTTTGATCTTTGGGTTGGAAAGATCCCCTGGTGTAGGAAATAGCAACTCACTCCAGTATTCTTGTCTGGAGAATTCCAAGGACAGAGGACCCTGGCAGGCCACAGTCCATGGGGTCGAAAAGAGTCAGACACGACTGAGGACACACACAGAGAGCAAAACATGTGATAAGACGGCAGCCTGCCTCAACCCTTACACTTCCCCCTCACACCTGTTAGATTCTCGGAATGAGAAAGAACCTTATGGAATCTCTATTTCAACTCTTTCACTTCGTAAACAAGGTAACCAAATATTAGAGGAGTTAGGTGACTTGCCTAAGGTCTCATAACTTCTTGAGATAAATACAGGGCAAGAAGGGCTCTGGCTTTCTCACCCAGCATCCTGATTTCCACTACAAGGGCCTTCTGCAAAGGGCTTTGACAATGGAAAATTTGGTACAGGTTTTCCCAAACTTGTCTTTCTTGTCCAGCTCCCATTTTCTAAGTGAAAGAAGTCCAGAAATTTGGGTGATCAGGTGGTATGGTCTGAATGCAGGTGGTCAGTGGACACTATTTTTGGTGAGCTGAAAGAACTTCTTTTCATGTCTCAAAATGGCCCACACATGGACTGAATGTATTTCCTGGTCCCAATAATAGTGTATCCTTTAATTCANACATTGGCAAGCTGCTGCTGCTGCTAAGTCGCTTCAGTCGTGTCCGACTCTGTGCAATCCCATAGACGGCAACCCACCAGGCTCCCCCGTCCCCGGGATTCTCCGGGCAAGAACACTGGAGTGGGGTGCCATTGCCTTCTCCGTCAGATTGGCAAACATACTCATAAAATTACTTTCAGAGACAGAAAACCATCAGAAGAATTCATATCTATTCTGAGAGAAGGGCACAGGCGCATATGTTTAAGGTCTGTGGTTATGCCCTTTGACTGCATTCTTGATCCCATTCCTCGGTCTTCCCTGAGGTTGATCGCCATCTGGAGGGGGAAGCGAGGAAGAGGAGAAGGAAAGGGGGGAGAGAGAGAAAGAGAGACACTGGAGAGGAAAATGAAACTACTGAACAGTGAAAGTGTCATTCAGGTTGCTCCAGACAGCAAAATGGGCTTCCCAGGCGGCTCAGCGGGAAAGAATCAGCCTGCCAATACAGGCAACATGAGACCTGGGTTTGATCCTTGGGTTGGGAAGATCCCCTGGTGTAGGAAATAGCAACTCACTCCAGTATTCTTGTCTGGAGTATTCCAAGGACAGAGGAGCCTGGCAGGCCACAGTCCATGGGGTCGAAAAGAGTCAGACACGACTGAGGACACACACAGAGAGCAAAACACGCGATGAGACGGCAGCCTGCCTCAGCTCTTACACTTCCCCCTCACACCTGTTAGATTCTCGGAATGAGAGAGAACCTTATGGAATCTCTATTTCAACTCTTTCACTTCGTAAATAAGATAACCAAATTTTAGAGGAGTTAGGTGACTTGCCTAAGGTCACATAACTTCNACAGAGAGCAAAACACGCGATGAGACGGCAGCCTGCCTCAGCTCTTACACTTCCCCCTCACACCTGTTAGATTCTCGGAATGAGAGAGAACCTTATGGAATCTCTATTTCAACTCTTTCACTTCGTAAATAAGATAACCAAATTTTAGAGGAGTTAGGTGACTTGCCTAAGGTCACATAACTTCTTGAGATAAATACAGGGCAAAAAGGGCTCTGGCTTTCTCACCCAGCATCCTGATTTCCACTACAAGGGCCTTCTGCAAAGCGCTTTGACAATGGAAAATTTGGTAAAGGTTTTCTTGTCTAGCTCTCATTTTCTAAGTGAAAGAAGTCCAGAAATTTGAGTGATCAGGTGGTATGGTCTGAATGCAGGTGGTCAGTGGACACTATTTTTGGTGAGCCGAAAGAACTTCTTTTCACGTCTCAAAATGGCCCACACATGGACTGAATGTATTTCCTGGTCCCAATAATAGTGTATCCTTTAATTCANTTTCTAAGTGAAAGAAGTCCAGAAATTTGGGTGATCAGGTGGTATGGTCTGAATGCAGGTGGTCAGTGGACACTATTTTTGGTGAGCTGAAAGAACTTCTTTTCATGTCTCAAAATGGCCCACACATGGACTGAATGTATTTCCTGGTCCCAATAATAGTGTATCCTTTAATTCAATAAATTGGAACCTATTTTAAACCTTAAACGTGGACAATGTTACATGTCACTTGTATCTCAATAAGCTGGAAAAAAATAAATTGGGTGGTATAGACTCCAAAGGAGTAAACATTCAGGAAATCTTAATCAATCAGTTCATCAACCTCTGAAGCTGGTCGGTTGTAATTTGTAGCAATAGGCACAGCTTTATTGGCTTCAGCCATAGAACCATAGGACTTACTGCCTTCAAGTTGCTATCACTTCAACTTGGTAGTGATACATAGGAAACAATAAAACACTTTATTTACTAATTAAGTAGATGCTAAGGAAAGTGTGCTGTAGAGTAATGTTCCTCAACAGATTCTAAGAATCTAAATCTTCTGTCATTTATCTCCAAAGTTTATTTTTTCATCTTTATTTAGATGGTTGTCTAAAAATCAGTGTATGTCAATTCTGCACGACCTGGATTACCTCTTATTACTAAATGACCTAATTTTAGGAACCCTCATTCACAATGATCACCAAGAAGCACTATTTTGTAACTATGGGCTAATGAGTAAAGAATAAGGGTGGAATTATCACATATATGATGCCTTTGTGCTAAGTAAGGCCAAGTAGCAATAGAACAGGCTGTACGAGCAAAGGCTTCATCATAACTGGAGTCTAGAAATATGACCAGAGAGCTGAGTATTCACAAAACACCCATCTCAAGAGCCTTCTCTGAAGTGAACAAGACCATATTCCTGTTGAAGGTGGTGATTCATTCTGAGGACAACATGTCCATCATACAAATAAAGACTGTGATTTTGAATATTTGGATCGTGTCCCTTTGAATTGTATTTCAAAATTNTATAGCAAAATGAACACAGTATTGTAAATTAAAACAAACTAAAAAATAAAAAATTTTTTTTTAAAAAAAGGAAAAGGAGTACTTGAAGGCTGTATATTGTCACCCTGCTTATTTAACTTCTATGCAGAATACATCATGAGAAACACTGGACTGGAAGAAACACAAGCTGCAATAAAGATTGCTGGTAGAAATATCAGTAACCTCAGATGTGCAGATGACACCACCCTTATGGCAGAAAAGTGAAGAAGAACTAAAAAGCCTCTTGATGAAAGTGAAAGTGGAGAGTGAAAAAGTTGGCTCAACATTCAGAAAACTAAAATCATGGCATCTGGTCCCATCACTACATGGGAAATAGAAGGGGAAACAGTGGAAACAGTGTCTGACTTTATTTTTTGGGCTCCAAAATCACTGCATATGGTGACTGCAGCCATGAAATTAAAAGACGCTTACTCCTTGGAAGGAAAGTTATGACCAACCTAGATAGCATATTGAAAAGTTGCGACATTACTTGGNTTCCCCTCACTTCATGGGAAATAGGGAAACAGTGGAAACAGTGTCTGACTTTATTTTTTGGGCTCCAAAATCACTGCATATGGTGACTGCAGCCATGAAATTAAAAGACGCTTACTCCTTGGAAGGAAAGTTATGACCAACCTAGATAGCATATTGAAAAGTTGCGACATTACTTGGCCAACAAAGGTCCATCTATTCAAGGCTATGGTTTTCCAGTGGTCATGTATGGATGTGAGAATTGGACTGTGAAGAAAGCTGAGCACCAAAAGATGCTTTTGAACTGTGGTGTTGGAGAAGACTCTTGAGAGTCCCTTGAACTGCAAGGAGATCCAACCAGTCACAGGAGATCAGCCCTGGGATTTCTTTGGAAGGAATGATGCTAAAGCTGAAACTCCAGTACTTTGGCCACCTCATGAGAAGAGTGGACTCATTCGAAAAGACTCTGATGCTGGGAGGGATTGGGGGCAGGAGGAGAAGGGGACGACAGAGGATGAGATGGCTGGATGGCATCACTGACTCGGTGGATGTGATTCTGAGTGAACTCCAGGAGTTGGTGATGGACAGGGAGGCCTGGCATGCTGCGATTCATGGGGTGGCAAAGAGTCGGACACAACTGGGCGACTGAAATGAACTGAACTGAAAGTTCTAATTGTCCCTCACCATTTACTAACTGAGGAATCTTAAGCAAGGTAATTGAGACTCTCTAAAACTCAGCTTTGTCACTGGTACAATGTGAAAAAAAATAGTATTTAAATTGGATAATTGTGAGAATTAAATAAGATAAGGCTTACACAATTACAAATTTCCACAAGCTATAATTAAAAGAAGAACATAAGTACCAGAAAAACTGTCCATACAGATTAAAACAAGGAATTAAAGACAAGAATGATGATATTCAACTGTGAAAGTCATGAAGATTGACTTAGGGGAACCTCAAACTTCTAGTGGTTGTTTTTAATCACCAAGGAAGGAAACTCTCTTGAAAACAAAGTCAAAAGAAAAGAAAGCAGTATCAAAGTGTAGAAACAGAGAGAGATTTCTGCAGATTTTATTTGCACAACTGGCTTCAACCATCCCTGAATCTAGATTAACACACACTGTTAGTAAAAGTCTACTACATATGCCAGTCTTGATTCAGGATTATTTGGAGAGCAGAAGGGCCACGAGAGGGCTGTCCTGTGATTATGTGATGCAGAAGAGACTCATACCAAAGAAAGGTATCAGTGTGATCTTAATCAAAATTAGTCTCCTTGATTCTCTCCATTAGTCTGATCAAAGTAGACTCTTACTGGGTTTTGACCAGATCTGACTTGTCTTTCACTTGACTATTGGCACCCCACTTTACACATAAATCAACTCTGTTTATTCAAACACGATGTATGCCTTGCACACCAGCACACATAAGCATCTTTCCTGCCAGGCATAAGGCTTCTGTGGACAGTATTGTGTTGTAAATCAATATTGTTGTCATCAGAAAGGAAAGGAAAGGAAATCCTTCTCAATGTCCATATTCATTATATCTGTAGAGTTTTATTGTTTATTGACAGACTGACTTATTTGATCATCACTTGAAAGAATTTTGACTGGCAGAGATGGGGGTGTAGGCTGCAGCCAGAAAAAAGAGCAAAACCATCAAGAGATAAATGTGTAAGAAATCAAAAAGACTGTTGCATAGTGGAAGAATAGCTAAGCAGCAAGAGTAGAAAGACTAACTGAGGAAAAGATGAAGAGAGCCCCAGATGGAAAGGTGAGGAGCCTGGAATTCCCTCACAGAATAAAGGAGAGTCACTCAGAGAGAGTGGGTTTGAGCAAAGAAATGCCCTCTGCAGAGGTGCCAGACAGAGTAAAGTGGCTTAATGGAGAGAATCAAGGAGAAAGGAACCACACAGAAGGCTCTGACAATAGTTTAAGCAGTAAATAAGAAAAGCTTGACCAAGAGTCATAACAGTATGAATCAATAGAAGAGGTGTCTTGGGGGATGGAACTAAAGATCTTGTCACATAATTTGTTATGGAGGGTACAGGAAGAATCAGAGGTGACTCCTGGGTTTGGAACAAGGTAGAGTTAAAGAAGATCCCGCTGGCATTCATAGGGCAGGGACTTGCAAAGATAGGAAGAAATGGGTAGCTTGGAAGGAGAGAAGGATTAAGAATGATGGTAGCTTAAATGTGGGCTTTTCGAGGTTGAGTTATAGGAAGGTTACTCAGGTAGCAGGCAATAGAAAATGAATATCTGGATCAAGAAAGAGAGGTAAGAACCAGATATAGAAAATCTAGAGCCATAGGCAAGGAGGCTAGGTTTTAAAAACAAGCGAAAGAAATACAGCTCTAGAATCGAAGTCAGCAAACTACTGCCTGTGTGCCAAATTTGGCCTGCCAACCTGTTTATTACCACTACACAACTTTTTATTTTTAAAGAGTTGTAGATTCATGTCAAGTTGTAAAAATTAATAATGAGGCCCCATATAACCTTTACTCAGTTTCCCTCACTAGTACTATAAAAACTTGTAGAACTCTAACCAAAGAATAAGATAGCTGGATGGCATCACTGATGCAATGGACATGAACTTGGGCAAACTTCAGGGGATGGTGAGGGAGGGGAGGCCTGGAGTCCTGCAGTCCATGGGGTTGCAAAGTCAGACATGACTGGGTGCCTGCACAACAACGACGATATTATAACCAAGAAATTGATAAAATCATAGTCTACCAATCTTATTCAGATTTCCTGTTTTCCTTGCATTCATTTACGTATATATTTGTTTATTTGTATGTGTATAATTCTATGCAATTTTATCACATGTTTAGGTTCCTGTATTCACTACTTCAGTCAAGATACAGAATAGCTCCATCACTACAAAGGTCTTTTTTTTGTTGCCATTTTATAACCATATTTACCACCCTCTTCCCCATTTTAGCTCCTGGCAACATTAATCTATTCTCTAATTCTATAATCTTGTAAATTCAAGAATGTTATATAGATGAAGTTATACAGTGTGTAACCTTTTGGGATCGATTTTTTTTTTTTTCACTCAGCATTAGTCCCTTGAGATTTGTCCAAGTCGTATATGTTAAAATTTCATGTCATCTTACTGGTTAGTAATATTATATGTTGTAAATCTACCACAATTTGTTTAACTATTTACCTGCTGAAGAACATTTGTATTGTTTTCAGCTTTTGATCAATATAAATAGAGTTTTTATGAACATTTGTGTACAGATTTTGAGGTGAATGGGTTTCCCTGATGGCTCAGTTGTGAAAAATCCACCTATAATGCAGGAGACACAGGATATATAGGTTTGATCCCTGGGTTGGAAAGATCCCCTGGAGGAGGAAATGGTAACCCACTCTAGTACTCTTGTTTGAGAAATCCTATAGACAGAGGAGCCTGGCAGGCTGCAGTCCAAAGAGTCAAAGAGTCAGACGTAACTGAGTAACTGAGCACACAAATTTTCATTTCTCTGGCATAGATGCATCAGAGCACAATTACTAGGTGATATGGTACTGCTGCTGCTGCCGCTGCTAAGTCGCTTCAGTCGTGTCCGACTCTGTGCCACACCATAGACAGCAGCCCACCAGGCTCCTCCATCCATGGGATTCTCCAGGCAAGAGTATTGGAGTGGGGTGCCATTGCCTTCACTAGCATGTTTAATTTTAAGAGAAACTATATATTTAGAGTAGCTGTACCATTTTTATCAGTAATGTTTGAATGTTCCTATACCACTTATTTTTGTACATAAAGTTTTATTGGAACACAGCTGCACTTAGTTGTTTACATATATGTCTAGAGTTGCTTTCACACTACAAAGACGAAGTGAATAGTTGTGATANCACTAGCATGTTTAATTTTAAGAGAAACTATATATTTAGAGTAGCTGTACCATTTTTATCAGTAATGTTTGAATGTTCCTATACCACTTATTTTTGTACATAAAGTTTTATTGGAACACAGCTGCACTTAGTTGTTTACATATATGTCTAGAGTTGCTTTCACACTACAAAGACGAAGTGAATAGTTGTGATAGGTACCATGTGGTTCACAAAGACTTATGTACTTACTGTTTGATGCTCTATAGGAAATAAAGCGTTTGTCTAGATATTAGTGTCTGTCTTGCTGGGCAAATACTGGGGCTTAGAACCCTGGTGAGGTGTGGTTAGCCTAGAACAGCAGAGTAAAGCATTGAGGAATGAAATTTGAGCTTCAAGCAAAGAGATTCATGGCTAGTGAAAGCAAAACAGAGTCTTGTGCATGTCCTGAGTTGAATAATTTGCTTTAAGGAATTTCTAAAAAATATGTTTATAGAATTGGGGAAATCCAAGACTAAGTAGGAAAGCTGGATGGAAGATTTTCTGAAGCAATAACCTACAATGGGAAGAAATCATTGATGAAGTGCTGAACAAGGAGGGGTTAGGAGATAGTAAAAATTAAGTTGAGACCAAGGGGAATTATCACATTTATTTCATTTATTTAGTTCTAATATCATCAAGTATAAGAAGCATATTTATTTGCCTTTTTTAGCTTTTTCTTGTTTGTTTTATTTTTATTTTTTTTACAGTATAATTTTTAAAAAAAATTTTAATTGGAAGCTAATTACTTTACAATACTGTATTGGTTTTGCCATACATCAACATGAATCCACCACAGGTATATACATGTTCCCCATCCTGAACCCCCCCCCCCACTTCCCTCCCCGTATCATCCCTCTGGGTCATTCCAGTTCACCAGTCCCAAGCATCCTGTATCCTGCATCGAACCTTGACTGACGATTCATTTCTTATATGATATTATACATGTTTCAATGCCATTCTCCCAAATCA